>JABUIW010000037.1:1402420-1412450 GCA_013363375.1 Menidia beryllina
GATAGATAGATAGATAGATAGATAGATAGATAGATAGATAGATAGATGCACGTTCACAACTTGGCATGTAGATGGATCCTGTAGAAATTTCATTGAGGTCTACATTTGGCCGTATATCTTGTGCACGGTTATGGTGGGCGTCAAACGAGCACCGCCCCCTCCCGCTGACATGCTGCAGCAATGGTTAACAGCGAGGCTCAATAGATCCTCCAGCGCCGACGCTGTGTTTTTGTTTTTCCTCTAATAGCTCTGTTTTTCTCTTGCCATACATCAGATTAATTTAGCGCCTGGTATGCAGTCCTAGGCTATTCTGATTTAAATATCTAATGAAGCGCTTCTCGCTGCCAAGCAAGAGCATCTGCTCAAAGAGATGCGGAGTCAATTTTCATAAATTCCAAACAACCCTTAGGGAAGCGCAGGAAGAGGGAGGAAGAGGATGGCTGAACGAGGAGGGTGCGAATGGAATAAACAGGGTTAATCTGTACAATAATGCACGGCTTTTGACAGCTATTGATCTGGGGCTTGAATATACGCCAACGAAACACAGCACATGATTCCGAAATATGGTTTGCAGTCTCACAAGGTCTGTGCCACTGGAGGGTTTGTTGGAACTTAGAAGTGGGACCGATTTCTCCCAACACATGCATCCTGAACGTGAAATGATAGAAGATGACTCATGAATAAAAGTATATGATTAACAACTAATTGACTGAAAGAAATTAAATCTGTTAGGATACCTTATTACAGGCAAACATGGACAGATCCCAAAGGAAGGGACACAATTAAAGTTATTAACCTAAGTGTTTGCTCTTTGTCTGCCGGTGTTGCTGTCCCCACACTTACTTCTCGACAACCCAACGTCGACCTAGAGAACTCAAAGGCAAACTTTTATGGTACTGAATAGCACCTTCTTATCATCAATGGTATCCATCATCAGTAATTTACAGCTTAGGAAATGAGTAGATGAATAATCTTTTTGCTTTAAAAGCCTTTTATCACTTAGGTGTATCGTCAAGATGCCTCAAAGAGCCTCAGAAAGTGACCCTGAACTGCAGACTCCTATTTGACATTAATTCCAAAAAAGCTGTTGACGGCTGTGAGCAAAATAGCAATTCAGTGATGTGTCATTCTCTTTAAACCATTTTTCTTCAAAAAATTTAACTGCAAACTCATCAAATATGGACTTTGAAACGTTTCGCTATTTTCTGAGCTCATCTTCAATTGGATGGCAGTGTCTGTATGGGCTCGGGAAAACTTCCAGGTGTGATTTTTCTCTGAACAAGGCTCACCACTCCATCCAGAAATACTGGTTCTCTGTCTTCTATGGGCCCAAAGCTCAAGGCAAAGCAATGAACGGTCCTAGGGTCATATCAATAAAAAATAACAAATTCTTTGTGAAAAACAGAGGTACTGCCTTTTTCCAAATAATACGAAAGCAACCACCTGGTTGGGTATGGCTGCTCGGTTAAAAATCTTTCATCGCTGATGATCTGAGGGTGCAGCTATATATATATATTTATCTTCCTCCAAGGTTTTGACCACATGATGAGGCAATACATCTCAGAAATCTATGTATTAAACATAATAAATATGGAAAAAGGGTTAAGAAAAACAAAACTTTGTTTTGAAAAGTAAAGATTTGTCAACATAATGTGCTTATCTGTGTTCTTTAGACCCACATTATTGCTTCCAGTCTGTCAGGTTTCTGAATGAATATATAAAATCATTATTATCATTGGTTAAAAATGTACACCTAGTAAACATGCAGCGAAAAAACAGAAAAGGCCCCAATAACATAACATTTTACTGAGTTTCCCATATCTAAACCTAAATTGTTCCAACCAGACCGTCACAGTTCCTCATCAGAATTTATTGCTTTGGGAAACAAAATTTACACCCTGTAAATAGAAAAATACCCCCCCCCCCCCCAAAAAAAAAAAAAGAAAAAAAAAGATACTAATAAACCATTATCTTGAAAAAATGCTTTTTCCACTGTGACCCAGGGCTAGATGTTTTTGCACAGTCCCACCGTCTCCTACATGCAGGGTACATTAGCGGGAAGCCCATTACGGGAAGCCATGTTACAGAGTAATAAAATGTGGATCAATAACTTCACAGGCCCTCATTTTAAAAGATATGTGAAGGCAGAAGTTAATAAAAATCACGAGCAACACAACACAGAGGAACAGAGAAACACATGAAGAACAAGACGCCACGCTATGCTAATTTTATAAGCTGATCCTAGAAACTGTAATAATAAATACATACAATAGTTAATATCTTTAATAAGATGAGAGTGACTATAACTTCATTTATTCTGAGTAAACACAGGGACATATCTGGCCCCTGGGCGACCTTAATGTTAGTGTTTCCCAAAACACATACCTGCCTGTCCTCTGTTGAGTTAACAATGAAACAACTCACATGGGTTTTTGCCAAAGAGAGAGAGCTTTTCCACCTGAGTTGCTACATAGTAGATAACACATCACCATCCTCTCTGTAATCTGACCCAAGCTTCTTTTACACAGCACACTAGCTTTTGAAAGTCAATGCCATTTCAAAAATAGACTTAACGTCCAAAAACGATTAGTGCTCTAGTCATCTGGAGCTACATACATTATACATGTGCCATATGCGTGCCATTTATAGGTTGTGCTTTTGAGGATAAAGTGATATTGGCAATAGCAGGCCAGACTGGACTTCCTGCAAAGGTAGAGCCAAACTACTGAGGAGCTGAAATCCAACACCAAGCCAGGATGGGAAGCAGCTTGCTTGCAGGACCCCAGCATGTGGTCCCTTCAGTTCTCCCACACAGAGTTGTAAAAGCTGATCTTTGCTCTTAAGTGATTCAGCTGGTGGCCCCGGGTATCATCTACTGAGAGGCTCCACCACAAGTCAAATTTATCCCAGCAGGTATAAAGGCAGAACTCAATTTTCCAAAGTAGTGCGAAAGCCATGATGATGTCAACATGGAACCTTGAACAGAGAGAGGAGAGGACGGAAATCCAGTCCTCTCCTCTGTTATTTTTAGGTTCTGCTTACTTTATATCATTATGTGTTGCTGAAAATCCCAATTTGAACTAAATAAGCTATTATTGTAGGGCATTAACTAACTTCTTCCAACTTGCTCTTAGTTTCAGGCATTTACATTACGTTTTTATTGACAATCACGTCTTTGGAAAGACAGTTGACACTCAACAGGAAAACCGCTGTCATGTCCATTTGTTTTATCTGCCATTGTAGATGACATATTTCATTATGAGTTTGAAAAAAATAAAAGAATGCAAAAATAGCATACTGCATGGGATATCTCTATTCAGAACTTTATTCGACAAAAGCAAAAAAAAATAATCAAAAAGTGGTGAATAGGCCATTTTCCTACAACAGCTGAAATACTAATTAAGAATTATCATTAAATAAATTTAATTGTCTTCTTGTAGCTAAATAATATTAGTTGTTTTAATTTATTCAATTTCTAATTAATTTGTTAGTGACAACGACCTTTCAAAAGATAAATGTTTTGAGCACATATTTTGTTATCTGCATAGAGATTATATACAGTATACCACATATCTAGAACTTTTGAAATAGTATATGTAATATTTGGTAGTATTACTTCTCATATGTTAATATTATGGTAGTCATGGTGATTCCCGGGTTGAACCCCAGGGGCCTTTCTGTGTGGAACTTGCATGTTCACTCCATGTCTGAGTTTCTTTCCCTAGGCTCTGTGACAAACTTGTCATGGGACGGTCTAATTGCCTTTCTTTAGTTTTTCATATTCGCACATTTTGTGTCTACTTTGCAGAGGGGCCACGTCAGCCTTAATTTTCATGCCAGAGTAAAGACTTGGACCAATTATCAACCTCCAAATCCTTTTTATTACTGGCCACTGTAATAAAAGAAAAAGGACATTCAAAGGTTTAAAAGAAAGCTCAGGCATTTAAGTGCATTTTCCTTTTTTTCTACCAAAAATTTGTGAATCGGTTTATTTTTTTCCTGTGCTATTCTGGACACTGTCTCTCCTCCCTGTTGTTTATTAATAAACCTTAGTTTTCAGAGTTCCTTAGTTCCTGTTTTCTTTGCGTATCTGCACTTGGATCTTCCTTTTCCCTGTTCCCAAAACCCGTTTCCAGACAAGAAAAATCTCACAGAAAAACATCTGAGTGGAACAATTGATTTATTTTGATTTTATAAATGATTTTTCACTCAATAGAATGCAAATATAAAACATAAATTCTGAAAAACAGAATTACATTCAAACAAACAAGTTACGAACAATTCCAAAAAAATAAATGCCAGCAAGGCTTCAGGCTTCTTCCGACACGACACAAAACAACAATATAAACATAAACCATAAACAATGAACTCTAGACACGCTAAATGCCAAAAAAATCCTTCACCCATTAGAAAGTAAGGCGCAGCTATTTTTTTTTTTCTTTCTTTGAAAAACGTGCTTTAACTGTTTTCGTCTGCACTGTACACGCTCTAAACTTGCGGCATATTGAAAAATATTAATCACTTTCCTGGTTTCACATGGTCTATCAGCACCATTCAAATAGTAATTATAAATTATATGAAGTCTATACCCGCAACATATCCCACATCAAATAACAGAGACTCGGACGTGTGATTTTGATCGGCCTGTCCGCTGACTTTAAAGAGTGAAACCACATTCTCCAAATGTAGGGTAATAGTCGGTTCTTTCATGAAACCAGGCCGCAACAGTTCCAATCTAGAGGTATCTAGTGAACGTAGACATGCATGTGTCCAAATCGTAGGATGCCGCCATCCTTCTTGACGCCATTGAAAGTCTAATGAACCAATTCATCTTCCATCTCCTGAAATTTGTTTCATTACCACCGTCGTCCTCATAGTTCAGCCACCCTTCACAAACCATCCACATCTTCATGGATTAGATCTGTGGCATCAGAAGCAGTGAAATCGTTTTCTCTCCGCTGGCTGACGGCAATAAATGCATCAGCCATCGACATGCAGGAAAAACCGTTAACTTTGTCTATGACACATGCTAACACCGATGCGTTCATGCAAGCTGAAATACAATGAGGAATGCCCATTTTCACCGTTTACCATTTCTTCTGTGCCTTTTTGTTTGAACCTCCAACAAAGCAGAAAGGCACGGTCACGGTCGTGTCAGTAAAGTACACCAGAAACCCAGACTGAAAATATTCTAAATTAATTGGCCACATTAAGTAACAAAGGCCACTCTGGGTTTAAGTTGACAGTCATGCTTATTGCTGAACAGCGTGGGATAAAGGTGCATAGGGGCTGTGTGATTTCCCACTTTCAACCCTTTTCATCCCCCCCCCCCCCCCCCCCCCGCCCCCTTGTAAAACTTATTCCACCAGAGATAGGGCCCACATTAGTTTAGGTGGAGCAGAACTCAAGAGGTAAGATGGGCCAATCCGGGCACCTGCAAACTATAGCTGTTTTTCCCCCAAATCTCATTTTGTCTTTTCTTTCCTTTTTTTTCCATCTCCCTCTTCCACCTATGGATCTTTTTTTTATGCACTTAACTCCTTGTCACTGAGATTTTTCAATCCTGCTCCCCCGCCCTCACCGAGTTCTACAAGACCCGCACTGCAAAGTACCACGGCAAACAAAGAGAGGCCAAGAATACAATGGAAATGGACTTCACATTTAGTACAGCGGGGAGTCGGGCTTTCTTTTGCAAGGTGTGCCTCACGTTGTCACCCAGCAATTTTGCGGCAAAGCACATGGGCGGAGACAGAAACCTCAGGAATAAAGAACACCATAAAGCCCGCATACAATTTTTTAGTTTTGCAAAGAAACTTTTTTTTTTCTTTCCCATCATTCTTAAAAGCACCTCTTTTCTAGAATTAAACTATGTTTTACCCCTCTCCATCCTCAAGAAATAACTCATTTTAAGCGTGTGCACATGTGGATATCTGTTTGTGATGATTTCTAGGGAAGTCTTAGTTTAGCTAGTTGTGTGTTCAGGAGCACTGAATAAGCAGCTGTGAAGTCAAATCTCCAATGGGACATCTCCCCCTGGCACCTGAGGACATTGAATTGGCAGTCTCTCCAACTCCCCTCCAATTACTGTGTATTTTAAAACTTGAATTAATAAGCCTATGTCGACAGATGTCACCAAACATGGAGAAGAAGAAAAACAGATTCTCATAAAGGAGAACAAAAACTTGAAAGCTCTTTGCACAATTTGATGCACGGCAAAGGCTTGCTGTGGAAATGAAATAAATAGATACACCCGCAGCTCCTCTTTCAAGCAATCTGGGAGAAGATATGTTTCTCTCAGAACATAATTGAGAGTGCAGCTTAGTTTTATGGGAACATTATTCAGAGGCGACAGGGTTGCTGATTTGCTATTATAAGTAACACCTATAAAGAGTCAGTCGCAAAAGTCTAATGAGCTCATTAGTGAATCTCAGAGCACCTGACTATTCAAAGTTCCTCTTCATCTCTGAACACTGTGTACCACAGAGCTATGGGCTGAACTTTACAGACCACCTCACCCCCCGTTATTTTCTTGTTTTTTGTATTAACAGTCATATTTTCCTGTTACCATTTAAACTGGCCTTTGGCAACACTTTTCCAGGCTTTCTGAAGGTTTTAAAAGTTTTAGCTTTTGACAAAGACACAATGGTACCCATGGGAGGTTCGCTGGCAAGAAGCCATTCTTGGGAAGTGGAGTTAAGTAGAAAATGTTTAAGTATGCTCAATGACACACGGACAAGACTGAATATCAGTGGTAACAGGTCTCATTGAATTATGAATCCTCCCCAGAGCCTGGATCTCAGCATTAGAGAAGCAGTTTGGCATCATCTTGAGGGAGAACTTCACAAAAGGCACCTTTTTGGGATGTCCATAAAAAAGCCTTGAGAACTATTCCATACAAAAACACTGAGGAGCTATTCCTCTAGACAGCTTAAATAAGTTACAAGGACATTTCAGGCTGTGTTAAACACTAAAGGCGATCACACCAAACTGGTCCTGATATTTCTGTTATGTCACATCGAGGACCTTCGGCCTCTTTACATGGAGGGACCGTTCCATTACCTGTCAGGGAGATATTCTCTTTTATTAACCCTGTGAATTCTCCGGTACACATTATTGCCTCCCAGGTCACCTAGCGCCTTATTAAGTCAACCTTTACCATTAGATTAGAGCCGTGTCTGAAACAATCAGTCTCTAAGTTGGGAAATAGCACCAGCGTGGAACCCTTTGCTCCTTTCATGACATGGCACATCTTGGCACTTCGCAAAAAGTAACCAAAAAATTACCATTGACTCATCCCTCCATATGTCTCTCTCTGTTTTACTGTCTTAATACTTATACTTTCGAGGATGGAGATACCAAACTGTTGATTCACTGCATTCTGTGTTGGCCTCTAACGTGAAAGGTTGCAGGGTCAGATCGTGTTTACACCAAGGGTCCCCTGGCGGTTGTAGAAAAACTAAGAAGGATTTGGCAAGCCTTAAAAATGAAGATTTATTCTATTTGACAAGCTGTGTTGCTTGTTAAATTGTTCATTGGATTGTAATTTGGAGTTAAACTCATCTCCTCTTCGCATTTCTCATTTGCATGTTTATTGCCTGTCAAAGATGCACAGTAGCGTGGTTTAAAGGGTCAATCAATGGTGTTCAAACACACGAGAGCCCTTGGCCACAACCTAAATGGTGATGTCACGGAAAGACAGCTTAGAGGAAGATCAAAGTCACTGCAACGGCTGCCGGCGTGTTGTGATTTTCATCCTGCACTCTCTTCCTGCCTTGTTAACAACGTCAGCCACGGAGAAATCTGATCAGCAACAGTAGCTCTGTTAGCATCATCAGCCACACTGCTCCATTCAGATTTCCCTCCAGATCAGACTCAGTTCACAATCATCACAAATATGCATGTCTTACGACTCACATTTACTGACTTTTACTTAGCTTCCCACTGAAACGACCCTTGCGTGCAGAAGAACCTTTCAGAGTGCGTTGTATCTCATCAATTAGCATATCTTCATCATGTCCCCTGCCTGGCTGCTAGCTTTTTGACTAAAAATCAGACGATTTGAGCTGAATTATGACTGCTTGGTGCTGTTGTTATAGGAAAAATGGTGCGTTACTGTGATTACCATGCGATAAGACATCGTCTGTTTACATAGAGTTCTTCAATCTACTGGCATTGACCCTGAGTATACCCCCTTACGTACCCCCTCAAATGGAAATGTTGGATAGGGGGTGTGGTGACACATCTCAAGGGATTCTGTTGGTTGGAAATGACTGAAAAGCGTCAGTTGATAAGATTTACCTCACTAATTTGTAAAAGGGGAGCACAATGGAGATATCGCATAGGATTCTGAGGTGACTGCTGGTCCTGCTAACGAAGCAGCAAACTCTTGTCAACATGGACCACCTGCTCATTGCGTCTACAAACAGCGAAAGGGTAAATGAGGACGCTCAGTGGAGTCTTTCCCATGTCTAGAAACCTGAAGGCAAACAGATCCAGAATTGGGCATAGTATGATGTTAATCCTATTTTTTTTCTATTTTTCTATGGTGTATAACCCATCTTTTCACCTGATCTCCGTGTGTTTAAAGCTGTTGCGTGGTAAGAACATATCTGCCAGTCAGTTTTATTGGTATACGTGGCTACATTTTCTTGTAAATGAGGTTATAAAAGCCCCTTTTCCAAGTTATTAAACATTCATTTGGGGCCCTTTCTCTGAGTTGTTGTTTCCTTTGGATTCTTTACGTTATTTTCCTACTTTAATTTTACATATTTCAACCGCTCTTTTAATCTCAGGGAGTGTGGTTCATGCAGCTACTGCCTACAGAGTCTTTCGATGGATCAGTTATTATTACTAAAGGGACTAACATCACCATGGAGCTAGTGCCACAATTAAGTGCTGTAGGAACTGTATCCTGCTGGTATACCTTTGCATATATATGCCATGAAATGAGATTGTACCCTCAGCTATTACTGTGACTCCTTTTCAGACCACAGTAATGTGGATTTATCTGCTTGAACTCTGCTGTATTTTTGATGAAGAACTTGTTTTTAGGGCTTGAAACGTAGAGCAATGTTTAGACGCCTGCTTTCGCAGCACCGACCGACAGAGTGACATTGTGAGACGAGGCCTGCAAAATCAGCTTTCTATCCACACGTGGTCAGATAAGCCCTTTCTAACACAAAAGTAAAGCCAAAAAGGGTGATTACGTATCCGCTGGTTTCAAAGCAGCAGAGATGGATGGGAGGTTGTGAGTGGTACAGTACCTTAAACTTTTACATTTGTAAGATATTTACATATTTGTATTCATTGTGAATTAGACTGTTTGAGAACCTGGCAGATGTCAGGTGGTCCCTGTACAGTCTCACACTCACTTAATAAAAGAGCGGTCAAACGGTCAGCCGCTACGTTTCAGCCTATTTTAGTTTTTTTTATCCGTAACAACAATAACGGGATCCTTCGTCAGAGCAGATATGAGCAGCACTGAAGTCAAATATGTTTTGTTCACTTGGAGCTTTGCTTTTTATGTCAAAAAAAGAAAAAAGGGAGCTGAAAAGTATCCAAAAGTCTCTGACAGAACTGCGTGTTCCTTCCACAGCATCAAGTGTGATCTCATACAGCCAAGACGGTGGTCTGATGTCCCTGTGTGTATTTAGGTGTTATGTAAGAGAGTGAATGACTAGGAGCTGTATAGAAGATCTGCATGTCCCTTCACAAAAGAATAAAAAAACATGAAACTCAGTTTTAATTTTATTTCACTTTTTTAAAATATATACTATATACAATATATATATATATATATATATGTATATACTTTGTTACTAGATTTTTTCTGTGGAATTAATAAAGCTTTATTTTTCTTTTCATTCAGGTATTGTTTTTCCTTTGATGTCCTCTCTTTATTACTGAGCACACTTCTTTATAAGAGATATATCTCGCAGTGCAATTCAGAAATTCACATGGAGGTCAGCGAGGGTGCAAGTAGCCACACAAATCCAATTTAAAAGAAAATGACAGAGGAAAAAAGGATATG
>JABUIW010000037.1:1412850-1425690 GCA_013363375.1 Menidia beryllina
CACCATCTTGGACCAACACATGAAAACAGTCCGGATTGTCTTAAGTGTGGTGTAGACACTGCTAGACAACAATCCGTTAATGACCGGAGTGACCGAATTGCGATATAAGCCTTTGCAAGAGGGTTCAAGTAGACGGGTGCCGTACCCTTAAGCACTTTGTAGGCTAGCATCAGGGACTTGAATTTGATGCGGGACTCCAGGGGTAGCCAGTGAAGCTCAATTGGGTGATCATGAAACTGATCTGAAATGCCTCCTTTGGATCAGAAGCTCAGTCAAGGACAGACGGACAGAAGCTAAGTAAAAGAAAGGCTCTTTATTCTATGAGCCTAGAACAAAGATCGACCATAATATTTTTATGTCCTGTCACGATGTCTCATAACCTGGTGGAGTTTTTCAAAAAATGTAACCATATTAAATCTAGTCCTCTCCAAACTCAGTTAAAAAAACTTTTTTAATACGGTATATTATAACCCAATGGTTTTTGGGTTACATTTTTTACGATACTGCAAAAGGCAATAATACATCTTGGTTTCAACATTCCCTGTCTCCTTCTGTTTTTAAACTGACTGGAGAAATTCAGTGGCTTACCTCTCACTGCCCTCTCATTGACCTTGTCCATAAATAATAAAGAATTCATGCCAGTTAAGAGTAAGTGGATGCTTAATGTCATGACGTGATTTCAGGAGATGTGATGCGCATGAATATCCGCTTTCCTTACAGTCTGACACTGACCACTTTCAGTAGATTTGACATTATATCGTGTACAAATATGAATGTGACTACATGCAAGTGAGCAACAAAAGACGAAACGGGTGCTAATGTGAATATCCAGGCCAACGAGAATGATTTTTTTTTCAGTGGGCCCGCAACACGAGCCATGCTGTGATCTATTTCCACTCTGCCGCTGGAACTGCTCGCCAGCCTCGTCACGTACGATGTCCTCCACCGATACAGGAGACGTTTGTGAGAGCGTTGTTCACATGTGTGTTTGTTGTCCACAGGGTAGGAATTCAGAATAGCATCAAATGCGGGTAGGAGCCAATTCCAAGTTTAATATTTAATTTTTGCGGAGAGTGGTATCTCCAGAGGGCTCGGGCTTATATATCCTTCTGAAATCAAGCTCATTAGCTGGAGCTGGTTTGACTGTGCATGGCGACGGCACTTCTGGCAAAACAGCACAGGCCTCACGACATCACAGCCACGAGCTAAACAGCCAATATGTGGCCGATCAATCTCATCTGCGGTGCTCACACAGACTCCCATTCACAATGCTTATGGGCATGCAGCTGATTAGCGGTAACCCAGTTCAGTACCATCCACCACATGTAGGTCACTGTAATCCAGAACCCCTGCGGTGCTGATGATAGCGGAGGTGGTGTGCGTGTGTGTGTGTTTGTGTGAAGGATAATACACGGGTTCAAAAACCTTCTAGGTTTCATGCAGCAGCATTGCCAGGCACCTCGCCGGGGCCCGGCTTTTGAGAATCAAAAGCCATTCACTACAAAATAATAAAAAAAACGATGTACAGTCACGGTTTTAAATCAACACGCATTTCCACATTGCATAACGCAATTCCGTGTTATGGAGCTGAACTTTTGTTAGGCAACTGCTGCTGCTTATGACAGCAAGATCAAAGCGACCCTTAACACAGAAATGCAGTGAGTTCTGAAGTGAATTGTGTTTTTCCGTAAAAGAAAAAATCCTGTGTTCAGGGGCAGGAAGATCTATAAAAAAAATAAATAAATCGGATTTCACTGTCGCTGAGTAAACAGAAGCATGGCCTAGTGGGGTTCTTCCAGATGGCTGTTGCACAGTGTTTATGGTTCAAAATAAGGCCATTAGTTTCTGAGGCTGCAGGCCAGCTGGAGGTTGATTATAAATGGGAGCAAAATGTTAAAAAGTTAGCAGATATCTGATCTTGGGGACAAGGAAACTGGGGTTTAGCCCTGGCAGTCATGAGTCATGAGTTTTTTTATTTTTTCAGCCTCAGGAGCTGTGTGTTTGTGTGTTATTTCCTAATGTTTTCAGCCCTGGCCATCTGGAGCCTCCCTCTTTTTGCCTGAATTCTGTGTATATGTGGGAGTGACAGTCGATGACCCTTACCTCATAATAGGTCCCGCTTATTTTCCTTGTCAGCTCTCCACTCAGCGCAACATAATTTACTTTCCCTCTGTGGTAAACATCAGCTTGAATTCTGTTGCCAAGTTTCTATAACTTTATCTGTGTTCTTAACTAATCTTGTGTCCTTTGTGGTTATCTTAGAAATCATCTGCTACTCAAGTTTAACACGGACCCCAAAGAGAGTCCCCCAGAAATTTGTAAAACCTTACCACGCCAAACCATTGGATATCCTGAGGGGATCACCTGTTGGCCTTGTTCTTTAGTATGTTTTGGATGGTGTTAGGGCTTGATTCACAGCTTTTAAACCCTTTTCCACCTGAATGTGGGCCTGCTCTTTTTGTTGAATTCTGCTATTAATTTAACATACCTGACGCTTTACCTAATTCTGGGGAATGAGGTAAATGAAGAGAATTTCTGCTCGAGTGTTACCACATATTTGAGCTAAAAACCAAAACCTGACTGAGCAGCCCAAGATTGGCTTGAGATTAACCTTGAATTGTTGAATGACTTAGTCTGGTCTTGGTCTAATGAAATATGAAACTTGAGAACAGACCAAGAGAAAGAGGTAGAGAGAAATGAGTTCAAGTGATGAATTCAGTTCCAGCTAATTCTGTGCTTACTGGGGACTCTGGTGTAGTCTCTTATTCTGAATCATCTGGTTGTCCTTGGTCCTCCCTGTTTCAAAACACACAATCCCCGGATTGACTGGCAAAGCGCCCATATATTAAGATGGGCTTGACAACGTCATGAAACCTGTCGGACCCAATGGGTTAGGTGTTAAGCCAGTTAAAGCCAAAGGAACATTCCCCATCTTAAGTCTTTTGCTGTCACTAACATGGTCCCTTGGTGCAGAACCCGGAGAATGTCTATTCAGTTTGTTCTTAAGTTCCTATGTAAAGGGAATGTATATTTTGGAGTGGCAAAGCCTCGTTGTGCTACAAATCTGCATTGAAAATGACAGTTAGTGCCTCAACCCAAGCGTGCTTAGACCATCCTATTTCACAAACTCATATTTCTAACTGCTCTCCTTTTTGGTATAAATTCAACTGAAAATAATTGTAACTTCCAAAATTAGCTTTGTCTGTGATTTTTTTAATCTGTTTCACTTTCTTTATGCAACACACATGTTAGCCAATGGAGAGTGAGGACAATGCATCGCTAAAGACTATTTAACAGTCTGTGGACACTAGCGGAAACCAATTTTCCCAACACAGTGTTCAACTCAATGTTCAACATTGAGTTGAACATTTTTTACTTTAAAAATATACTTGAAGTACTTAAGTCTTGCCACAAAAATGGTAAGAAAAACAAAATGTTGCTTAATGTGGTAGTGCTTTTGTGCTTTTCAGAATACTAAAAGCAGTTTTCTTATTATTGACTTTGATCTAAGTAAGACATTCATTTGATTATGATATGTAAATGAGAGAGATGCTCAATATTGTCTCATTAGCATGTAATAAAGCGTACTCAATTAATGACTCATGCCCCCATTATGTCTCCCTACGCAATTTAAATGAGACAGATAGACAGAACATTAGCCCACTTAGGTCATGCCCTGGGATATCAGCTTCAAAAATAGATTGAATCAACACAATGCGACATACAATGAATAAAAAAAGCCTTAACAATCCTGAATAAGCAACTAGATAACAACCAAAAAAGACTCATAAATAACTGCAATACTCTAAACAGTACCAATGAGACTGAAAACCAACAACCACTAAGACTGACATAAGAAAAACTTTTGCTTGAGTTTGACACTAATCGTTGCCTTTGCCTTAAAGGGGTTTTATGCATTCTGAACAGAAGCCAAACAGAAGTTTCTGGCTTTGGCTCACTTTATGACTGTCTCAGGTCAAATAAAATACCCATAAAAAACCCATAAGCATTTGGTTTTGAGCTGAATTAAAGGGGGGCGTAGTATTGCAAGCTTCGTCTTAACGGAAAGCCCACAGTCCATGCCTGTTCTGTTGGCTGTTCATTTCTTGTTCGGATGACTTAATCTAGTAAATATATTACTCCACGTATAAACAGTTAGTGACCTCTTTAATATCCACAGTATGATACATTAATATCCTGTAAGAGACCACTACCTTCAGGAGAGAAGGGTTTCAGGAGTGGATTAATGTGAGCTCTCAAACCAACTTTGTATTGATTGTGCTCTGACACTTCCTTGTACAAGGACAAGTAGACCCAAACCAACCAACCAAAACAAACCCCCACAGCACACGACAGATTGTTTTTTCACCCAAGTGAGCTCAGAACTAAATCGCTAAATCGGTTCAAAGCATACAAAGAATAAAGACCTACACATACAAGACTGGGCTACAATGGAGTTTTTCACTGATAATGGGTAAGAAAAAAGGAGAAAAAAAAGTGCGACTGTTGGCGAGCGCATTCTCTGTGACAATAATTCCCGTTTGATCTAATTCCATCGCAAAAAAAAAAAAAAAAATTGTTTGGATGACCCGGGAATCAGATTAAATACCGACAGTGATTCTGCTCCACCCCAAACTCCTTCCTGATCAACATTTCATAATATGGACAAGTCTGCTTTGTCATCTTTTGTGCACGTCTTTAACAACCAACTGATGGTGGAAAAATGCACTGAAAGGATCATCGGCGCGAGCCTTTAAGGACTAAAGCCAAACACAAAAACATCTGGACGATACACAATGCATGATGAGGGAACGAGAGAAACAACACAAGCACTAAACAAACCCTTCCCTGTGAAATCAATAACAGTAAGACCTGAGTGCAGGTATCAGTGCACGGAGGAGACAGTTATGGCGCGCTGTGTGAATAGAGATTAATAAGATTAGAGGGATTGTGATGCGGGCCAGGGCATCTGGCAGCAAGCTTGGCCTCAGGGCACACGCTGACCCAACAGCCCAATAATGCAGAAACAGGTTCTGCCTGCAACCTGTCAGCTCTGCAATCAAAATGGAGACGGGAAATCATCCGCCTGAGTGTGCCCTCCGACTGAGTTCCTGTACAAAATCCAACATGGGAGACGACGCAGGGAAGACCAGAATAATGGCTATGTTTAATGTAAGATGGATTTGGACCAAAAAAAAAAAGAAAAGCCAGGTTTTATTTACTTGCCTGTCACATTTCTGTGACATGCATTTGTTAATGTATGACTTATATGGGACACTGGTAAAGTCATTTATCGAAACAGTGTAGATATATATATATATATATACAAATATAGACAAAATACAGTTTGTAAGAGCTAAAGGTTTCGGGGTATTATCAACTTTATTTTGCCTGTTTTACTTCCTTAAGAGTGGATTCTTAACAGCTTCCCCTGCATAGAAACTATGTCTGAAGAGGAAAAAGGCCAGAGTTTTAAATCCTGTAATATGTCTCCTCTAGATCCATCTATTTTACCTACTGTCTTCAGGACTTGTCATTTATCAGACACTGTTGATCTGTCTACTTCTTTGGTCTTCCACTGGTCCAATTTGCTCAAATATTTTCAAGGGAACACGAAATGCCACACAGGGATATGGCAGGGGTTTGGTTAACAACTCTTTTGGCAATGTCTTTGTTGGTGCAGATACAATTTAATGCTGTCAGACTGCGTTTGGCACTTTTTCTTGGTAGATTCAGCCCAGTAAATGAGAACTAAATATGGCTTTGTAACAGCACGCTGGTGAAATAGTGCTAAAAGGTAGTCAAAACTGTTTCTAGTTGTATGTCAGAACTGCGCACAACACTTTTTTTTCTTGTAAATTAGATGTTTCTTTGTACTTTTGTCCCCCATAGACCAAACAGGAATATAAGGGTGGAAAAAACACACGCATCTGATGTGGAGAACTGACATTGTAATTATCTCAAAAGAATAAATCAGCAAATAGGTGAGAATCTGAGCCAATTGGACACAGAAAGAATTCCCCCGAGTGTAAAAAGTAAATGATAAACATATAAAATGAGACAGGGACACATAAACGTAAACTTGGAAACAACCTAGCTCAAAAAATAAAAGGGTAATAAGTTCATCTATAAAAACAAACAAATGAAAACAAACATTCAATAAAATAAAAATAAAAAAACATTTCTGAAATAATTTCAAAATATAAAAACTAAGCTGAAAAAGAACATTATGAATAATTGTCATTTTTGAATCCATTAGTTTGTCCTGGGGTTTTTCTGTACATTTCTATGTTTAATGATTATTTCCTTTAATGAATCAATAGCAGATAGATAAAACAAAATGAAAAAGTAAAAAATTCTGGCAAGTCAAAAGAATAAAGATGGAAGTCCAGCTGTGACTATTCATAAAATATACAGTTATTAATACCACTGGGGATGAATAAAGTATTTTCATATGATATTTTATCAATGATAAGATAAGACTTTTCTTCACTTTAGTAGAAAAAAACTGAACCAACAGCACTGCGCTACCAAAAAAAGAGACAAAAAACTAATGGTAAAAAGATCTTATTTCCTACATGGATAGTCGATGCATTACGCTGTGCGTCGTGCTTTCTTTGTCAGACGTACATGACGTGCATGCTGCCTGATCAAAGCCTCTGTGCCACATATGACTGGATTCCTGGTTTGTCTGAAGGGGAACCGAGGGGCGTGATGTTCTAAGAATACACTCGTCGTAATGATCCTGTTAACAAACAAGCCTGAGCAATGCAAAAAAAAAAAAAGAAATTCCAGTGGAATGGCTGCTCTCTGTATATGTGTACCTGTCGAGTGACCGTGCTGAACTAAGCCGTCTTAATTGGCCACCCCCCTGCTGCTGAGCGGTGGGGCGTCGGAGGCTGAGACTCCTGCCTGTCTCAGAAGTGGCTTTTCCTTGCGACTGATTATAATTACGGCCCTCTCTGCGAATCCTCGCCTTCCTGGGTGGGCCAGTTTACATGCCGGGCGGGGGCTTGGATGATGGGGTAACTCACACCGGTGCCGCCGCCAGCGCACACAAAACACACTCGAACACACGGGAGAAAGAACAGAAAGCACACTCGCAGTCATTCCTTCATTTCTCCCTCAGCCCTGTCCTTCGGTGGTGGCTAGGGGAGTTTGACTAAACCAGTTAATTAGACGAGATGCACTGGCCTTCTGTGGAGGAAGCATAGAGGAGAAAATTGGATAGTGGGAGGGAGACGAGAGGAAATGCATAATGTGGAAGGTGCAAATATACATTTATGAGGAATAAATAAGCAAAGCCTTTCTGCCTCAGTAGGAATTAAGAGGGTAAGTATAAGCCAGGTGCTGCTAAGCAAATACCCTGAACTCATTTGAATTGAGCGGGCGTGAGCAGCTCTGCAGAGGCCCACGCTTTGTGAGCCTGCTGGTCTGGACCATTCGTTTGCCTCTTCACACAATGACCAAGGTGGACAGGCACGGGCAGCGATCGAGCCATTTGTGTCGCCAATAAATTCTGGATAGGGGTCATAAAGCCAGACAAACTGGAATCTGTCATTCTAGATAAGCTAAGACACTGAGGACAGGAGTGGGTGCCCAGGCATTTTTACCTCAAGGTCAGAGACGGCGCCTCAGGCTCATTAGCTGCATGTCAAAACTCGAGAGGCCTCAGTTAGCATGCTAAATGTTGCAGCTATTTTCATTTTTTCTTTTGGTATCCAGTGGTGAAACCTCCCCAAAAACAAAATTATAGCACAAGTTAAGTTTCTATTGTTCTATGCACACTAATTGCCTTGTAAGATAGATCGGAACAAAGGGCAGACGTTGGGTCATAATTTACACACTGTATGTGCTTTATGCAGCCACGGGTCATTAAACTCTGCATGACAGTATTCTACAGTCTAATACAATAATGTCTGGCGGGTAAAGATTCACCTGAATTTAGTCATGCAACACGACAATGACTCACACACGCACAAAGTCAATCTAAAACCGTATTGCCAAATAGTAAAAACGGGTTAAAACTTTTTTGGCACGTCAAAGTACCCTAGTTTTTTGTAGTTTCCTTTTGTCCTGGGGCAAATTTTATCACATTTGCGACTTAAATATTTCAGAAAATCATTACAAAAATTAGAAAAACAAACAGATGGAACATCCAAAACAGGGTGGCTAGAAACGTGAAGTCTGACAGCAAAAGGCACCTGCAGTGTTTGCAAGGTGATCTGAGAAAACATTACCCAGGAGTGTGAAAGGGGGGTAAAAAAAAGAACAAATGGCAGCTTCCACATGTGGAAAATGCATAGCCTGGAGCCCACTGACATTTCCTCCCACTCGATCAATCCCCTTCCTCTCTCACACTTTCAGCACCTCTCCTCACTCTGCCTCTCATCACTCTCTCTTTGCCAAATCATATGAGGCCCGATTTCCTTTCAAGTGCCAACTTGTGTGTCATAGATGTAACTGGCAACACACCTCTTTGTTCTGCGTAATGAGGCGGAACAGAGGTTAAGTGTGTACGTTATGATTTTAAAAAAGCCCCGCATTCGGCATGCGAGTGGTGGGTTTCACTTTCCGCGTCTGGAACCAAAAGCAGGGCACCTGCAAGACGTTGGCAACGGGGACAACTGACTATTCAGCTGCACCTCACTTGTTCATGCTAGCCTGTAGCTAATGGGATTTTCCGCTGCTTTTAAGGTTTGCTGACAGTCCCACAGAAGCATGAGCCTCGAACGGTGACTTATCGCGGTGTTAAGCACCGATCCATCCCCATATCCGCAGTATGAAAACCCTTTATCTCGCGCTCACGCTCTTGAATGCACGGTTTTAAATCTGATCAAATGTGATCAAAAGAACAAAAAATCCCAACACTTGTTCCAGTGAATACCTGACAAACCCGTGACAAATAGCAAATGTATTACTCAGGATAAGAGAATTGAAGAAGACCATGCTGTGTTGGGTCGTAGAATGTCCCAAACATCCCGTCTTGAGGGGCGAGCGGGGAGTTTTCAAAGATCCAAAAAGTTGCAAAAGTGTGGGTGGGAACAGCAATTCACCAGCATGATCATTAGCGTACAAGGCTCAGTGATGCATGTGGCCGGTGAGAGATGTCTCCCGCCGTGCGATCAAACTGAGAAGCTACTGCAGCGTGAACTGCTAAAACTCTTTTCGGCCCGCACCTGCAGAGTACGGCGGGTGGAGCATGACAGTGGTTCCTAAAGCCGCACCTGTAAAGAACATTTAAAAAACCCTGAAAGTGCCTGAGGTGAACGCTGAAGTTCCACAGCCAGACCACTAAAGCAATAAAGTCAGAACTGTTCTGGGTCAGAAAGAATTAAACACCCGACGTCTGTGTCTGTGTGTGTGTTATTTAACTTGAGACGAGGTGGTGGGAGATTGCGCCGTGGTGGACGGGGGGAGGGTGTGATGCTCACAGGATCTGTTTTGCTCCACTGGGACATCTCTGTGTTACCCTGACACCTCTCTGGCAGGCCCTACATATCCCCTGAGGTCTGGTGACAGTATTCACTGATGGCATTGGCCTCTCGCAGCAGCATAGCACAGCTCACTGTGCAAGCCCCCTCACCCCCCACCCCCAGTTTTGACTGGATGAACTGAAGCAGCAAAATCTTTAAATTATTGACTTGGTTAGACTGCCTATCTCAATTCTTGTTTTAAAGTCACACTTTATCAGTGATTAATCCCCTCAAACCTGCCTTGGCTCTTAAATAATTCAATAGCTTTTTTTTCCCATGAATATTATCATTTTGCTCCATCCTCTCAATCCTCCTTCACTGGCGCAGGGAACTACCAGCGTCCAGCATTTTTACATATATAAATAGAACACTGTGGTTAGCACCGTCATCTTACAGTTCTTGGTTTAAATCCCTGGAGGACCTGGAGCCTCTCTGTCTGGAGTTTTTCACTCTAAATTGCCCCTTTGAGTGAATGTCAGTGAGTTGGTTGGTTGGTTGTCTCTGTGGGGGCCCTGTGATGGACTACTATCCTGTCTAATGTGTATCCTGGTTCTTGCCCTGTATCAACTGGGATAGGCTCCACGTCCATGTGTGGACAGAACAGATCAGAACTACCACTTTTTTAACAATATTTTCCAAAATACACCACTTGATACTTGAGAGCCAAGTTTTGTTGCTAGCTAGCTTGTGAAATTAGTTGGAGCTACCTTAGTTAGCTAGCTCCGACACTGTTCCTCTGTTAGCCTTGTTTCCACTTCTGCTTCCTTAGGTTTGTGCTATGCCCTCTTCATAGCTAGCATTCTATGCAAATTCTTACACAGTACTTGCAGATTAATTGTAAAGCCTCACCCACAATATAGTCCGAATTGGTTACATTAATGTTCTCCAAGAAATATTCAACAAAGTCATTTTCGTCAAGTCAAGACTTATTTTGCCGGTTGAAGCAAACAAACCTCCATCGAATCTTGACAGGTTAGAGAAAGCTCACAAAATAACAGGCCATTTTTTAAAATCTTGCTTCAGAGGCGAATTTACTGTAAATACCTAAGAGTAACACAAGTGAATACTCAAAAACATCTGTTGGAGAAAAATAGAATTGATTCAATAGACTACACACCGTTTATTCAACGATACCGTCACAAACAGCGAGCAAGTTCGGCGAAACATGTCCCTTGGGTTCTGGCTCTTTCGTCTCCGTTGTGTTACTGTGCTTTGTGTCTTGTATCCTGTGATGTTTTCCCTCAGTTTCTCTTTCTCACTGCGCTCCGCATGCTGAATTAACCGACCACCTGAATCAGTCATGCTGACGTCAAACTCGTGGAATCAATAGATTTACCCCGAGACTCAACGGTTTGCTCAAAAGATTCCTTCCCTATTAACCTGAATAAGAAAGTTCAAGTTCTTTTGAACTCTCCCTTGCTTTGTTTTAGCCTGACTGTCAATAAAGAATTGTCGGAGCACAGAATTTGGAATTTCCGTTAGGATAAAAGTCTTACATAACTGAACAAAATAGAAAGTGCATCAAACTGATCAAATCTTTGGTCTTTTCTGAAGGATAGCGCGGACTTGCTGAAGTAATCTGTACAGCCAAGATTATTACACATTTTGCAGAATATATAAAGGCCAGGAATGTTACAATGAGTATACAATCTTATGTGAAAGGAAATACATCTCTATGTTTGTATTAATTTGTGTGTGTGTGTGTGTAAGGTCTCGAGCAGGTCAAGTTTTCATATTCCAGTAATAGTTTGAGCGTAATTTAACTGTCCCTAACCATGTAA
This sequence comes from Menidia beryllina, assembly GCA_013363375.1. Classification (NCBI taxonomy): domain Eukaryota; kingdom Metazoa; phylum Chordata; class Actinopteri; order Atheriniformes; family Atherinopsidae; genus Menidia; species Menidia beryllina. Next base: position 1,424,108 of record JABUIW010000037.1, read on the forward strand.
TTGATGTGGTTATTTGCAAACTTTTGTTGATGTCCCTGAGCTGGGATTGGCGTCTGCCGCTCTCTTTTTTGACCTTGATTCTGAGTGTTACGATAAACTTTCGGATTGATGAATGAATGAATGGTGAAAGAATTGTGCCCTGAGCAAGTCTACTCCAGCACTAGGGGGAAAAAATGTAAATGTAAAAAAGGAAATGTACCATATTCAATCAAAAATGACATTAATGACAGCATCCCACTGCTAATGATAATTGGAAAAAGTTCATTACCATAATAAAAATGTAAATATGCTCTGTGAAGCCTATTTATTTGCATCAGCATCAGCCCTCCTACTCATGCATATGATCATTATTTTCATTATTGTCTCATTCGTTTAAGCTGTAATTATTAACCCACATCGAGCATCTTCCAGGTTCTGGGCTACCGGAGGGGAAGCAGAGTGGTGTCTCTGTGATCCCACTAAACTTCTCACATGAGAGGAAATGACTCTCACTGAAGCAAAAAGAAAAAGCATTGGCAACAGCAAAAGCATGCATAACTGAAAACTACACATCCTCCTGTTGTCTGATTATTCTTGGTTTATTTTCACAGATTTTTGCCCTGGTTCCTCTAACTCTCCCTTTGTGCTCTGACCGTTTTTGGTTCGAGGTGGACACTTTGAGCAGCCCCCGCGGGTTTGAGATGTTTCCCCGCTCCTAAAAGCACCTGATTTTTCTTTCCCAACAATGTTTTGAAGACAATCGGAAGCATGTGGAAGCAGGGAAAAAATCTCATACCTGCAGCTGAGTTTTCAATTACAGATGTCAAAATCTCTGATTTACACGAGTTTCTGTGTCAGTTTTTGTGTACCTTTGATTACTTAACATTACCGTTAATTGAAGCCAAACTTAAAAATAAAATAAGTTGGATTTTATTGACTTACTTCCAAAAACTTGCTGCCCATTCTGTTTGATGATTAAGTAACCATACTGATAGTGTCTCGTTGGGTTAGCAGGTAGCCACGGAATCCGTGTGCACCATGCTGTAACGGCCTGTCTCTATTCACGGGTGGATATGAAAGAGCATGTCATAACAGCTTTTGTAAACTGGCAGGCTCGCTAGCCATCTGAAAGAGTGAAGCCTCTGTCAGCCAAACCTCGGAGGAGCGAACCCATCAGTGTTTGAAGTATTATCCAACCACACGGACTTACGAGCACTGACCTCTGAAAACCTCATACCACTCTAACATCCTGCTCAACCGCATGGTGGGTCACATTTAAACCGACCATGGTATGAAATGCTAAAGGAAGGTAAAAGTCACACTTTTCCCATAAAGCACCCACCCCATCCATCTGTGAAAAAAAAGAGCTTTGATTATGGTTATCAATGCTCCGAGGAAGCTCCATCCATTAGCATAAATACCAAGGGATCAAATGTTTTCATGTAAAATCCCATCCTCCCTTGCCTCCCAATCGTATGCAAATGCTTTGATGTTAAATTGACTCCATAAGATTGTTTTACCTTTTAATTGTCATTATCTAAGCAATATGATGACGGGATCTATCTATCTATCTATCTATCTATCTATCTATCTATCTATCTATC
>JABUIW010000037.1:1425700-1446877 GCA_013363375.1 Menidia beryllina
TATCTATCTATCTATCTATCTATCTATCTATCTATCTATCTATCTATACTTGTAGTGTGTTCTCTCTGGGTAAAAAAGGGAGATGACAACATTATTCTCAAGCCTTAGCAAAACAATTTCTTCTGAGGGGGCTCATGATAAATGCATTAAAGATTACATCTCAGAGAAACCATTGGAACCCTTGGGTTGCATGTTAAACTTTCCATCAGCATCTCAAGCTAAATTTGTTCTGGGAAATAACAGATATGGTGCAGCGGGCTCCAACTGTTACTGTGAGCCTCGAACAAGAACAAAAAAAGAAATAAAAAAGGCAACCCCAGGGGGGAAGCACTCTGTTCCCTCTGAAGAAGTAAAAAAAACAAAACAAAGACAAACCAGCAATCTCAGTCCGTCCCCATGAAAACACTCGGCAAAAGAGACTCACTCACCACAGTTCTAAGACGGACTGGAGGCCGACAGATGACGCTAACAACGAGATGGAAGCAGCGTTGGCGAGCTATTCGAGAGGCGGACCGTTCACCAAGCCCTGCGCGGATCCTGAGAACTTCCCCGATTTAAATAGCCACCGTCACTGTGAACTGAGCGGGACAAATTAAACATACAGAAGAGAGCCGCCACCGAGGCGACACTGATTACCAACGCAGAGTGTCAAGAAGGGAGATGCCGTTTGGGCCCGGCGCCTCTGAATTCTTTAGGGCCTTGTTCTGCAAATATATGATCGCTGTGCAGAGGGGGCACATCACTGGACAATGAAGTGTGTGTCAGAAAAGCTCCGCAGGACAAAATTCACCCGCAAGAGCAGCTTTGGCGAGCCGGGAGAGAGTGAATATTTTTACATAGTTCCGTCACTCCACAGCCTCGGCTAAGATGGCAGATTATTCAGTCCTATTTGTCGAATGCACTCCCATTTATCATCCGCGGTGAGCACGGAATGTAAGCCTCCTCTCCCGGACTAATCCACAGAGGATTGCACCTTTGGGCCATTAAGTGCCATTTGCATTAAGGGGCCGTTTCTTTTATTTGCCGGGCTGCAGTCATTCTGCACAGCCCAACTCGCTGCATAATGTCTCAAAGCCACTTTATGTAACGAGTAGAACATTTTTTCGAGGGTGGGGTGGCTGGTGCACAGGAATATTTGCAGGCTTCGCTTTCTTGTTATGCCAGGATTTGACAGGCACTGTTAGGAGCATGTTCCATTCACTAGGTGCAGTCGGTGAATATTGTTCTTTTTTCTGCGGTGCTGCTTTGGCTGGTGGATTCCCTAAATATGGGCTTCTGTCTGAATACGAATAAAAGTAGGTGGGGGATTTGTGTCAAATGTTTGGGCAAGTATTTGACACAGAGACTCGGAATGCATTACATTTCTATCTTATTTTTCGAAAAAAAAATCTGAGGCACATTTATAACGCGTATCTTTGGTGATTAATGGATGAAAAGTTGCCAGTTTTCCTAGAAATGTACCCTAAATCAATTATCCGAACAGTAATTCATCCATCCATCCATTATTCCCTGATCCAACAGTAATTAACTATCTAAAATGTTATTTCAAAGTCAGAAGAAACAAGCAGTGTTCCCCTCCATGAAACCTCACAGACCCCTGAACAGGTTCCAGTTCAGCTCAGATGGAGTATTAAGGTTTAGTCGTCACAAACTGTTTTTTAGTCAGAATTTCAGCTTCTGAAAATAGAAACGGATGAACAAAAGCATCTTTACAGAGAGTCACTCCTCCCAGTGACGAGGTGCCCCCTCGAGCAACAAAAAAAGCATTCAGCATGGCTGCCATTGCTAATTGTAGTTATTATCATCTCAACTTAGAAGTGGTTGCTTTAGAAAAGGTTGTCTACAACTTACAAGAACACAGCTCTGCCAATATATCTTTTTTTTTCTCAAGGTTAGTCAAAGACTAAAAGCCTTTATTATTAAAATAAAAAAAAATAAAAAAAACTAGAATTAATATTCTGGTCCTGGAAGCAATAGTTCATATTTGAAAGAAAATGTGCCAAATGTACCAACACACAATTTCTCGAATCCTGAAAAATGTGTAATTTTTGGTAGAAAAGCCATTAAGATTTGCCGTCCTATAACAAGCATTACATTACCACAGAGATTTGTGTCACACCTGGAAGTTTTTGGTTGTGTTTTGTCAGGGCTTGTCATTTCCTGTTTTATTTTGAAATTGTAATTCTCCTCTGGTTTATGGTCACTTTCTCTTCCTCTTGTGCCTAATTCCTAAATGCGTCCACCTGTTCCTTGTTTGCCATCTTGTGTCCGTATAGTCTGCGTCTCCCTTTGCTTTGCATGTTGGATCAATTCCAGCAGCTCTTAGGTCTTGTCGTGTCATGCGAGTCACAGTCTAGTATTGATTTTTGTCTTCTCCAAAAGAGGTTTGTTTAGTTAGTTTTCATACCACTGTCAACTTTTTTCCATAGCGTTTTGGTTTTCCTCCTAACTGGAGTTATTTTTTGTTTCTTAGCCTTGCAGTTCCTCTGTTTTCTGCAGTAATTATTATTTTGTCTAGTTTTTTTTATAGTTTATATTCCTCCAATTAACAGAGTGATCTTTTTAAAAATTATCATAGCCTTGTTTTTGCGTCCTTTAAAGGGGTGATTTTTATTTCAGTAAAGTTTTTCTACTTTAGACCTCTTTCGCCTTTGGAGTGTTTTTTTCGTTTTGTTTGTTTCATAAATAATTTCACAGCCTTGTAGGTTAGACAATTAGAAAAGTAAATATGGCGCATTTCAAGTCCATATATTCGTGTTTTTGCATGAGCAACAGAGTTGGTCCCAAAAATGAGTCAACTTTAAATGAAATGTAGACAAAAGAGAAATCCTTCTTTTAAAAGTAAAACCTGAGAAGTTCAAGGTATATATGGGAGGTGAATGTCATGCTTTAGTAGCAGAATTCTGCACATTGAGATTTTTGAAAGCATAAATCTTGCATATATATATATATATATACATATATATACACACACACACGGACACAAACTTAAGGAAACATGTTATATGGTCAGGAGGTATTACACTGCACAAGTTCTGAGAAACGGTCATGAATCACCACCGATTGATTTATAAACTGTAGCTTTGCGAACTTGTAATTTGGAAACCATATATATTTTTCTATTAGTTTATTAATGGTATTTAGGACATAGTTTCCATCTCAAATAAATGAACTTGTATTATATGTCTATTATATTATTATAGGTCTAACATAAAATGTATAAGAGAACAAACAATAATTACATCATCATTTGAAAGCAATCGTTGGCTAACGGGGAATAGCTATTAACTATGATGACAACCCGTTTGGTCAGCATCAGCATCAGCTACCACAAAAGCAGCAGCAGCTATTGTGGCTTTAGAAGCACCTTAAACACTTCGTGCTCAGCTTCTGGCACCCCCTGTGGCACCCTATGGAAGCTGTCTCTGTCAGGCTGATTTTATATATATAATTTTTGTCTCATCCAGCTTTTCACTTTGCACTTGGATGCACATCTGTGCAGAAACATGACATGAGTCCCAAAACCCGCACCTGTAAACTGATGTGCGTGTCAGTGGAGTTTTTGTCCATTTGTGAGGCTGAGGGTCAAATGTCCAGGTGTAAAAATGTTTGTGCAATCTGAAATCAATTTACTTTGACGTAATCATTTTTGATTTTTGTCTTTTGCATGGAATGTTGCGTTCACAGTTCATGTTTTGGATGTTTACAAACCTAGGCCTAGATATACTGAGTTGATTTTCCAAATAAACATGTTCCGCTTTTTCCTCTGAGCTGAGTGGACTGCATTTTGTTCAACCCCAAAATCCAGCTTGTTTCTCAAAGGATAAGGTGGAAAAGATGCAAACACATAAAAATGGATCCATACCAAAACTTACTCTAAGAGTATCACAGAGCCACAATGGCGTTGTCTGTCATAAACAACAAATATCAGAATAAACAGACTTTTTGTCTTGCATTTTGTTCATGGGTGTGATGTATTTTGTTTAGTTTTCTTTTTTTATGTGTGTGTGAGTGAAGAACTGAACTAACAGAGATAACCCCTAGAGATAAGGATATAAAACCTTTGAGCAAAGCCTTTGAAGACTAAACCAAGCAGTGCTTAAATAGAATGAGCAGCTACCTTCCTCTGCCTCCTCTCTGTTTGAGGACAAAAGAAGGCAGTTACTGCCATCTCTCTAAGGAACTGCATATTTGTACAACCTGCTTCTCAACTTTGGGTGCAACGCTTACTTTGGGCACATTGTGTCATATCTGTTTGTTCCATGATAGGAGGCAGTTGGGTCCAAGGTTGTGAATTAACAAGTTTGCACCTTCACTCTGATAACATTCTAAGGCATTTAAATGTGCATTTTCAGGCACGAATCACAGAGGAGTGAAAATGCAAAACTCCACTACAGAATACAATGTCAGCACTTCTTTTCAACACTTTCTTTCTAGATACATTTATGTTAGTATGCACGTAGACCAGAAGTGTTTTTTTTTTTTTTACTAGTGCTTCCCTGCAAACGGACTTTGCGGTACGTGCTATTCATATTCGAAAGAAAAAGATTCTATCCCTGGGTAATTTTGGATGTTGGTCTCTCTTGTTTATTTGTCTTTACGCTGTGAATTTTAAAGCAAAAACACGAAACAAATGTAAGTTTAGAACAGGATTTATCTTGGTGTGAAACAACCTTTTCTCATCGCTTTGGTTTCTCTTTGAAAACTGGTCACATCCAGTAGCAGCCAAAAATAATGTGGTGATGCTTCTCTGTATGATTTTGGCGCTTCAATAAATCTGCACTGGCAATTAAAACAGATTAGTCCTGTTTTTTGTTTCAACCTCATCCTCTTTAATGTCTATCGTCAGTAAAAAATATTATCTGCTGTATCAGTTGCCTTTCTTGGTCTATAGATCACTGGTTTTTGGTTTTTTAAACTCTTTTTCTCTCGGTTTTTCTTGTCAGTTAGAGGCACATTACTGCCAACTAGTGGACTAGTGATTGCTTAGGGCTCTGCAGATGGATCCACTGAAAATCCACCAGTCTATCCAGTGTCTATAGCACGGAGGGTATCCAGCCTATTCAAGCTGAGACTGAGCAAGTGACGGGTTACACCCTTGACAGGCCCCTCCATCACAGACGATGTTAGGTCTGAAGGAGTGGCTGTGACTCAGAAGGAAAGGGAAGCTGCCAATTGATTGGAAGGTCAGTGGTTCAACTCCATGTTCCTCCAGGCCACATGTCTAAGAGTCCTTGAGTCCTCTGAATCCCATGTTGCATACTGGTAGCATCTGGTGTGTGAATGTGTGTGTGAAAGGAGAATGTTGTGTGGTGTAAAATGCTTTGAGTAGTCAGTTTGACTGGAAAAGCGCTGTGTAAGTGCATTTACATTTAGGTTGACCTAACATGCAAAACATGACCCTCCCCTGGGAATTCAAACCGGTAATCCTCCTGCTTTGAGGCGAAGAGGGTCCATCGAACCCTACCTACTAAGCAAAATCCATCCAGACTGCTCTCATTTTTTGTTCAATGATATTCTAAGAAGCTGCTAAATATCAGAGCATGAATTCCCCTGTCTACCTTCAGGACTCCCGTCTCCAATCCTAACTCTAAATAAATACCTAGCTCGATCATGCAAGTCTTTTGTTGGATTTAGGTACTGCACTAAGTTAGTGATTCCATGCTTCATTTACAAAATGCTTTTTTACTCTTATACGTTGGTTTGGTTAAAAATGAATTAATGTAAATGTTTAAAGACGCCAACCTAAACTCAGGTTCGTTTTAGCTGCATGCCCCTCTTTAACTGATGTGCACTCAAGTCTTTTTCACAATTAATAAGAGAGCTTTCATATGCAAACCAACTTTGAGATTCGAGTACAACACATTGCTTTAACTAATGTAGTTTAATAGCTGAACATAAGGTAATAATGAATTAATCAAGCCTGTAACGTAATCGTGAGCCAGACGGAGCTCAATAAATGCCCACAGATTACAGCTGACAAGATGGATTTGTTGAGGGTCAATAGGTAAATTTCAAATGAAAAGAAAGATATGAAAATTTTTAAAAAGTTGAGGCAGTTTTATGAACTGGAAGCAAACAGAATCAATATCTCTGTGGCCCACTTGGGAACTTAATTTAACTGGAATTAATAAACCACCACAAAGAACAAAGGTAATTAAAAACAACTTTGTTCCACAAAATTTGAATAATTAATCATAAACACTTCAAGCAATGGTGAAGACTTGTCCCTGTTTTTGCTTCGTACTATTGTATGTCAGCTAGGTTCTCATCTCCGCTTTCTAAATGCCAAATGAGAGAAACTCTTAATTAATTTCCCTCACCTTTACCTCCGTGTCCTTCTATTATTTTTTTTACCTGAAATGGAAAGTAACGCTAAGTGGGATAATGAAAATCAAATCATGTTTTCACAAAGACTGTTTGTTTCATTTCTCAGAGGGAAGTCAACAATTAATGTCAGAGGCATAAATAAAAATACATGTGCAGTTTAAATCAGTGGCACCTCTTGAGCTGTGAGCAGTTAATTAAGAGGGTTTCCAAAAAGACATGAGCAGAACCCAAAGAAACAAGTTTGACACGGATAAATAAAAGACACAGAAACAATTATTAACAAACACACAATTGTACTCGGCTTGATTTTTTAAAATGTTCTGTGAGGAACACTTACATTTACATACATTTTAGTTTTGCTGCATAAAGAGGGTGTTGATGTCTCCAACATCGGAAATTCAATTACATGTGTGAAAAGAAAATGTTTTTAAAATACTTCTTTAGTTATCTTTTCATCTCTTTCGTTGGTCGAGTAGTATATATATATATATATATATATATAGTATTCCCTCTTAACCCTTTAAAGCCTGATCCAAGATCAAATGGAGAGAAAAAAAAGAGTATTTATTTTTTAGTCTGAAGTCTTTATTGTACCCTCTAAAGGAAAAAACAAAACAGTTTTGGAGATTCATTATTTATTTTACTTTATTTATTACCAAGCAATAATTAAGAATGATGTCAGCCCATCATTTTGACCCCAAGAACATTTAAAAGAAGTTTACTGTAGACATTGTTTCATATGGGCTGCAAAGGCACTGCAATACAGCGTTGTGTGTCGCATTTCGGGGGCATTTTGCCAACCACAAGGAGTTATAGAAAGTTCAGTGAGGAGTGTGTGAGCCTGCATTTGTTACAAAGCACACGGCAGCATTATGTGCAAAATCCTTTTATTTATTTATTTTTAAATAGGATGAAGGTGTATGCATATTGATAACAATGCCATAGTCTTACACCAAGAAAAAAGGTCTATTTTCTTCAAAGACAAAGTTTGGAGCGTTGAGTAAAAACAAATAATACCAGAAAGAAAAAGCTGGACTCTTTTCATCTAAATCCCACAAGGGGAAAAAATAGTTTGGGATGAAACCTGCCATTGGCAAAACATCTTTACATTGCATTAAAGTCAATAACTGAAGAGAAGTATAACAAGTCAAATAAAAAGTATTGGAAATAAACATCCTGCTTCTAAGGCCTAGTATTAAAGAAGTAAAGTACATTAAGGCTTAAAATCTCTGTTTGAAGAATCATGGTTATCATAATCAATTAAAGGGAAAGGGACATTAAGATGGCGGAGGTACTTTGTGCTCAGAAACGTGAATCAGGTAAACAAAGCGCTCCTGCTTGTGGATTGCCTCACCAGCCTGTGACGTTACCAGATTGTCCATCCACATTAGCTATGTAAAGGCTCTCAGAAGAACGTCTCATCGGGAAACACAATTCTCATTGTCACTGCTGTATGAATGGCTCAGACCAATACTCCCATTAATGAACTGTGTTAAAAGAACAAGTGAGAGCAGATAATATATTGTCTCATAATGACGAAGTGCCAAAGCGTTCCTCGGGCGACATTACAAAAAAGAAATCAGATCCGGTTACATGAGACCTTAACTCAATGTCGTGAGAGTTTGCTTCGTATTGCAATTCATCATTAGTCCACTCAATCAGTAAGGTGATTTGATTGGTTGGTGCCTCCACTGCAGCTTGATTATTTGATTATTTTGCCTACCTTTAAGCCCTGCCTGCTGAGTCAGCATGAAACAACAGACCGGAATTCATTCCAGATTTTCAACACGTGCCCTTTTCCTCACGAGCCCCAAACCTGCCCCAACCAGTGTACTGCTGTTGCCTTGGCAATCTGACTCATTCCACACGGAAGGAGTTGGATGTTGGGCTGGATGCGCTTCTACGACCCCCGTCGTGTTCCCTGATGTGTCAATTTCCCCTACGATGGAAAAATTTGTCATCTAGGCTCGAAGAGTCCTACTGATGCAAGCGTAGTCTGTCAGCTATATCAACATGTCTGATCTAAAATTAGTCAACCCGGTCTAACTCACCATGCTACCTGAAATGATGGGACACAGCGGATAGATCCTCACGGGACGCGTGTGTCTGAACTTTTTCGGCATTTTTAGCTTTGTCTGATTAATATCATTCTGTATTGAAGACTTGCCCCTCACATACTGCCACCATCAGGGCACGGGACGGCACTCGTCCAATCTCCCGTGCATGTGGAAGTGTTTTACACATACTGACAATGATTCGTCTGCTCTGACGCACAGCTATGCCAACAGCGAAAGGGTGGCGGTCAATCAGAAAGGGCCAGGTTATAAACAAGGAGGGATCACATAAAGAGAGGAGATCACAAGAGATGAAGTGGAATGATACCAAACTTGTTGTAAGGAGTTGTTGCATTACTTTTTGGGTGTTTGCTTTTTAATCTGGACCAGGCTTTGGAATGTTTTACCCTCTAGAGATACTAACTTTTTTTTGTATTCCAATTTCTATACTGTTTATAACTAGTAAGTTCGAAGGGTTGTGGGACCCGAGTTTAAAAAATAAAGTTATCTATCCCCTATGGCTTGTTATCTCAGCTTTAGTTCAGCTTCAGTGGCCCATTCATGCTTGGCAGCCTGAAACAGCTAAGTTGGGCACGGATTTCAAACTTTCATGATGGTCAAAAAAACTGTAATAGATCGGCTTGTTTTTGCATCTGTTGTCGCCAGGTGAAAGTGATGCTTCGATCTGTTTGCCAACTTCGATCAACCCAACAACGGAACGCACCCAGGCTTTCAGTGAGACGTACCACAGGCTCGGAGCTCAGAGGCTAATTCAAAGCTAAAGGCTGGATTCCGTAAAAAACTAAAATGTTGTCTGGTAAAAAAACAAAAAAAAAAAAAAAAACTCTTAGTTAAAGTTAACAAGTCATGAGTCCAGCCTGACCGCACACTTCTTCTCTTTTTCACTAAAACATGAGATGGTTTTTGACGTGTCTGGCTATTTTTGTCATGCGGGTGGTTCTTGGAGGGAGGACTCAGGTGCGGAGATGAGGGAAACAAGGTTTATTATACAAAACGGTGGAAGTCCAGACATGAGTACAAATCAAAGCTGTTGAAAACTGTGGGCAAAGTATCAAAGCAAAGCAAACAAGACTGTGGCAAAACTATGACAAAGTAACAAAATAAAGATTAACAAGACTGTGACAAAACTGTGACTATGGCTGTGGCAGAACTATGACGAAAACAAACCTGGCGTGGGGGTGATGAAGGACAGGACGGACATGAGACGAAAACGCACTCGCGCCAGACAAGGGGAAACAGGACTATTTAAACACACGAGGGAGGGGAACCCCAGGTGTACACAATGGGTAATCATGACATGACGAGACACCAGACGTGACAATTTTGCTCTTTATGCATTGCATTGCGAGAAAAAAGCTGGTGAGAGCCTTGGGGAAGGGGGGAGATAAATTATGAACTTACAACTGAGTGGTATTGTCATTTGATATGTACAGAAACATGACATGAAAGTAAAAAAAAAACAACTGTAATAAATTAGGGGCTTCCGTTTGAAAGAGATTTGAGGTAACATTCAAGTACTTGTCCCATTTAACAGAAAATTTGGAGCAGAATGATACAAATCCTGTAAGATGCGCACAGTTTTTTGGTTTTATTTTTAAAATCTCTCACTGCTCTTCTCAAGACTATAATAGAAAAGCAGAGTGGCTGATCTCACCATGAGCAAAACCGTCTCTGACATGATGCATCGCCAATAAACCTCTTATTTCAGTAAACACTATACTTACTGATGGCCTACAAGCCAATTGCAAGTTCAACGGGTGCCATTAGGTCAGTAAGCAGATCTCTTTTTTTTGCTGATTTTGTTAGAAATGAGGGGGTAGACAATGCGTGTGCTCATCCAGGACTATACTTACCGCAGACCTCTAATCTGCTTTAAAGCTGTGTGGATTTACAGCTGCAGAGACACTTAGTCATCACAGCTCAGAGCCACAAGTTTCAGCTTTAATATGAATTCGCCAAGGACTGATGGGTAGATTTAAATGCGTTTAACCTGTTTCATCGGTTGAACCGAAGAGCTGCTCGTTCATTTATTCCATTTCAGAGCGGGTGTCTGAAATCTTGGAATGTCTATATAAAGCTTTAGTTAATGCAGTACTTTAAATGACAGCAAGCTGGCTGGGTGCAGCAGAGAGGGACATTTCCCTGTAATCAGCCATGATGGCACAACTTATTGATGCTTAACTTCTCACGGATGAAAGTGCTATTATCTTTATACAAAGATGGGTATAATGGCTCATATTGTCATGAGCTATGAAAGAAAGAAAATAGTCTCTCGTTGTCAGCGTTTTTATCCAAAGAGTCGTGGTAAAGGAGATGGATCACTGGTTGTGCTACATGTTAAAACCTTCAGACAAACAAATATTACATTTAAGAGTCCAAAGTCGCTATAACAGGGAAGTAGACAAACAGTAAACACAACATGTCGGTATCCAGATGGCAGAAATCCTCACTAGTTGGACTCAAACCATGTGCTGGATGTTGAAGAGCATGTGCTACTCAGTATCTGGGATTTTAGAATCCTTTATGTTGTGGAAAAGGATGTAATTCGCCAAGATATGAGGATTTAAATTTAACTCTACAACTGAATCCTACGGGAAATAAAACAAACATTTTAACACATACAAATACTTTCTTTGTTTCAAGAATGCAAAGGCAAGTACAATTCGTAATTCCCCTGCCCTGCTGTATATTATTCAGTATAAGTCAGCCAGTATAAGCAACTAACATGGCCTTGTATTCAGTGTATGCTGTAGGTTCTGACCAGCCACGGCTTTGGGCGTAAGACATCTGGGGCTGTCCAGGAGTGTCAGGTATTGGAAAGTTACCAAAAGATCCTTTGGGCCTTTTTGGTTGTGGATTGGGTCTATTTGGTCTTATATACCATGGTTCTGACCGGGTGCTAATAAGATTGGTTTCTGAAGGGTGGATGGGCACCCTGGACTCTTTGTTGTGTTCTCTGAGCCCTTTCTGAGCAGCTATTTAAAAATGTACAGCCGTCCTGCCGAGAGAGTGCCCTCCGACGCCGTCAGGAGCCGAAATTTGAAGAATCAATTTGACCATCTCTCAGAAACTGTGAATTCCCAAAAGATCAAACAGGATACCTCTGATATCTAACAAGTAGCACTGACTGAGAAGGCCTCACAGGGAGGTACAGTAAAAGAAACACATTCAGTGATCTATCAAAGAGAAAATGAAAACTAGTAGGCTATAAGCAGATGGGGTGCTTAGAAACTGGAGAGGAACAATAGTGGACATACACTTAACAAATGGAGCAACAAAATAAAAAAAAAGAATAACCATATCATAAAAATAGTGTGTATTCATCAATTAAATTGGGTAAAAAGCTTTCTGTTCTTTCCCACACATAAGAGTAGAAAGGTAATAACTACCTTAAATGTAACCTTTGAGTCTGCTCCATCATTTAATCCTGCATTCAATGCAGTTTAGTGGCTGACTGACATTTTGAGTTTTTTTGAGCAGTAAGAATAGTCTTCCAGTCCACTCTCACTGTCATCATCTGTATGTAGCCGAAGGCGGCGAGGAATTGCTGAGTGTTTTAAATATGCACTCAAAGTCTGGCTTGCCAAACAAAAGCAAAGGTAAGGAGGAGAATGGAGTGGGATTGCTTTTAGGCAGATGCATTGCTTTAATATTCAGTTGTATCAAAAGAAGAAAAAAAAGAAAAGTTCAGCCCTGAAATCCCTGTTGAGTTATTCACAAAAGCATGTTGAGATGCATGTAATAAAGACCTCAGAGTGTCCTGCTGTGTTTTCTGAGGATGAAGCAGCAAACATCAAACCCCTTTCTTAAAGCATAACTGGCCGGGGGCCCAAATAGCCATGCCGAACTACGCTGGAACACGAACTCCAGACGAGTGTCAGAACTCCACCAGAACGGGCTCCACGCTGTTTTCGCAGACAATTATTCAGATCCTCCTGGCCCACATGAAAAAGCCTCTACGCTTTGCCAACAGACTTCAGAAAACTCCGCAAAGAATCGGCCAAAATCTGCATCCCGCGGCCCCCCAGAAGATCCCACCCCCTCACCTCCGCGCCGTCCCAAACCAAAACAAGGACAACAGCGCACTGACCCAACTGGCGGCCGTTCAGCTCAGCATCATGAGTGAAAATGAAATTGATTTGAAAATCCTGCCTCGGCCCCAGCTGGAACAGAGGGGATTATTGTGCTGATTGTCCTAATGCTGCGGCCATCCCCCACACTAATTCTACTCAACATGTCGGCTCTCTTTCTTGGTAAGAGCTCGTTGGCCGCTATTCCCAACCTTTTTTCCTCCATCTTCCTCATAAAGAACCCCACCTCCCCTTCTATCACTTGCCTGGATGTCCATGATTTAAAACAAGTTAAGGATTCATTGTCCGACAGTCCCATGCTAGCACAGATAAATAATCTAAAAAAAAAATTGGAGATGAAGAGATCGTAGAACAGGGATATGAAAGCTCTAAACTTTTAAAAAAAAAGAAGAAAATGTCAAACTGAACTGTTGATTGGGACAGAGGAAAGTAGAGCATGTGGGCACCATTGGGTTTGCGTATCAAAAATGACACTGCGATGTTGCCCCTTGCAAAGAATTGAATGCATTTTCCTTCGCTTTTCCTCCATTTGTTTCATCTTCTGCACTGGGTTTTCATCGTGAGTCAACGGGGCGGTCATTTTGCTGACATGTCATCTCTATGTGGCGGGGGTTTGGAATTTCATTTTTACTTTTCGTTTGGGTTGGAATTAATCGGCGGGACGCTCGGGTTGGTCCTCCACCAGCTTGAGGAACGCTGGCCCCTAAACGTGTAACAGAATGTGTAACAGCTACGTTGATCCATGGTGCAGCAAGTGGCAATTTCACAGCAGATGCTCGATAATTGTGAAATGCCCCCCCCCAGTTCCTGGGCTTAGTAATCACTCTGCGCCCACGTCTGCTTTTCAAAACGGCGACGCGCATTTTGAAATATGTGAAACTGTCACGCGCGATCAGAAAACCGTGCAATTATCACATTAGAGCTCCTAAAATGTTGCATGCCTACTTATTCCATTGACAATCAGATTGTGCTGATGTTCTGTACTACCTGAGAGTGTTTCATTGGGCACATTCTTACAAACACAAGGGAGGATGACAGCGATGGGGATTCCTTGTGTTGGTTAGGGTTTGAGGTTGTCGTATTCTTGGTTTTAAATATGTATTTGGTCACAAGATATTTTTGGGGTTTAATAAAACTTTTTCCATCTAAAAAATCCTGCTCCTTACGCTGTAAATCTACCATGTTTTGGTCGCCCAGTACCTTTTTCTCAGGTTTTTTGTGAGGCTGTTCGCGTGTGCAAAGGTTTAAATGATCAAATGTGACTGTAAAACCTGCTTTTATTGATCACATGATCCATATTTAAGCCTCGCCTCATTTTGTTCCTCTCCATTATCTAACAAACATTCATGCCATAGACAAAAATAAGAATAACAATAATAATAGTAATAATATTAACAATACAAGCCGGCAGCTCCAAAGATACCCAAACAATAACATATATCTTCTGTTTTTAATTTTAATTACAATTATTTACAAACTAATACTTAGGTCGTGCAGACGGAACAATGTGGAGTTCTACACACTACACAATCCTCACTCCAAACTTTCATTCCCTGTAAGTGCAAATTATTACATAATGCCTAATTGTTAAAAAATAATTCCTTCCAACAATTAAGTAAGTAATTGCTTCCACAGTAGCTTCCGCTGCAGGAACCCGCTCTAATTACCGTGGAGGAAGAACTGTGTTTGTGCTTTTGTTTTGCTCTTTCTCCTCCTGTTTTCGGCAAAGTTTTTCATCTGCCGGCACCTTTCAGGAGATACGATTCACAGCACTCCACGTTCCAGTCCAGCCGCGCGCCGCACGCCCAAACGCAACCACAGCTCCACAAACTGTTCCAACAATTCTGTCTTCCTCCCCTGTGACAGTTAGACGCACGGTAAAAATAAATGTTAAAAAAAAATCAAAGAGTTCATGCAGAGGCACGCTACTTTATGTTGCCGCGACACAAAGAGAATCCCTCCTACCTGGCTTCAAACCTCATGTGTCACACAAGAGTCAAGATGTGCACCCGAACTCAAGAGATAAGCAGGTTTGTGACAGTTCCCACTCAGATAAACAGTCTTTATATTCAGAATATGACATCTGGTTGAGTTTTAAAGCCCTTTTGATTTGGGGGGGTTGTGCGGATTGTAAGCTTTTATATTTATCAAATGCATGGTTCAAAAACACTCTATATGGTAGAGTTAGCAGGTAAATAAGTACTTTTATGAAACTGTTGTTAATGTGTCGACGTTTGGAGCAACTTCCCCAGAAGCAAATTTGCATCAGCACCCTGGTATGTTTCATACACACACACACCTCCATCACTGCAATGATTTGACTAATTTAGTGACTAGTTCAACCTAACAAGCCGTCTGAAAGGGAGGGGCACAGGTGTCGATGCTACGGTCAGTTGTGATGAACAGCTAACTCATCTCTAAAGGTGAGCTGTTTGTTCGTTTGTCAATCCATGCTCCAACACTCACCGATGGCCATGAGCTCTGCGTATAGCCAGAACGACTGCGATAGCAAAAACAAGCAACAGAACAAGCGAACCGCAGGAATCTCAGAGTCATGTCCTCGAGGTCGGCTGCCCTGCAGGTTTTAGATGTGTCTCCACTTCTGAGAAATCCTCAGATGGACTTGTGAAGACCTTAACAATCGATTAAGGACACCAATTGAAATAGGGTGCACTGAAGAAGGGAAAGACCTAAAAACCTGCAGAGCGGTAGTGCTGCAGGACTGGAGTTTGAGATCCCTGAGCCAACTCTATTCACAGTGGCCATGGTTGCTATGCTGTCGGTGATCTCCAGACACCTCATAAGAGAGGTGCTTTAAACATTGCCAACTGTAAGGAGGGAGACCTCTGGTTAGATCCATGACTCACTTCTGGGACTACATCCCTTTCGTTTGGCTTGGTTAGGATCGTCTCCTTTCTCAGAAAAAGAGCTGGAGTGGAATTGGCGGCGCTTTCAAACTGGTTCCAAAACTACTGCAGGAAATGGATGGATGGACGATGAATAATGCAGCAGGCTTTTAAAATGCAGCAGGTCGTAAGTAAAACAAAAGCAGTGTGTGCTGGATGTCCATTTTAGATACCTTTGAAATTTCTTCAGGTCAGCTCTGAACTCCAGTCGTGAGTCTTCCATTCTTGGTAATTCAATCTTGTAAAAGAGCAACAACACTAGAAAAGATCTGTGACCTCTGCAGTGTTTTGTCTTATGAATGTTTAGTAGAACTGGGCCATATCATATGCTAGTATTTCATGGTGTAAATAAGTCACACCCACCACACTACAGATTACGATCTTATGGGTCACACAGCGATACCCATGTTGTAAAGGTGAAGGCAAACATGGCTGAAAGCGTCTCTGCTGAAGAATTGATACCCAAGCAAGGAGTAGTTCAGTGGTTTCAGTGGAGTGTGAGAAACCTGTAATTACGAAAGGGGGGAATGACTGCAACTCCATTCTCCATCTCAAGCATTGGCTTCCAAGTCTTTCCCAGAATTATTCTAAAAGGTTTGGGAATAAATCTCAGCGGCCAACACTATACAACCACAACAACATGAGCTAGTTCAGGATGGTGTCGCCTTCACTCTGTATGACTTTGATACTTTGAGACTGAGTATTTGTATTTTTAAGTTCATTTTTTTATTCATACCACTGCAATATAACTCTGTTGTGCTACTTTTTTCAAATGAATACCAACTATAATTTTTTTTTGTTTTATCGCAAAAGTTATTGTTATTGTCATAATTCTCTGATATGTCACGATAGTATGTTTGAGCCACATCGGCCACCTCTGCTGTTTAGGTTCTTTCTTTTAAGGGTGTGACTAAAGCCGCAAGTCGGTGCAACGGCCAATTCCTTCAGAGCCGAGATGAGGATAGATTTTCCTGAAAGTTGGAGCCACCTGACAGAGTGTACGATCGGCCTTTACGGGCCGGGTTCTGCAGCATTTGCCGCGTCGGGGGAAGCCTTTGCGTCGGTGTCGGGAGGACGCCTCTCTTTGGAGTGGGCTGACACACACACCAGCACCCGGAGATACAACCACAAGGGTTCAATAGTTGAGGCTTTAATAATGCAGATGAAAAAAAAAGCCTCACAGGCATTCGCAAGCTCAAGTAGGGTTGGAATTAAACGAACACCACGTCTTATGTAATGTCGACCAGGTTTTACACGCACGTTGTCTGGCAGACTACGACTTAAAGCTCTGCGGTAAGTGATGACAAGGATCCTGTGGGGAACAGCGGAAATGCCGAATCACCCCGGGAGTAACAAGCTAGGCGGGGGGTATTGGCAAAGTGCAAAAAAATTGAGAGGAGGTTAATCACTGGGACTGTATCATCAATGCCTTAATAAGAAACCGTCAATTATTCTCCGTCTCCTGACAGCCTACTCCTTAAGGCCTGTATACAGTGACAGGCTCAGAAAAAAAAAATGAAAAAAAGCAATTGAAACGCAGACTATTGGGGAAGACTTCAAGAAATGTAAGACTTTTCTTTTTCCTCATCTTACAGATCCTCGATTCCTCTCGCTGAGACCGATTTCACTTGTTGGCATCATCCTTGTGAAAAAAGGGGGGGTAAAATCAGGCTGCGTAACCACGGAAGCGCACTCTTAAGGGCTGTTTTTCGGTGACCTAAATCTTCTGGGTCTGAACATGAGACAGGCCTAGATTTAATATGCTGGGTCTTCTGTTCGTGCTTTCAAGGGGCAAATGTCACACCAAACTGATACAGTTTTTTTGTAAAAGGGGGACAAGACATTGTTAAACCCAGATGGTACTTTCTGATCTGAACACTGAGCCCACTCGGTCATTAGCATAGAGGGAAAAGCAATGCTGTGTGCTTACCTGATTACTCCTCGGGAGAGGGTGTCGCAAAAGACCAAAAGAAGCTTTTTAATTAGAACAGCTTAATCCCCCAGTAAACTGTCCATCTGATTACCTGCAATTTACTTTACACTGACGGTGTGAAAATGTTTCTCGGAGCAACGCCACACCAACATCTCCCACAGCCTTTGGAGGCATAATCTCACATAGATTAACCTCTGGCTCACCTGTTCAGCCAAAGCAGCTCAAAGGTTGAGAGTATCTTAATCTATGCAAGTGATGCCGACTTAAAGGCAAAAAGGGCTATTTTTGGATCTTAGTTCTCTTAGATCTTAGAGACGAGGCAGGGGGAAATTGTTGTGTGGACTTACGGCACCAGCAGTCGACTACCGAAAAGCCTTAAGTGTTTCTTTTGCATTTCTTTTTCTTATTTTGCCACACTTTTTATGTGTCCCCTTAAAATGTGGGTTTTCTGACAGTCATTTAAAGTGTATCTTTGGACATTTTCTACTTTTTTCCCTCCTTTTCACATCAGTCTATGTTTTCATGTTGGATAAGCAACCTCTCACTGACCTATGAATCACTCGAGTATGAAGAGGAACATCACCTTAAGGATGGAACAAATACGTCTCCACACAACAGACGACATAGCATAGAAAAGATTTTAAATAGAATTTCTTGGCATTTTGTTGTTATGACTGCGTCACAGCTTCTACTTTTTCCCCTTTTATTTAGTTGGTTCTGCAAAACAAAAAAGCATCAGGATAATACAGACAAAAAAACGGTAATAAAGCGATTCCCCAAGAACAATTAGCTGATGAACTATCAGTAGCTGCAACAGATCTGAGAGGGGAAAAAATCCAGGAGAAGTTGATCCATAGACAATAAGACCTAATCTGACTCAGCCACTGCCGGAGACATGGACAAAAGGGATGTTTGCCATAAGATGCAGAAACAACAGGGCTTATGGAGGAAAGGATGAGTTCTCCCAGAGCCTGGAGCTGGACTTTATTGAAACAGTGCGGAATTGCCTTCGCAGAGAAGAGAAAATGAAAGAACAAATAGTCCCGAAAAACCGAGAAAAGGCGAGAAAGCTTGTCTAAACTTAGTCATAAGCTCGGCTCGGGGTGTGTTGAATGAAACTGTTGGCCGAACCAAATGAGTCACTTCAAACTTGACTTTTACCACTTCCGACTGGATGAGATCGAGAGGGAAGCTGGATGGAACATGTGCCGAGAAGATGGCATCCCGCACACCAGCCACAGCTAAGAATCTACAGGTATCCTGAAATTCACATTCCATAATGTGAGAGACGCTTGTTTTCCCTCAGCCACACAAGAAGTGAAGAGAGGAACCAAAATCTGAATTTCCCAAAAATAAACACGCTGGATTTTTCTCTTGACATCAATTCATGTGCAGTGATTAAGCTTGAGTAGAAGGTTCTGACACAGGCCTTCACTGTGAGTCACAATCATCTGGCAAATCTGAAAGTTTCAAGCACGAGGAGCCTGTAACTCCCTTATTTATTCGGCATGACACAGTTCCTGGCCCCTGGTGAAGATAAAAATGTCCTTTTTCATTTCGGTAGTGAGGCCCGCTGCCATGCGCTCTGTCAGCGCAGCTGTTTGGCCGCACACTGTTTCCGTACTCCCCTGTCTCTCCTCTGGCGCCTGGAGTGTCACGACTGCAGCCCGGGGCTGAGCCGAAACCCGCGCGGGCCTTATTACGCCTGCCGCCCACCAAAAAATCCCCTCCAGGCCCGCACGAAAAGCCCGGCTTACCGAGCCAGATACGGCATTTAGTTCGACAAATTACCAGCTGACGGCCTCCCACCACCACTCCAACTTTTCTGCATTCTAACACTCCTAGGTTTATTTTCCCCCCACCCATCGGGCTCCCGTCTCTATCTAATTTGTCAGGTCGAAAACTGGATGTGAGGAATGGCTGTGTTTTCCGACGGAGCCACGGGGGTCTGAGTTGCAGTTTATCGCTGGCTGACTAGAGATAAATAAAGGCCGCTCATCAATCCCGACGAGAAGCAAACGCAAACATTGCATTAATTACGACGCGGGCTCTGTGATTACCACAAACGATTAGTCAGGACTGTTCAGGAGGTGGGAGAGGCGGGCTTTGGTTTCGTGGGGGTGTTTCCCTGGATGGGGGAAATCAATCTTTTTGCTTTTGGCCGACTGTGAGGTCCACCACCACCTTTTTGAGGAGAAGACCTGCTGGGGGACCGCGCTGTTAAAACACAGCCGAGGCGAGTCTATTGGCTTTGGAAAGGTGAAATAAATAGCTGTGACCCAAACAGTAACCGAGTCAATCAACTAATTTAATCAGCAGATACTGGAATCGATGGCACCTGCCTGCAAGAAGGAATCCATTAAACTGATTCATCTCTGAATGTGTGCGTGTGCTCATGTGTGTGCGAGGATCCACCGCACGCCTGATGTGGGGAAACTTTCCTCTCTCTTTATGTGTCTGTGTGTACGAGCAAGACAGAGAGAGTGAGAGTGTGTGTGTGTGCGTGTTTATCTGCAGGCATTTTGACAGGCTGAGCTAAAGGTCTATCCCGTAAATGTGTTTCTTATTCTCGCACTCATTAGGCCAGACTGGGGAGATGCACTGTAAATACAGGCTGAGGATGAACAGTCTGAGGAAAATCAATGCCACTGAGTGTTCCGCTGTGCAGCCCATTATATCAGTGGTTTTGCCCATATTACGTTGCATTCCTTTTCAGAGTGTGTGCAGTCTGGGGGGGGGTGTGTTGTTGTTTACATTAGGATAGAATACAAATCTTAAATTCCTCCAAAAGGTTTTAGATTTTTTATTTAGGTGTTCTGTCAAAAGAGAAAGGGCTCAGATCAGACAGCATCACATTGGGCTGGGACAAAGTTGACAGCTTTCATTGTCCGCGAAGTGGTCGTGTGCACTTCGCGGACCAGGATAAACAAGCCAAAGCGCACGGAGGGGGTTTGGCCGGTTTGAGTCTCAAATTAAAGCTGCAAAGCATAAAGAGACTCTAACCCAAATTCTGCACGATCGCCTCCCGCCCACGAGCTCACCCTGATCCAAATGTCGCCAGGGGGGATAGAGAAACGGTGGAAGTTCTCCACGGCGGTCGGCCACGCATCGTCCTCCTCCGAGAGTCTGCATCCACCCTCTTTTGCCATTTTAAACCGCACGGGGAGAAAAAAAATGTGCTATACCGACACCGTGACGCACTTCATCAGGCTTTTTTTTTTAATCAAGTTAATAAAGGACGAAACAGCGTCTGTAAAAAACAAATACCGCCGCGGCTCCCGGTGCGTCACCCGTGGAGAGGCGTCCGCGCGCACACGAAATCCCTCCAAACATCATCATCATTATCATCCCTTCAAAACCCGAGCTTCATCATATTAGAGAGGCAGATTAGATGCGAGACAATGAAAGAACTCGCTGCAAATCCCAGCGGGGCTTTGCAGATAACACGATGGGGATCGAGATTCGCGTGATGACAGCCTGCTGAGATAAAAAGTTCGGAGCAGAACAACTCCAATCCATTTCTTTCCGACAAGGCATTATCTTGTGAGCGAAATAAAAGTGTTGAGATTCGACACAGAATGACACACAGTGATCTCCCTCAGCCGCCCGGGGATGATGAGGATGAGGAGGATGCTGCTGCTGGGAGGTAGACGGGAGGAAAGTTGGAGGCTGACTCCTACCTTATGATGGCCGTGTCGCCCTGGCGGATGGTGATGTTGTCGGTGGCCCGCTGCATATCCACACTCCGGACGGGGAATCCTGTGGGGATAAGACACAGCAGTCTGAAAAAGGAGGCTTGCAGTTGCCTCCAGCACGATTTGCGTCCGACTTGCATGTTCTTT
>JABUIW010000037.1:1447277-1463596 GCA_013363375.1 Menidia beryllina
TCTCTCTCTCTCTCTCTCTCTCTCTCTCTCTCTCTCTCTCTCTCTCTACCCCGCTAAGATTATCCAGCCGTCTGACTCTGAAGCTCCCCTCATTGGTTGTCAGGACAACAGCACCACCTGAGGTTCCTTTCGGCGAGACACAGCCGAGCGCGCACTGAGGAACGGTGTGGACTAAGTTCAGAGCCGGAGGAAAAAGAACTATAACCCCCCTTTAAAAAATGAAGATCTGGAAAAACTGGGTCTATCTGGGGCCGAGGAGGAGGAGGAGGAGGAGGAGGGGGGGTCTATTTATTCTATTTATCTCCCCAGAGATATAAACCCCTCCCAGTGGGAATCACCAGAGTGCCATTATCATTATTCTTCATACAAGCAGGCGTGCATTTGTGTAGAAAAGAGCCCCCCAAGGCGTTTTTTTTTTGCCTGGAGTATCCTTTGGTGGATACTCTGTGGTTAATCATCAGTTTGCACAGATTAATTTCCCTGTCAGGTTCTGAAATAAAGGTTAGGTGATTCTGAATCAGGACGGCTCAGCTCACAAACAGATACACTCCATTCCTGCCGTCCAGGGACCAACATGCTAAGTCAAATGAAAGTGAAATCCATTTATTCTCCTCAATGGTCACATGATCTATACGTTTGTTGAGGAGCACCATGTCACAACCTTTTGTTTAACATGGACAGGAAATTGATTTACGTCATTCAGCCTCTTTGTGCTTTTCAACTGCTTTTCCTGTGGCTGAACTGGCAAAGCGCAGAGTGTTAGAAAATATACTCTGGCGTGGAGTCTCAGTCATCCAAGTCATGGTATTCGTAATCTTAATCAAGCTCTCGGGGTACAAACATACACTGATAACGCGTGACGTCCAAAAAAAACCTTTGTTGAAATAACGACTGCCAAATCGAATTCCTCATGGCTCAGCACATTAGATCATGAATCAGAACTCCCACTGAAGTTCCCTGATAAAAAAAAAAAAATACAGTGTTTGTATTGATCAGCACGACCGGGTGTTTCTTTGTTACGATGATATCTCACATTTTTACGAGAGGCTGGCCAAGAAGTGTTATACAGCCCTTTTGGAAGTGATCAAAACCCTTTTAGATACCTTCCAACAGTCCTCGTGTTGAATTTAAAGTGGAAAAATCTGCATACAGTTCTGGTTGAAATGAATAAATTAGTCAGCAGTAACCATTTGTTGGCTTTTTGTCAGCCCCTGGCCTCGATGGGAGCTAACACTACAGTTCACATGCTAGTTTTCACTGAGAATGCCTTAGCTGGAGCCTTTCTTTTATTTTATTTGACAGTACAATCTGAAAGAGAGGCCTCAGACACAATTTCACCGAAAAGTCTCATACAAAAAGAATTTTGATTGATTAATTTTAACATCTGCGAGACAGCCCTGCTGCGTGAGGCCAACGTCTGCAGTGTATTAAAGAATAACAGGCCACTCTAATGATCTCAGAAAGTCACGTGTATCAGAAACCTCTGTCAAGAAACAGCCTGTGGGATACATTGTTATGCCACTGCTTAATGGTGTCCTAGTCACAGACTTGTCCCCTGAGAAGTTATTGTATACTGGACCATTTCTGACTACTCTGAAGCCCTTGGGTCACTGAAGGTGAAAACTGCTGAAAGAAAAGCTTTAATTGGCTCATTTTAACTGCCACCTTTTTTTTTATGAAGGTAATTTAAAAAGGTATTTTTTTTTTGCAAAAGAAAAAGGAAAAATATTCAATTTTATTCTTTTTTGAGGGGGTTTGGTCTGCTGGCCACCACAATGTTTCACAGCTCCACTTTTAGAACAGAGCAGATGAAGTTGGAAGAAGTAGGGAAGGAAAAAGAAAAGTGGGGCAAAGAGCACAGGTCCTGTTGTCCGTGAGCAGACCGGAGCCCAGATGGGAGTGGTTCTCCCGCAAAAAAAAATCACTGTGACCTCCATGAGGCTGTTGCTTGGTATGTACACACAACTTCTTTCACCCTAAGCAAGAAGGTTTGGGCATGCGCCTCTTTATTCCTTCCAAAAATATTCAGCCTTTAAATCCACTGCCTGCCAATCACGCTCCAGCTAAATTGACCCTAATCTAATACTCCTTTGAAGACATGGTTAATGAACTGTAATAACAGTTTAGGAAGCATACTAAGCATTTTTTGCGATTCAAACCAGAGAAAAAGTCTAATGTGAATCATTTGTTAATAATCACATGACAGGCTGACATTTTTGTCTGTGTAGTTTTAACCCTGTAATGCCAAATGTATCATATTTGATACATAAGGTTTCTGAAATGTTTTGCGTCTGACACCTTTTGCATACTTTAATGGTAAAAACTTTGCTCAAAATGCTATTGTACACAATCAGATATACCTGATGACAGGGGGCAGAAGACTACACGAAAAACAATCTTGACTTATCGCATAGTAATCAATTATTAATATTAAAAAGGAAATTTCTGTCTTTTTTTTAAACATATTTTTCTAAAAGGCCAAATAAAGACTTCAAACCAAAAAAAAGTAATTTTCTGTTTTGTTTTTTTCTTGTATAAGGCTTTAAAGGGTTAAAGACTATATGAATGTGTATGGATATAGACAGTGGACCCAATCTGGAGAGCCTTAAATCCCCTGCTTGTTCACATAGGAAGTAACATCATATAAAATCTGTAAAGCGAATAAATACATAAATAACCCGACCTTTAGCGGTCATCAGTTTGGACGTCAAACTCAGAGCAATGGATGCTGCTGCTTAAGGCCAGTTTATTGACCAGGTGATGTCACCAAAGGTTTTCTGATTCTTCAGTAAAAACCATCCATTCATCCATCCGACCATCCTTCCATTAGCTGTGCCTGCATAATCCAGGCCAGAGACAGGACACAACCTGGATGGGTCACCAACAAAGACAACCTCTTGCTCTGACTGAGTACTTTGATGGCCGGAAATAAGCCTATGCTTTCGTTGTTGGAAGCATAGATTGTTGATTGTTGAGCTTTCGTTGTTGAAAGCACAGGGCCGTACGGTGGCAATTAGCACCACTGCCACACAGCCAGGGGGTTCCCAGTTCAAATCCCAGCTGGGGTCGGCTGTGTGGAATTAGCATGTTCTCTCCGGGTTCGCCGGCTTTCAACAGCCGCTCTAAAACATGGACGTTAGTGTAATTGGAGATCTAAATTGCCCGGCGTGCAGCGTGAGTGTGCTTGGATGTCCGTCTCATTACAATCTACGCAGACCTGTCCAGGGGTGTTCTCTGCCTCTCGCCCAATGACAGCCGGGATAGACTCCCCTCAGTAATTAGCCCTATAGAAAACGGACGGATGGACGGGGAAAGCATTGCGTGTAACAGCAACACTTACACTTGTCATTTCTTCTTGCGCCTTCTTTCAAATTAGGGGAGTGAGTTCATTTTGAAGTCATATGACAGCCTATTCATTCCTGTTGGCGTGGTGACCATCAGACATGAAAAAAACTTCTCCAGCTATGTTTTTCCCCTCTGTAATCTGCTTTCAGGATGACAAATTATTTCAATATTTACTGTGGAATTTTGAAATGAAGTCCTTTTGGGCTCCAGGAAGTTATCTTAATGAATTGGCCTTAAAGTGAAATAGATTAATTTGATCTAAACACAATTAAGTGGAAACTTTTTTGTCTTACTGAGACAACACTGGTAGAGGATAATAGAAAGATTTCTGAACTCACAAAGTTTTTACATCTTTTTATTCTGACACAACTTCCACAAAAAGGCAGTGGACGCATCCCATAACATCCCATAAGACCGGACGGATTGGAAACTATGGAACTATGGAAGGCAAAATACATAATTTACTGACCAAACACACAAGGCATCCAAAGGATTTAGTAAAGTGTCTGTAAAAGGAGACACCTTCTTCAATACAGAAAGAAAATGTACACTAAATATTTTTGTCCTCCCATAATTTGTGATGTCAGGAGATTAGAGTAAGCCTCCGTAGGGCATATTTAAGGACATGAACTAATGTCCGGTTTGGTTATTTTGTCGAGGCTTACTTTGCAGCATTCTTTGAATAATAAACGTACACCCAGACAATGAATGTCTGGGTTGTACATGTAACAGACGGATTTTTTGTTGTTGCTAACATTAGGGCTAAAATGTTTTCAGCCTGAGATGCTGGAAGAGCAGCTCTGAACTCGACTCTCAAGTAAATCACCCTTTTTACAAGTTCTTCAAAGCTTTCGAGGTTTAAGCTACCTTTGGAGATAACACGGTTTATACAAGGGCATGTGCATCAAGACCACTGTAAATGTAGACGACTGGGTTATACCGAGGAGACACGAGGCATTCGTTTGCATACAGATTCATGCAGCTTTGACTCCTAAATGCCTTTTAGATATATTTATAGTAGGGCATCCTTTAAGTCTTTGAGTAATAGAGGAGATTGTGTGCATGTGTTTTTAACAGAGTGTGTTTTATGGTGTATACTGTACACCAAAGACTATATAACTGTGTATGGGTATAGACAGTGGACCCAATCTGGAGAGCCTTAAATCTCCACACACATAGTACAGGGTGAAGGAAGTGAATACATGATAGAAGAATTGAGCCCATGGCCAGCTGCAGCTGGTAAAATTGACTGGCATACAACTTGCCGATGGGACCACCCGATCAAAACGGATTCAGTGTCCAACTCGAATTGCCACATCGCCTGGCTACGGGGAGACGCGCTCAGTACCACGGCAGTGCTGGTGCGCACTGGAGCTAGAGGGGAAATGCAAAATAATTGCCATTTTCCATGATGAGTACCACAGTCTGAGGGAGATAAATGATGAAACAACTGCAGCAGAATGGAAATGTGATTATTTGAGGGAAAAGTGGAACATAATCTGCTATTCTGCTCGGCGTCTCGGCTTTAAAAGTTAAAAGGCGGTAGCACCCAAGGAAGAAATCATATTAGCATATAAAGATGAATGTAACGTAAGAAGAAATAACGCCGGATCAGGCGCCATTACACGGTAAGTGAAGCCGGTGCCGGTGTTCTCTCGGTCAATTAACACCTGTTGCAGCACCGGTTGCTGTTTCTGCTCATCCCCGCAAATTGGATCAGGTCTTTAACGGGTTAAGGATTGGATTCAAAGCCACACATCTTTTTTGATATTTGTTAACTGTACACAAGAGGGCTTTTTGTCATTTCTGACACAAGCTTGGCATCAAAGAGCAGCCACGGTGGAGTAGTTCTGTTCCCACACATTACGAGGTGCCCTGACTTTCTCCCCATCTCATTAGCTGTAATGACTCAGGCACAGCAACGCTGCGGGGTCCTGCAGATCAAAGCAGACCAACCGAGAACAGAATAAAGAAAATACACGTTTGATGTTAAGACAGGAACATCTCTGCTTTTCCTATGATGTATTTATTTTTCTGGCTCGTTTTGTTTTTTGTCGACCTATCATCTGCATACATCCAAATGAAGAGACATGACAACAAAGCATTCGGAGTGACAAATAGAGCTGCTCGGCGCATTCAGAAATTCAAGCACGCGGTGACTCCTTGACCTTGCGCTTTGCGAAAACCCCTTGCAATCAACGCCAAAACACAGAATTCAACTGTTTTAAAGTGATTCATTCTAATCATGGATTCATTGGATGGTGTGTCTTTTAGAGGCGACTGCGTAGCTGAGAAGAATGACTTCTGGTGACCCGCTCATTTTCAGGTGATTGCCATGTTAAATGCAAAGCGAAAAAAACAGTTGCTTAAAGTCAAACATATGGTCACTGTGAAACCAATGGGGGCCAACATAAAGTTGAAGGGTTTCAAACTTGAACTCAAAGCAGTCCTTATATCTCTTAGGAGAACCCGAATTAAGGTACAATAAACTAAAATAACTAAAATAAAAAAGGGAAAATGTCTCAAATAAAGCATTAAATTAAGAAAAGCAGGTATAGAATGCAACAAATAAATAGTGAAACATCTTTAAAAATCTAAAGTGAAAAAAATACACCCAATCATAAGTATGTGACACTCCATAGGATAAACAGTTGTTTGTGGCTTTATTTAGAAGTTGCATATCTAACCATACAATACAATTACAGGCAGTTAAGGCTGACAGAAACTATTCAATATCTGTTGTTCACGCTTGGCGAAAAAAGTTTTTGGCACCTAAAAACAAAAGTTCCGTATTACAGGTTTAATAAATGCAGTTCTTTTTACTCTCAACTCTTAATTCTGACAAGATTTGATCTATTCTAAATACACCATCACTGACAGTGAATCACTAAACTACAGTATTGATTTTTTTTCTTCATTGAATCAATAGAAAAGAAAGCAGACAAGTGTACAGGTACATATATATATATATTTATAAAATACCGATATCCAAATTTGCCACTGACCCTGATGCGACCCTGGATTCTCCATAATGAAATAAAAATCCAGAGATTTCCACTCACAAACAATACCAAGGTAAGATTTTAAGCAATTTAGACTCACATGTCATTTTCTGGGATAGCCTACTTTTATAGAATTCAGAGAGAAGGACTGTTACTTACAATAATGTTGATATAAGATAGGCTTTAAACCTATTAGGTGTTATTGTCAGTACAGCACTGTAGGTTTTAATGACTTAATAAGCACTCAACTCTCTTATTCTGGCCATGAAATTGAGTGTGGCTGAGAGCTTTGCCTTGTGAGAAGGATATTATCAAATTAAGCAAGACAAATATTGAGTCCATCTTTTTTAATAAGCGTCAGTCGACCTGGGTTAAATATTTATGACAACTCAACAAAGTGATGGCAAGGTCACCGTCACGGGTTTGAATAATGAAAAAAAAACAAACAAACAGGCGGCACATTTATTCTCATTAAACTGCCACCAACTGGTGATGTGTCTGTTTTGATCGAGGACTGCTACTCATTTTGGTGGATTGCTCACTTTGGTCAATTTAAGTCCAACTTTCGGTCCATTTTCAAATTTCAGCACTCTGTAGGAGGACTACAAGAAAAACTAGCTATTTATTAGTCTGCTAAAAACGAGGACTTGACTGATATCACCAAGCTCTCTTTAAACACTGTTCTGAGTTTAAGATAGGAAACTGATTTTACCAGGCACAGCACAGATTACAAATTGATCACGTTGACCCTAAGGATTAGTGAACGTATTGATATGAAAATGATTAAAAAGAATGACCTGTAACACTGGTGGATTGATTTTAAATAAGAAGCCCATGTTGCATTTGTTCATTAAGATGAATACAGCCATTCACTCACAGCAAAACAATGAGAAGCCTCTAGCTGTCATGACAGTGCTGCATGGTGCCAATGACCACTTGTGTCAATGATGGCCTCGTGTTCTAAAAATAATTCATTTTAGACCTAACACTTATCTTTTCCTGGCTCTTATTCCTCCATAAAGAACCAACCGTCTCTCATTCCTCTTTATGAATACAAAAAAAAAAAAAAGAATGATATCTGCTCTTATGTGGGAATAGTAATATGATTCATATTTTCCTTTTGGTGCTTTTAAGGGTGGTACTTCATGAGGTATTAAATCACTCCTATAACTTCTTGAAGCGTAGAGGTGAGTGGAGCAATAGAACTGTCAGGATTTAGCATGTCAGCTTAACGTCATATCTGGCCACAGAAAGCAAACGCTTATGCTTATTGGACAAGCATGCACAGGGGATGATTTGCCATATTAACCACATATAAGCGGCAAATATTCTGTGAGATAGTAGCCAAATAAATATACTTATTCCAACGTTAATTGTAACTTTGGTTGAACTCACAAAAAAAGTAAAATGGCAGCCAGATATCCGACTAAATGTAAATGGGAAAGAAAAGGAGCAAAAGTAGAGCCCACGTAGCCCAGTAGAGTCAGATCAGGGATTCTTATCAGCAGTTAGACTGCAACTGCAACTGCTCTGTTCAACTCCACACTCACCATCTATTTCCATGGTTTGCTGTAACATTTAACAACAAACAGCTTATCAGATGTTAAAATCATATAAAACTTCCAAGTGCTTTTCTAGAGGTTACTACTCAGTTACTTCCTCAAAGTGCTTTCTCACTACAAGGCACATTCACTCACATTCATATGCCAATAGATAAATGCTGCTTGGGGTTCAGTGTTTTATCAAAGTCGTGATGCTTTGAACCACCAGTCTTCCATTTTGTAATATAAAGGCGTATCAGTCCCATCAAAGTAGCAGGTGGGTTTAAACTATCAGAGCGGGCTATGATAGAATGTTTACCATCTGTTTGATGTACGAGGGAAGGCATTTCACTCGCAATTCCCCCAAGAGCATCTCTTAACTCTTTAACATCCTGCTCAGTCGTTTGGTAGAGAACATTTATCAATGACGAAGTGCACTTACCTACACTAGCTCCAATGTCAAGTTTAGGTACGTGATGCATGAGCATTTTCATTTCACACTTTTACCATAAGTCACCTGGAAAATGCATTGGTTCCCATTGATGAGTTCTAAAGAAATAAATTCCCGTCCTTTGTTCTCACTGTGGATGTTAAATGGTTAAACGCTACAAGCCACAGTCACTTCCATATTATAACTCAGTTTATACATTTTTTACAGGCTACTAAGTGCTTTTGCTTTAAAATTCTATTTAATGAATTTCTTTTTCTAACCTTTTATGTAAAGCACTTTGAATTGAATTGCACAAAAAACACACAACATAAATATATCTGTCTCGCCTTCTGCTCTACACGTTGATACACCGAGTGATGCATTGCTACTTGGTGTGCGGCGTCTTGCCAAGTCTTAATGCTTCAAAACAGCAATCTTCTAACTGGTAAGCAACTGCTCTTCTTCCTGAGTTAAAGCCACCCCGGAAATAAGGAAGACATATAAATCCTACCAATGCCCCAGGTGGGGTAAACCTATCAGAGCTGGCTATAATACAAATGTATATTAGCTCTTAGATATTATAGTGAAGGCATTTCACTGACATACCCTTCCAACACTGCTCAATAGTACCCACAAGAACTAGAGTAAGAAATCTTAGAGGTGGAAGACTGATGAAACAGAGCAGGGTTTCATTTTCATAGTTTTATTTGCATTCTGTGTTGTTTATAACTATGTGTGAGCCCTGCAGCCAAACTAAAGCTCAGGGAAAGGACTCAGTGATTGTGAGGAGCACAACGAGTGGGATCTGCGTCCTACATAAAGGTGATTTGGCACATGAAATGGCAGAGATCTTATGGAGCATGCGCTGAATGTCATGTAGGGCCTAAAGGAAATAAGACATAAACCAGTCCGCAACAAGAAGAACGAAGCAGCAGGTTAAACCGGGGCTGCATGCTCACTCAAAATTGATTCCATATAGAGGTCTCTTCGATACTGCAGCTGAGAAATTTCTTTTTTTGTTTTAAAAAAAAAAAACAGCGGTCGCTAAAAGCACTTCATCTCTACGACGTGTCTAGCTGGAGGTGTCATAGAACGAGCTGTAACATACAACTTCTGCTTCAGCTAACAGAATACTACATAAAAAGTTACTGTATGCATGTAAAACGAGGTCTCTGGGAGCGTTTTTTTACATGTTGATTTACAGGCGCATGATGATATTTGAGCACATCTTTAGATGAATTACATGAATTACAATCTGAGGGGTAAAAGGTGGATCTGTGAATCCTTGTTGGCCAAATAGCACAATAAGCACTCATCTGTTGGCCAACAAGGATTCACAGATCCGCTTTTTACCGCTCAGAGCCATTTGGTGTCACGCTGATGAATTCACTTGAAAGAAGTCTTTGGAGTCAATGAGTCCTCTTTTTTATCTTGTACTTTCTTTTCCCTCAAACATTATATCTTGTCACGGAATTGGATTCACAGTAGTTTTACCATGCTAAGCCAAGCAGCTGACTTAAGATGAAGAATTTAAGCTGTTTCCATGCAAAAAGATGCAAAGGTTTCCATGAAAAACTAATGAAAAAACTATACATATATAGAAATAAGATTTTGGGGGATTTTTCATCAATGTTCAGAGAAGGCCACAAAACCGATGGGAGAATATGTCATCTTTGGAATATCTAAAATCAGTCTAAATTGTTGCTTGTGTCTGTCATTTTAAAATCTCTGGCGAATAGAGTGCTAAGATGTTTTCTCATTTTATGAGAACCCAAATCAATATGGGCTTATGAAACACAAACACCAGAACAAATTCAACAAGAGGAGGATCTATAATGGGATTCTGATTCTCCATCCACCTCCACAGCTAACCCCTGCATGAAAACAAATGGCAGTCAGCTCGGTTGTGAGCTATAAAAGATCAATGAGCCACAATGAGCCAGAGACTCCCCTCCAATCCCTCTTCTTCTGTCTTTCTTTCTTTTTTTTTTCTGAAGCCAAATGTGGGCTGCATTAGCAAACATATCCATACACACAGGTACTTGAAGGGTGTGCATGAACCGAAATCACAAGAGATAAAAAGAGAACCTGTTTTTGTTCTTTTTGTAAAGAATAAACAAAAAATGTTCAGACCCACACGCGCAAAGAAAAGAAAGAGAGAAAAGAAACAGATGCATCGGCATTCTTCTGAGGAGTAGAGTCTTGGCAGCCAAATGTGTGATAGGCAGCAACATTCTCAGGAATATATTGTATCACATATCAAAGCGTTCACGCCACATACCCACCTTGGCCTCAAGCCTCTTGCTTTCCATACCTCTTTCTCTCAGTCAGCAGAAATATGAAATGAGGCAAAATCATGGTACAAAGCTTCCTGCACAGTAGACAACGTGCTGAAGAGATACCTCTAAGTTAGAAAAAAACACTACGGGGGCAAAAAAAATTGAATTAAATCAGCAGATTTTTGTATTTGCTTAAATTTTCATATTCTTTAGAAGGTTTGACTTTTTTTCAAAAAGCACAATTCTGTGAATATCTACAGTGTTTTAGTGCCTTATTAGCAACTTATTGTCTAATTGTCAGAGCTGAGGACGCATTCCAAAAAGCTGTTTTTTTAATGAGCTTTTTTCCTGCTTCCACTTTGAGAGGGCTTTTCTGCCCTTTTTAGGAGTTTGCACAAATTAAACAGCGGACCGCTCGATGTGAAAAGCAAATAATGAGTGAAAAGGAGAGATTTTCTCATCCACTTCCTGAGATCTACAATAGCCAGTGTCTGTTTTTTTTCATGTATTTATGTCTGCGTCTGTGTGTTTGTGTCCATTTTTCTACATCCTCCAACAAGAACACGCTTTTGGATTTCTATTGAGTTTGTGTCTTCTCCATCGATAACCGCTTTGCCAAAAGCCGTTATGTTTCCAAATTACACTCGAAATACTTCAAGCAGCCTCACAAAAAGCAAAAACTTAGATCTGAAGAGGTAATACTGCAAATATTCAATTCATGATCGTGAAATTTATCTCACAAAGCCATTTTTCTTTTATATTTTTTTCCTCTGGCAACTTTTAGATTAAAAATTAACTCGGGCTTTCGAGATGTAACATGAAGCATCAAATACCATTCCTTACATTGATCAAATGTAATATAGAACGTAATAGTGAGAAAAAACCCTTTGAGACGGCATCTCACTCAGATATGGACCTAAGGAATCATGTTACAGACTATTATTGCATGATTGCAAGTCCATGATAATAACAGTAATTAGAATACTCCACACTTATGCTCTGTTTAAGCTGACTCATTTTGATTTTAGGGCTCAAAACAACCAAAATATTACAGAATAAGAGCACCTACTAAAAATCACGTCAAATCTTGTGGTAAAACTGGACTCAGATCTGAGCTTTAACAGCCACATTAAATCAATAACATCAGCAGCCTTTTACCATCTCAAAAACATTGCCAGAATCAGAGGAATAGGGTCTAAACCAGACCTAGAAAGACTAATCCATGCATTTGTCTCTAGCAGGTTAGATTACCGTAACAGCCTGATCACTGGGCTCTAAACCAGCTGTTAGAACAGCTGCAGAACATCCAGAATGCTGCTGCTGGACTTGTATCAGTCCAGTGTTCTGCTTGCTGCTCTGGCTTCCTGTCACTCAGAGAATAGACTTTAAAACAGCTCAAGCGCCAAAATACATGTCTGACATGTTAGGGACGAGCTCCGACTCTGAGATCCT
The DNA here is from genome assembly GCA_013363375.1 of Menidia beryllina. Lineage (NCBI taxonomy): Eukaryota > Metazoa > Chordata > Actinopteri > Atheriniformes > Atherinopsidae > Menidia > Menidia beryllina. The sequence continues at coordinate 1,459,327 of JABUIW010000037.1, forward strand.
CAGGTTCTGGTGTCCTGCTGGTGCCCAGGGTCAGAACTAAACAAGTGAAAATTCATTTCAGTTTCATGCTCCAAAATCTGGAACACTCTTCCTGAAGAAGTGAGCCAGTCCTCAACTCTGACAATGTTTAAATCCAGGCTGAAAACGGTGTTTAACTGTGCGTATGAAAACTGAATGGATTTTATCTGCACCCTTCAGTTTTAATCTATTTGATTTATCTTGTTGGTTCATTTTCTTTCTTTGTTTTCTGCTTTTAATCTCTTTGCAAAGCCCTTTGAATTGTCCTGTGTTATAAAAATAAACTTGCCTAATGCTGTGGTTGGTGAGGCAACGCATATCTGTAAAATTGCAAGAGTCTGACCTCAACTTTCAGCCCCACTGCATTATCCATCTCCCCTACTGGAGGTGATTGTGCACTGCCTGAAGGCCCCCCCACAACAGCATCTCCTCAATTTTCTTGAAAAAGAATTGCTTTGAGTTAGCCCCTTAGGGTCATCCCTCCTCCTGCTATTCGGTGTATCAGAGAGTTCAGGCACTGAGGGACCTTGCTGAGGATTGGTTTAGCTGCAGATATAATGTTCAAGGTAAAAAAACCTACAGGGCAACAAGATGAATTTCTTGCAGAAGCGCGCCACGCGCAGATGGATCGAATGAGCCTGTCCTTGGGACCACAAAAGCAATTCTTTGAGTCGGTGAAGGAATAATTTCATGCAAATTATCACATGACTACCCTTCAAATGGGCCAGCTGTATCAGCTGAATCATGATGGGATGTATTTTAAGATGGATGACTAATTGAGAAAACATACGGCTCCATACTATGACTCTCAGGGGTGTTGACATAAATTAAAGGCAGGGGTGTAAAAAGGCCTCATTAATGTGCATACAGTGATTTTATGAGGGATCCTGTTAACTAAAGCAGAGTTTGTACATTTACATGCATGTTGCGTACATAAGGGGAAATAAAACAAGTTAAACCTCCAATGCTGGAGAAGGAAACTTATTTAAACTTTGTTTTGGACAGTCGTTTCCAAAGTTCTTTGGTGAATTACTGGAGATAACTAGGCAATGGTGGACTTTGTAGTGTCCCCATTTCCAGTTTCTGAAACAACTGTGCATCTGATGTCTGGACAAATAATCAATTTTCACAATATTTAATAAGGCTGTGCTGGAAGTTCCATAAAGGACAAACATCTCCATGTGTATGTCATCATAAAACATTAAAGATTTTTGGAAATACATGGTGGTAAACATGCTTTTTTATGCATATGGCAAACATTTTACACAATCATTTCAGCACTTGCAGCTTTTACTAAATGTCACCTAATGTCACTTTTCAAAGCAGGAGGAGCCATTTAATTTTCCTTTTGGACAGAAAAATGTAATACTAATTCCTTATAGCCTACAATGATACAAGCACTGACTTATCTGGTAACATGGAGAACGAGGTTGGAGACCTGACTGATTACCTTACTGATGGTAAGGATTCCTACAAGCCTATGGACATCCAATCCTTTTTTTTCTACTTTTTTTGTCACCCATGAGTTGGAAAGTTTCCTTGAACAGATTTATTTTCACGTAAAACAAAAGCTGCATCAATGGAATTTTCTAATAAAGAATATCAGATAAAGACTAAATGCAGACCAATGCACATTTCAGGGAATATACAGTATACGAGAAAAAACACAAGATAAGGCAGTTAGGAGTGTTTCTTTCATTATTATTTCAAATCTCCTCTTTTCTCCACATTAAACTGCTAATTTCCTGTCGGTTGATTAATTTCTGATATAAACTAACACAGCTGTTTGCTGCATGTTCCCATAATTGACTGTTTTTCAGGAAATGGACAAAATGTGACCTGATTACTCATTTGACGGTTGCTACCATTCTTTTTTTATATAATTTTTCTCATCTACTATTTTCTTTTCTTCTCTTTTTAGAGTTTAGCCAATAAACTAATAAGGCAGACAAACAGACCGGATAAGCCGCGCACCCTGACCGACTCATTGCTTGCTTAAGGGCAGGTAGGATAAACTACATTAAGGTTTGCTTCACAGCTATTTTACCAGATCTATGGTATAGATCTGGTGAAACAGCTGTACAGAACAAACCTTCATTTCAGATGACTTATTCCTCTCACAGATATATGGTTGCTGTGTCCTGTGGCAAAGGCTGTTTGAAAAAGCAGGAAACCTTCACAGAAAAAGATAGCAAGAGAGTATCATACGGGATTGGCAGGTAAGGGCTGGCATTTTGGCATCAACTGACATTTAGTGAGTTCGAATAGAGCATAGTATGTAGACAGAAAAACACCTATCTCTGTCACTCCCTTAAGACCTCATTATGTCTTACTGAGAGACGATGACTTCTTTTCCTGTGAGTTGGCGTAGCTTGTAAATATCCAGCATAAAGAAAAAGACATTTGCCAGGTTCCCATTAAGTTACCGAAGCAAACCCAAAGGCACATTTTACAAAAGAGACACACGCAAAAAAAAAGACATCGGACAGGTTTCCTGGACTAGTTTCAAGTAAATAAATAGGGATGTCTAGTGTTGCTAGGGGGTTAGCATTAAGAGTAATGTGAACCAGGAAATAGACTTAACTGATGTACAACGCAGAACGTGACAAAAAGCAATGGAAATACTAAGATAAAGAAAGATCGAACACACTATTACACGTACTACAAAAGTCCAAATGGATTAAATGAACAAGCAAGAAAAAGAACAGACCCTCCGACCATCTATCCTATCATCCATTCAGTTCAGGGCCCGAGGGGGGGAGGTGAAGCCCATCCTACCTACCATTAACTAAGAGGTGAGAGTACATTTTACATTCAGTCAGCGGTAAAATGCACGACCATGCCAGATATTTACAAACGGCGCTTTGAACTCCCGAAGATTTCTTGGGAACTCCACATGAACTAATTCATTGTACAAGTCCATGTATTTTCCTCTCTCCCATTACAGGAGCCTCCTACTGAGACTAATGCGTGTCTCAATTCTGCTCTAGCCAGAGGCACCTCTTTGAAAAGCAGCTGATATCGCCCTTAAAGTTTAGCAGCTCATTTTCAGAATATTAAAACCTGTTAGGCATTAGGCTGGTGGACAAGCAGGAATCCCACTCGGTAAATGATTCATCTCATATATATCCAGGTAAAATAACCCAAAACCAGCTTATAAATGTGTTGTTTTTCTTCTGAATAAGCACACACAAGGACGTATGCAAAGCCCTGAGCTGCTCCAAACGGTCCCTTTCGTCCTGTTTTCCTCCCATCCTTTTATTCCCATTGCCTCTGCGTCTCTTACTTCCGGAGATGAATAATGTAGACCCCCTCATTGTTTTGGAATGAAGAGAGCAATTCCCTGGATGAGCTTTTCTCTAAAGACTGGAGGCCCACAGGCCTACCTCCAGGCCCTCCCCTGTAATCTGCATTCTCCCTCTGTTCTCTTAATTAGGACAATGTGGACAAGAAGGCAAAGTAATTGCAGCGAGATGTACTTTTTTTCATGCTTTCCTTATGACAAAGCCTTATGGTCTCCCCTCACATTCCTTCTTCCACAAGTCGTGCCCAAAGTTTCTTCTAACTACTCGTCTTCCTGATTTCCGTTGCCTCTTTCTTGGATCATTGCCTTCGTCGCCGTCACAAAAAACACTTTGTTTTTTTGTTTTTTTTGGTCAATATAGCTTACACCCAGAAACAGAGGCAATTGGATGTGGCAAAAGGGCAGAGTAAATAATTAAGAGGGAAAGAAATGCCGCAGGCCTCAAAAGTCAATAACAAGCCAACATAAAAACCCTACAACAAAATATTGCTTATTAGGTGTTGAAGGGAAACCGCGTGAGCTTCATTTCTCGAGATAATAGCCTTGTTTCATATCGAATACAATGCAATAAACTAGAATCTCCCCTCTAAACCCGCCTCGACAGAAATGAATCCGTCTTGATTTCCCTCTGTATGGCGAATTACAGGCTGAAAAAGAGTGACGAGCCCGGGGCCTCCAGGCACCGCAGCACACAGCGCCCAGGGGACCGCCATCACTCTCGTGGAGTACATCAGCAAATAACAGAGCCTTATAATCAAGGGAGCTGAAACAGAGCGCTCTTGTGTGTTTACAGTGGGCTGTTGGCAATATCAAGGTAATGCTGCCATGTAAACAAACTCCGACAGCAGAACTCATCTCTGACTGAGAAACAAGTTAGGAATTTCTCCCACTGCTATATGATTATCTATCTATCTATCTATCTATCTATCTATCTATCTATCTATCTAT
>JABUIW010000037.1:1463606-1476756 GCA_013363375.1 Menidia beryllina
ATCTATCTATCTATCTATCTATCTATCTATCTATCTATCTATCTATCAAAATTGTTTTATATAGAGAGCGAGAGAAAGAAATATAGACAATGCCATTTGGATGTATATCAATATTTTGCCAGAAATTGGCAGCTACTTTAAATCATTATAAAACTCTTGGTCAGTTAAAATCCACCTGTCCTTGTTTGGTGGTTCCACTTTTCCACTTCCTCAACAGACATTGCTTTCCCCGCATAACAATATTTTCATAGCTCTTTTGAATTGCCTCCTCTTTCTTTACATTAAGCATTAATCTTGATGTATATTTATAAGAGAACAGTTTAGTTTGCATTTTTTTGGTTCCAATAATAATACTAATGGTTGAGGGGGATAAGGCATTGCATTTTAAACAACAATGGTGGGTTGTAATTGCCCGTTTCTGCTCTGAAAGTACAAAAACAAAGACATCCTTTGCGTGTTGACATTGCAGCTCTTTCTTATGTAATCAGCTATTCCACTGATATTAGTCAAGGTTCCATGAAAGTACAGGCCATAGGGTGAAACAAACATATCTTCATCTAATGACAAAACACTGTTAAAAGCACGACCATGGTGAATCATACACTTACAAAATCCTTCATGGACAAACAAGGATAAAGAATTCAGATTTCTTCAAGAGCAAGTCCATGCCTTTACATATCCAGGCTAAGCCACCTGAGAGATTGTAATGATTCCCTGAGGGCAATACAGATTTTCTGTCTTAGATTTTTAATTTTTTATGATTGTGTTGAAACTAAGAAAAAGAAAAAAAAATATCACTGTGTAATTTAAGTAGACTGGAGGGCGAGTTTCTGCCACTTGGTCCACTGGGCCCTATATCTTTGGCAGCCTATTTCTGCCCCATTTCATGTTAACGGAGCCACACAGGAATGTTGTATCTAATTATGAATTCAAAAACAAAATCTCCTTTAAGCTGAGCTCTTACAAATGTTGTTTTGATGCTATTATAAGAAGCTGGGGAAGATAAATCTATAATGAACCAAACCACTATATGTTCCGACACACTTTCAACAAAAAAAAGACAGAAAATAAGAAAAAGCACCAGGGACATTTTATTCTTTAATACACAGAAAACATAGTGACAAGTGTACATTTTTTTCCAAGCTGAATGCATGCTGAAGTCCCAAGTCTGATCCTCCAACAAGGGTGTTGAAAGCAGCATGGTTCCTGCTTGTTAAGCTGACATTTTCACAAATTTATACAGAACTCTGTCAGTTCAGCATTGGGCGTGAAGAACAGACTGTACCGAAAGAAAAAGAAATGAGATCGGATGTGACAAATTTGGGACCCTCGGATAACAATACGTTGCACTCACACACACTTGTGTTGGGGGACCGTGTCAGCCAATCTGCCGCGGAGATACAGTAAGTAACGATGTGGAGTTGTTGTCATACTTCTCATATCTGCGCTGACCAGCCCAGCAGACAGCCACCCACTGCTCTGGTTGGCTGATCTGCTTGAAGCGCATTGAAGCGCGCATACATTACTTGGGTTTTTTCCATAAATATGCATGGGAAATCATAATAAAAACACTTCCCTCGCTTTATTCTTCTATCCATTTCCTCATCTCAGTACGTGTCAGAGGAAGCAGCTTCTTGACAGCCAGTCTGACGGAGCCACCTCTCCGCTCACTGTTCCATCCTGATGTGAATTTGCATGGCTGTCAAGCGGTCTGCCTGATTATCCTGGAAATAACACCTCTCATCATAAAGAACCCCCCTCCCCAAGACAGCTGATTTTTAATCATAAAATCAAGAGGGCTGTGTTGATTATGTGCCCTTTTATAATAAATGCTCCAGAAGCAGAATCTCCCATCCTAGCCCTCAACTTCCTGAGCCTATTCCTAATTCAGTTCCCAGGGTGTCGGTGTATGACGGTGTTTTATGGTATTTGTAATGGGCAGCGCTGACTGAAAAAGTCACATTTGTCTTACAAATGTGAAATTTGTATGTGCCCGAAACGTAACGATTGTGAGATGGTAGATTTCTATCATCTTTGATTGCAGGGATGCGTTTTGGTTATCGCTATCGCGCACACGGCAAGATGGTTTTTGCTTAAAAACATCAGGCATGTTCTTTTCACTTTTGTACAAGCATAATCTGGTTTTCTTCCAACATTAAAACAATGCTTTCAATTTAGAAGGCGATTCTAAAGTAGTCCCTAGCAAATGGATGGGATATCTTCTTTGCCCCTGAACTGGATTAAGATGGTATCAAAAGGGGATTTTTGCACTGTTGAGTCAATTTGTATCAGTTATTATAACAACTGTAACTGACAATAAAGTGGATAAGTCTTTGGTCTTGGATTGGCTACCTACAGTTTGTGACATCAAGTCTTGCTTTTGGAAACATATACTGTTATGTAATAGCGTATCTGTAGTAGTTATGCAATAATACATCTTTAGGGGTGGTTAAAGGAAAAATAGGGAGGACCAATTTTATATCTGCCACTGCTTGATTCTGAAACTGCTTTAAGAACTTCATTGCAGACTAGCACAGGTGTTACACATTTCCGTGAGAGCATAGAGGCCGTATTCCATTGTTACCTACTTAGCTCTACTCGACTTGGTTTGGTTTAGGTTATTTTCAATCGCAAGTAAGGTGGTAACAGGAAGTCAGCTTGAAAGTTTAGAATGGGACACAAGCACATTTCACCTTAGGACACTTGGCAGTGACAGAGTTTTTTTTCATATTTTGTTTGTCATATTTTAGTTTTAATAGCGTAATTAACTTTCGTCATATTTAATAACGACTTTAATCTCCTAATTAATTTTTAATTTTTTAAAAAAATATGGCCCTTATACTCCGTCGTAAAAAAGAGTTATTTCCTTAGGCCTTGATAAAGCAGCTAAAAGCTAAAGTTAGCTCATCAGAATTGCATACTTATATGTTTTCACTTCATGCCTCCACACTTATCAGATGTCACTCTACACTATAATTTCTTTGATTATTTCAGGATCTCTGAATTTGCAGCTCTTAAATATTCAGTCATTGGGTAGGTGTGTCTACACCCATCACTGATGCTGAATAATATAAAAAGAGGATTTTAGCTGTCTACTTCTTATATTAGTCCCGTCAGACAAGAAGGGGACCGCATTTCTTTCCATAAGGTCCAGCATCTGGTCTTTTCAGTTCCCAGGCATGAACAAACTGTTGTTTAAAAGACAATTGGATGCTAAACAATTGTACACATGGCCTGGTCCCATTTCCTTTAGATAAATAACAGCCATCACATTCAAGATGATATTTTCATGAAACTGTAATATTTTTCTCCCACAGGGATGCACCAACAGATTGGCATTAGTTTAGCTCTTAATCCTACCAGCAGTGACTGATGACCCCATTACATTTCACCCAACGCATGGGAACAAAGACAGATTTGGAACATTTTGGTAAAAAAAAGGGTCCATCCACTTTGTTTTGGTGCGCAATGACAATCGCTGAGGAAGAAGAGATGACGACAGAGACAGCATAACCCTCATGCGTCATTTAAATAAAAAAACAAACAAACGGGGAAACGTTCATTCCAATAAAGTGTGAAGCATCTGACATGTGTTTGACATTTCGTTAGCAGTGTTCGGGCGACTTTTTTCCCTTTGAAATAGATACATTTATCGAAAGTGACAGGCTGAAGAAAGGACAGAGGGGAGCGGTTGAGGTGACCTGTTTCACGCAGGCAAATACACACTAATTCACACGCAAACAAGCCAACGATAATCCATCACCTTAAAACTTGTCATCCCAAAAACTGCCCTAATGACCCATTGCGTCTGGCGTGGTTGGAGCCAGAGCTGAGTCGTAGGGTGGTACCACGTACGCATAAGTGTGCACACATCTGCGTGATTGCGCACTCTCAGAGCATCCCCGCAAGGTCCATCTGCTGCTGCACAGGCCAGCTCATGCTTTATATCCTCCAACAATGAGAGCCTCCTTTGTGCAACTTTTTATTTGCTTTATTGGTGAATGCTGCTTTATCTATTACAAACTTCACAACTTCTTCAATGTGACTGCTGTTAACTGGTGATCTCAACCAGCTTCCGCGAAACAAGGTTTTTCCTTCTCAGAGTTGTGCTCGCCAGTCCGCCCATGACATTGCCTGTCTCTTTAACTTTGACTGATGCCCTACAGAGAAAATGACACTGAAACACGGATCGCATTAGCTCCTCCGGAGTTCAAGATCCAGGCCAGCCCTGAATTGATAGTGAGAGGAGAGTGTCTCACCCAAACTCTGACCCCTAACACCTTGATTGATGGGCTTGGCTAGACACATAAAGTCAGGAAGAGCTAAGGTCTTTGCCACATGATGCCCCGCTAAGGCTGGATCCCAATTTGCCGGGAACAAAATGAACCAAATGTAACCCCATGTAGAACTTTTTCATTGATCAACTTTGGATGGAAACCAAGTGCAAACATGGATGGTTAGAAACGCTGGCTTAATTTTTGGGTAAACAATGCAAGACAAACGGGGGCTTATCCTTATATGGACTCATATATTTCCTCCTCGAGTTTAATAGATGCGAATGCGATGTAGATACAATATGTTTTAAACGTCCATTTTTTGTACATGTACGACTTTTAAGTTTTTGGTTTCTCTGTAGAGAAACCAAAAACTTTATGTTAGAACTGTGGTTTATGTAATTAAACTGTTTTTTAAAATCCATTTCTAAGTTGAAGCTCTGTAAAATCAAGCTTATTAACATGTTTTTATTTCACAGTGTCAATGGAGCAAAAACGCTGCTTTAGTCAATCTAACGGCCTGTAAGGGCCAGATGGCAGCAAATTAATTGCACAAGACTTTCACAGTTTTGTGAACAGAAATGTGAGAATGTCTCAGGAAAGAAAAACAAGACATTCAGCTAAGGCATTTTAAAACTAAACTACATTCCTTCATGATTTCAGAGTCCTTTTTACAGTAACCTGCTTAAGAATGAAGATGGAATTTTGGGGGAATACAAATTTAATCATTCAGAATTGGCCTGTTCATCAATTGAGCATAATTGCTTTGAATGAATCGGTTCTTTACATTTGTTTAGCCCTCATAATTTCTGATTAAACATACACACTTTAACTTGTTTCTCCTGGAACACTGATTCTGTACCCCTGTAGTCTCTGAGTCACTTTCAGAGTGCGTGCAGCCTAGCAAACACACACAAAAAACATGACAAATTACAATAAATTATATTACTTTGTAGCTTTACTGTATTTAGAAAGTCTACCCCAGCAATCGCGAGTCTCCCAAAGACTAGAACTTGTTTCACCAAATGCATGAACAGGGATATTCGGGTGGAGTCTCATTGGATTATAGAGGTGGGAGTACATTTTATAAATCCAGAGGAAATTCTGAGTCTCCTTGTGAAAACACCTCGCCAAGTCCATCCATCCATCCATCCATTATCAATACCGCTTATTCCCTGTTGGGGTCGCGGGGGGAACTGGAGCCTATCCCAGTGGTCAACGGGCGAGAGGCAGGGTACACCCTGGACAGTCCGCCAGTCCATCGCAGGGCAACACACAGGACATACAAGGACAAACAACCACTCACACTCACATTCACTCCTAAGGGCAATTTCCCCAATCTCCAATCAACCTAACATGCAGGTTTTTGGACTGTGGGAGGAAGCCGGAGAACCCGGAGAGAACCCACGCAGACACAGGGAGAACATGCAAACTCCACCCAGAAGGGCTCTGGTTCCCCCGGGATTCGAACCCAGAACCCTCTTGCTGGGAGGCGACAGTGCTAACCACCACACCACTGTGCCGCCCCACCTCGCCAAGTCTGACAGTTAACTTATTTTGATGTGTCACTTTTGTGCGTTTGGCTTTGGACAAACTGCAGAGGAGTATATTAGAGTGGAGACAGATTTCTGTGATGTAGCATGGTGTAGCAATGCATCTGAAGCCCTCTGCCGAAGCAGAGCACCCAGGGGAGTCGGACAGTGCTGCTGATGGACTTTAACTGCCATACGATGAATAATACATAACTAGTGCTCAGCTGCCAAATCACAGTAAGCAAACTACACACAAGCAACTGTAAGCCACTGCCTCTGGGCTTTAGAAGGAGAAAAGTCCCCCTGTTGCTGTATTTGAGGGTTCAAATCTGGACAAGTCTCATCGTAATTAGCAAACCATTTTCACAAAATGATGTCCTTGTGACTCTGGAAAAGGCAAGAAGTAATTAAACGAAGAAAATCCCACACTCGCTCTCAGATCACCTCTCACAAATTAAAATCAAACAAATTGGTCTGTCTTGGTGTATTTTCCCCGTAGTACAACTGCTATACATGCAGTGGTGAAAATACACAACGGAAATATCCAAATGCTTGAAACCATACTGACTATTAAAAAAATAGACCATAAAGTCTAGCAATTAAAGTTTTGTTTGTTCCGTAAGTATATATGTTGTATACAATTTTGACTGTATTTATTTACTGAAATACAGCAACAGTGGGACCTTGTTGTATTTATTCATTTGATTAATTTATATTTATATTGTCCAAAAAAAAAGGAGAAAATTATTTATTTTGTTTGAAGCCTTGTTTTGACCCTTAAACAAAATATCAAAAATCCCAGAAATAGTATATAGTCTTAAGTGTTTTCCCCACTGTTATCTGGCATATGTGATTGTGTACGACAATCTCTTGAACTAGGTCTTGAACAAAGCATTTTCCATTAGTTGATGCAAAACATTTCAGAAACTGTATGTAACAAATATGATACATATGCCATTATAGGGTCAAGATAGATTTAGTCAAAAAACAGCAAGCAAAACTGCTTTAAAAGGACACAGAAACTGTTCATCTGGGAAAAGTCATATATCAAGTTGTTTTGGATTTTCAGCACTAAGATAAGCAATGATGAAAAAGCATAAAGTAGCTTACCTCAAAGGCACAACTAATCTATGAAGACATGCTAACTTCCCTTTCTAGTGTATGTTTCTTCACCAGTTAAAGTTGGATGGGTAAAATGTATGCCTGCCTTTAGGCAAAGTCATCTTCACTCTAGGATATCTATCATTTAAGGAAATGGAATGACATGGCTCTGCCACAGTGACTTGGGAGAAACTGGCAGCCAGGCGGGGCCCAAGCTTTCTAAGGGAATTTGCTCTCTATGATATAAATCTTGCCTCCAAAAAAGTCAGGTCAATTGGACAAAGTACAGCCTGTGCTTTTTTGCCACATTGCTGTGCTTATTTTAATTTTCCTATGATTGCTCTTGCTGTTTTTTTATTTGTATTTTTATTCTATTTTCTATTTCTTTTTTTTTTTTTTTTTTTCAATCAGCATGATGAAGCTTAGGCAACAGGCAAGGATGTATTTGAATAAAAATACATAACCAAAAGTTCAGGTCTAACACTATAAACTGGAATGTGCTTCATTTCACACGTAATTTAAAAAGATTTAATAATTTAACTTCTACAAATAACACATAAAATAAGAAATGTTAAGAATGACAAAGCTGTTGAGCTCTCTACTCAAATATTTATTGTACCTTTGAGAAAAAAAGAACTCTATAAACCATACGGCAATGTAAAGGAAACATACCGAAGACTGGATTTATGATACATGCCACTGTCATTCAAAGAAACATGTCTCGATGTCCCTCTGAAAATAGCTTTTTTATATCTAATTCTTTTGTGTTAACTCAGTTTACTTTCTACTGTTCTGCTTGGTTTACCCCAAAACAAAAAATCATCTAGTCATGTCCTTTCTTCTCAGCCTGAGTGGAACACACAAAGTGCCCTATAAAAATAAATATGCATTATAAAGGTAACTTAAACCATATTCAACTGTTGCACATAAGAGATACTGCACAGACAAGAAAATTGCACAGAATGAATATTGATTAATATTGAACACTGATCAGCCCAATTAGGCTGATCACTAAATACCCATTTAAAACTGGATGAGTGTAAACTGTGAGCCAACAAATCTGCTCTTTTGGTCCATATGCAGGCCCTGGTCTGAACAGATGTTAGCCTCATTCCCTTCGTTTCCATTTGAAAGACACTCATACGTCTTGAAAAACAAGTAAATACTGAGACAAACTAATTTATGTCCATTGGTAAGAGCAAAATTGTGTTTCTTGCCTCACTTGAACGGGTTTCTCAGAGCACATCAGTCTTCTTTAATGTGCCTCATGTATATTCTGGGATCTATCCATAAGTTCATACACAGGGAGAGTATGTCTGAGAATATGTGTGGTGCACAAACAGATGAAAGGATACGGTTCTATTATTTTATTCCATCTGGGCTTTTTAAATGAGAAGGTTCATGCTTTGCTGTGTCTCTAGTATTGTCCTCTACTTTAAATATAATGTCCTCCAGAGCCTTAACGAGAAATATTGCGCATTTTCGAACATACTTTCTTGGATGTTTTTACTTGTGCTTGAATTATTTTGCCCCACCAGCATGCACGTTCCTGGTCCGGTTGTGTTTACGCTCATTTGCTAAACTTTGTAATGTAGCCTGTTTTTAAAATGAAAAAGTTCATGCTTTGCTTTTTTTATTTCACATTTATTTTTTATTTTTATTTCATATTTATACCTTTTTTTGTATAAATGTGTTTCAGTCATATGGGAACACTGGAATGTTATCAGTGCTGGTTTCCAACAGCCAAACTTTGAGTTAAATCAAGTGACTGATGAGTTCCAGTTGGTTAATTGTTGAAGACTTTTAATTTAGAAGTTTTGAGGGGTTCTCTTTTATTCCTAGTTAGTTATTTGCCTCCCACAATGTGCATTGCGACACTGCACTGAACCACAGCAAACGCATCACGCACCAGGTGACATCGGAAGTCTCCTTCCAACACTCAGCCAAATCCTACAAGCTGAATAAGCCATCTGTCATTACATCAAGCCTCATTCAGTTCTGATGCGATTAGGAAATCCAGCACAGTGGAACTCAGCAGGAGCTGAGTGCTTTGTGCTTGTTTGATGGCCAGTTGATTGATTGCCTTAAAAAATCTGCTGTTTTTCGTTTGTAAACTTTGCCAGAAACTGGATTAAATTCATCTGCACAGTGTAGCTGTAATGGTTGTCATTATCATCATCCTGGCTGCCAAATTTATCAAGAAGTTATGATAATCTCCATCTTATTGACAAGCTCTATAACGTTGCCCAGCATATTTCATTAGAGAATTAGAATTAGTTACATTTCTTTTAGTCTTTCTCAGATGGATTGGAGTCTCAGACTTTACTTATAAACAATGATTGACGGGTGAAAAATAATATGTTTCTTAAATAAATGATATCTTGAACAGACAAAAAGAAGACAGAAGGCAGTTTTAAACTTTGATTTGAAGCCTCTGATAATTCTGGCCATTTCTTGGGAACCTCTGAAAGGTTTAACCCGAGGTGATGATTGTTGACCACAAACAAGAATTTAGAAAAAAAATCAGCTTCAACTCGGAAAAGAAAAAAGAAGTAAACTTCGCTCTTTCCATTGATGTCATCGCCATGACAACTGATGCAGGAAACTCAGCCCGCCTCCACAAGAGCAAAAGCACTGCTGGAGCCTACCCCAGCTGAGCTGATTGGCTGAGAGGAGAGGCGGGTTACAAAAAGCAAACAAGTTTTTTTGACTCTGGGAGGAACCCATGCTGACACGCAAGCCCTGTCCCCCTGCACAAAATCATGTTCTAATGACATAAAAAAAATAAAATAATAATAATAACAGAAAACTGTCATTCTTTTAGTTTCTGTTTTGGAGCCTGGATGAAACAGAAAGCCCTGGGTTCTTTTTGTTTTTCTATCTTTTTCATCTTTTTTTTGTGGATGTTTGGAATGTTGGAATGCTTTTCCTGGTTTCTTTGCGGTGTTTGATCCTGGTGATGGTTCCCTAGTTCCCCATCTGCCCCCCCTCAGCCTGTGTAATTGTCCTCAGCTGTCTCCTCTCAGCAATCACCCTCCTCAGTATTTAAGCCCCATATTTTCCTCTCAGGCCTGATCAGATCCTGGCTTTTGTCATCACTGGTTTCAATCCCCTTTTTCCACACTTCCATGTTTCTCCGCTTTAGTCTTTTTTGAAATTCCACCTAGTCCTTGCCCTTTTTTTTTTTACCATTCTAAATAAAGATAGTTCCCCTCTGCCTCCTGTTTGTAGTGCGTTTCTGCATTTGGGTCCTACCACCAAAACCTTACTTACTTTACTTTAAGGCCTTTACAATAAACTCAGCATCAACTGGCATTTATTCTTAAATCCATACAGAGAGCCTTTTTTAAACAGCCAGTGGTTTATCTGACAAACCGAGTCCATAACTTTCTCAAACAGTGCAGCAACTACACATGCAGCACATTAAGTGAACACAATGCACAAAAGTAAATCATTCCATCTGCTCATAGTTTAATAATGTGGCGGTGATATCGATCTACTTATTCAAATTTTTTTTCTTTTTCAATCCCCCTCCTGGTTCGGCCTCATCAGTCCTGCCGCTCTCGGGCCTGGCTGGAAATATGCAACTGATCGATGGCGTGCTGCCGGCTCCACCTCTTCAAGTGGATGGGCTCCCATTCCACGGCCAGAAAAGATGGAGTCAGGGGTGGAAACGTAAAGCTCCATCCATCCATGAGCTATACAGTTTTATTCCTGTTCCAGCTGGAGCCTATCCCAGCCCACACTGGGCTGAAAGGCGGGGTACGCCCGGAGCGGGTCGCCAGTCGCAGAGACACACAGAGACAAGCAACCACACACACTCACATTCACTTCTAGTGGAAACTGATTGTGTTAAATGACCCTAACATGCGTGTTTTTGGAGGGTGGGAGGGACCCCCCAGAACCACAGCTGGTAACCTCCTTATTACGAGGCAACAGTGCTAACCACCGCAACAGGATAAAAAATTAAATGGTAGTTTGGTTCTTGTAATTGAGATGAACAAAAAAAAGTAAACTCTGGTGAAATACTGAAGAGGTTAGCTTTCCACTTTCAGAGAGATGCCTCACATTGGCAAACTGTTAGCTCATCAAGTCCATTTTAGAGGTGGAGGCTTGCTCCTTCTAAACCTTTTTTAAAATCTGTGGGTGCACTTTCTTTTCCACCTAACTGTGGACTACCATTTCCCTGAGGAGAGATCAGCTGCCAGAACCTCAAATGTATGCAGGAGTAGCTTTCTACCCAGCCACCACCTAACGAGATTGTGATTGTGCTCAGTAGAAACTGAATTAATCCCCTCAAATGTTTCTTTTTTTGCCACTCCAAATATCGAGTGAAAACTTTAAGGAAGAACCAAAGCTAGAGCAGGTCGAATATGACTTGTTCTGTAACGCTGCACCGCTTTGTAGTAAAACAACTAAGACAAAATTGAATTATAAAACTGAAGTTGAAAGACAACGTTCCAACAAAAAAAGCACAAATTAAACAGGTGATTTAATTAACATGCAGCGTGCAATCTCTTTTGTCCCGCTGGATTTTCCCCGTGTTTGGCCAACATGCCACTCATATTTAATTCCCTTTGTTACGCTTGTCGCCACTATTCCGAACAGAAAAGAGACAAGGGGATAAAAAAGAACAAAGGCTCATGCTGCTCCATAAATAACAAAAAGTTGAAGTTAGGGAACTGCTTATTGAACAGTTCTCTACATAGAGATGAACTCCCGTGTTTCAAAACTGTTGGACCAACTTGGAAAAACTAAAAAAAAGCAAAGAAAGAAAAACAAAAAGCATCTCTGACTTTTTTATTTTTGCAGCTGAAAATTAAATCCAAGCTTTAAATAAGTCATCGCTGCAAACATTGATCAAAGGTTGGTCAGTTTGAGTCAACAGGCAGAAACATTTCTTATTTTCTTTAAAACAAAGTTTAAAACTAAAATTTACACTTTGATTTAGGTAAATAGAGGAAAATAGTGGAAAAAAATAGCTAAATTGTCTTTCTTTGTTTTTTTACACATAACAACCTGTAAACTTAATCTACTTCTTGCAGGCTTCTTTTGTTCTTAAATTCTTAACACTTTCTACTTTTTCCCATACATCTTTGGAGTCCATCAAATCAAATCAAGCTCCCTACGCATCGACAGCCCCACTGGAGGAGAATAAACCCCAGAAAGCTACTATTTTCCCAAATGGGACCTCCTTCTCTTGCCAAAATATCACCACCGGCTCGGGCCGCTCAGAGGCCGCTCTGCAGGGCGGATTCGGCCGATGTGGGATTTATTTCTAATACTTTTTCCCCTACCACGAGGTAAACACACATACATATCACAAAGAGGCACTGCAGGAAAATAGTCTCTCTCTGAACTGTCCGTGAGCACCTGCTTCTGGAGCCGGTCTATGTGGAAAAATGACCGTCTGAGTGACAATGACAGCTGTTGTGTGTCCTCTCTGAATCTGCTAAATCCCGCAAGAACTTTGATCTGATTCCATCAGTTCCACAGCTCCAGGTGTTTGTGGATGTCTGGAGGCCTCAGTAATGGCTTCTTAGCAGCTACACTTCCCTTTAAGTCTCCTGCCAGCCCTCCTCTGTTTAGGGATTGGGGAACTGAAGACTTATTCATACTGTAATCTTCAAATTTCCACGTCTGCCTGAAGACCAGCAGTTAGTTTTCTTTCTGTCTCTGGTAGTTAAAGTCTCGATGTGTGAGACAGTTGCTTTAGATAACCTTTATTTGATGCTTATTTCCTGGCTCATTTTTCGACACACCGATCTCTGTAAGTGTGCTGAACACACTGAGATCACTTTATGTCTTTGTCTGAGAAACCATCCAGCATCATGAAGCACTTAAGTTGTTACTCTTTTATTTATACAGCAAGCTTTCAAACCAAATCTATGTAAATAAACATCGGCCAGCTGACTTCTCTGAGAACTCAGCTATGAATCAATTTCAGTTTTAAAACACTTTTAGGAATGTAAGTAAATAGATGTAAGACACATCTTAATAAAGAAACAGCAAAGTTCTTTCCTATTTTTCATTTTACCTTTATATTTGAAAACACATTGAACACAATACGAATTAAATGTAACTATTAAATATATAAGTTTGGCTGAACAGCTTCTACATACGGGTATATCGACCATTACACAAACATAATATAATAATTTTTTAAAATGCGAATGCTGCTAGCTTAGAGCAGCTATGGCACAAACCTTGCATTGGATGGTAGTCTACTTGTTAAGTGCTGTG
>JABUIW010000037.1:1482834-1496047 GCA_013363375.1 Menidia beryllina
TATATATATATATATATATATATATATATATATATATATATATATATTAATTTTCCATAGCTCTTATTCCTCGTAGGATACATTTCTGTATTGTTGCATCAGTGCATTCTTAGAGCTTTTTTTTGGCAACCAGTCACATAATTTCGACTCTCAAGTTTTCGGATTTCCGTGCAGGTTATATTTCAGTTCCAAAATCTACTTCTAATCTATCTAATAAAATCTAATAAACAAACAAACAATTGGCCTTGAAAAAAAAGTTAAACAGAAAATGTAACCAAAAACGTAAGTGTCAAAAACACAAACAGTTTGGGGTATCAGTGGCATTGTCCAACACGCTATGCAAAATGAGCCATGTGCATACACATCAGAACTAAATCACATGGCAGGGGTGTCAAACTCCAGTTCTCGAGAACCGCTGTCCGGCAGGTTTTGGACTTTTTCCTGCTTTTGCCCACCTTATTCTGATTAAACTGGATCTCCTCTGGACATTGTTGAGCCTTGCATCAGCCTGCTAATGGTACTTTGATGAGAATCAGATGTGTTGCAATAGGGACACCTCTAAAAGGTGCAGGACAGCGTACCTCGAGGACAGGAGTTTGACACCTGTGACATAATGCCTGTGATATTATCTAATCATATTGAGGTAAACCTGAACCCAATTTGACCATTTTAGATGAAATCACTGTATTATTTGGTGTGCAGACCACTGGGCTATCGTTACGGGCCATATATTGGTCTATGGCCCAATTCCAGACAAATCTAGTTAAATACCATTTTGCAGCAAGGACTCAATGATAGATTTCCAACTTTAGAGCACAAGTCACAGTAGAAGTACACAGGAAGATGCACACTGTGTAATCAAATCTCTACTCACCAGTAGGTTTGCTAGCAGCCAGATCCAGATGCTCATCCAGCTAAAAGCGGTGCCTACTGTAAAAAACTACACTATTCTTTCCCAAAAAGGCAGCAATGTTCACAGCAGCATTTTCAAACCATTTTTTTAGACACAAGCACCACCCTAGTCTTAACAGGAAGTAAAAGCAGCTTTTGGGAATAAAGAAACAGAGGTGGCCTGCAGCTATTTTACACCCTGAAATGTATTCACACTCAGTGGTTTGTTAAATATACTTTTTTTCTTTACATATGTACATCGTTGAACAGTAGAACTGTTTACCCGTGTGATATTTTTGGATAGTGAATGCATCCATATAGGTTGTGTCAAAGAGCACGACTTTAGACGGTCGAGAAATTCCCCTTCAGGGTTTACGCCTAAAGCCAAGCTCAGGAGAAACCAAGCAGGAGCACGCCCTATCACTACTTTAGGATCCATTTTTTATGACTCTAGTACACCGGCGATGCGCCGCGATATATCATTTAACATCAGTTTTGGAAATTAAGTCAGACCACGTCTCAAACTTTTACAGCTGAAGGGAACCGCCATCAAGCTTAAGGGCCTAGGAAATGAAAGGAGACCCATTGAGAGATACAGACACAGGTAGAGGGAAGAAGCGAAGAAGGCAGAGACATAAAAAGATAAAAGGGAGGAGGACGTGCTGCAACCGGATGGTTAATGAGAGTTGGAGGCAGAGGAGTTGAGAATGGGGCAGAACACAAGCCACGGAAGAGCCGTGCGGTTTGAAAGATCAAGTAAGAGACAAAGGTGAAGTCAGCTAACCTAAAGAGGCATCGGGAGGGGTGTAAAGAGGTAGGCAGTGAGCGTGTTCGTCAGGGCAGAATTTGCCAAGAACAAGAGGAAAAAAAAAAGGACTGCAAAGGAGACTGCAAAGAAGAAGAAGAGACATGCAATGCAGTCTGACACGAGCTAACCCTCTGGATCCAATCCTGCTCCAATCACACATACACACACACACACACACAAAACAGAGCTATTCTTTGATCCTGAGCACTTTGAACATTCAGTCAGCCTTGTACTTTCGTACGAACGAAGAAGAACAAGAGACAGAATAAAAAGCAAATAAACCGCCGGCCCGTCTTTTTACCTTCTTACCTTCCCCGTTTTGACATTTGTCACGTGATTGTACACGGAGGGGGAAGAGGCGCAGCGCGAGCTGCCGGAGGGGGACGGGGAGCATAAAAGGGTGATCTGGTTAAAGCGAAACAGAGAGAGAGATTGTTGAAACGAGAGAAGCAATTAGACAACATTCTGTCCACACTAAATGGAGGCATAATTGAGCACAATAGTCTCCCCCCCCAGTGTACCGGCTGGACTTAACTATCCCTGTGTTCCTCTCACTGTACGCTTTTTTTATCTTCCCTCCTTGTTCTGTCTCGCTTCCCCTCCAACAATGGAAGATTTTTCACGGGCAACAATAAGGAGCTGATGATTACACAACCGCTAGGTACCATGGGCATAATCGCTGCCTGGTACCCAATCCTGTGCCCGCAGTGCGCCACACGGACACACACACACACACAGACACACACACATTTGCAGGAGGGAGGAAGGACGTGTATGAGGCCCTTTCATTCATTGCAAGGCAAGCCCTGGTCATGGGGAGTCCTGCTCTTGGAACCACTGCGGCTTCCTGGCAAGCCAGGGAGGAATACCAAGCGTTCAGACCTCGTTAAGCAGACAATGCAAAATGCTAATGCGAGTGTTCCGTTTGACGGAGGACTGCCGCAGCGAAGTCATATAGAGAGCGACTGCAATAAACTTCGGGATAATAAGGGCTAATTAGAAAATGCTCGGCCCTGGTTGTTTGCTCTAACGCGCAAAGCTGCAGTGAGATGATTACTAATGGCTGACATCACGGGAAGCCGTAACTGTTAAGTGCATAGTGAAGACAGTTATAAATCTGCCCCGAGACACTCTGTATAGCGTTCACGGATGGTATGACGAAGCGCGGGATCTGGGATTGCTGCAGCGGTTTTAGCAGGATTTGCTTTAAAAAAAAAAAAAAAAAATGTTTTTAAGGTTAATGGAATGTGAACTCATGTGATGGACTTTTTCCAAAAGAGAAGAAGATATCACATTTGATACAAGCTTAAATGGGTTGGTTTGGGAGCTGTTTTCCTCAACGGTTCCCCAAAAGATGGAAAAGCTGTACCGAAGGCTCATCTTGATGGAAAATGGAGCGCAAACCTCAAAGAATTGGTACGAAACAAAGTGATTGAAAAATGAGAGTTTGAAAATTGAGACTTGATGAGGGTGCAGGTGGAATACTGAGCCAAGTAAAGATGACTGAATTATCATTTTACATCAACATGGTATTCCATTTGATATCAATACCAAACCCATTCCAAAGTTGTTTTTTTTGGCAGGCCTTTAACTTTTCAAATTAGCTGTCTATCACCTTAAAAATGTGTGAAAGGGATCTATTATTGTGGACTACAAAGTTTATTATTGGCGGTTTGGGGTTTCACTTCATTTCATCATTATAGGCTTATGGGTATAGCAATTCTTTGATTTATGTCAATTTATGAAAAAACTCATGAGATGGTACGCTCCAAATTGAAATGTTGGGCCACCAACTGACCGATGTTCCCATCACTCCAACCCTTTCAGCTGTAACTTGGCTTACAGTATCTGACCTTTAGGAGTTCTGACAAGAATCCGGCCGCACACTTAAAATCGCTCATCAGACCAGAAATGTGTATACCATAGTGGCGTTGTGTGTAATGGTAGTTATCGAACACTGCAATTACATTTTTAAAGGTACACTAAGGCTTACAGTTTTAATTTCAAAACGATTACCCACTTCTTTCTCCAGAACCCGACATAACTTCCTCTTTGTCTGAGAGTGTTTACGCACATGCATGTGTGTGTCTGTTCGTGTGTGTGTGTTTGTGTGCGTGTGTGTGTGTGTGTGTGAACTCATGGCCATCCATCAAGCCAAGCCCTATACAGTGTGGTTCAGTCAGCCATGGAGCAGAATTAGTTGCTGATAGATTGTGAGAAACAGCATCGTGTGGTGGCGATGGATCCATGGAGGGAGTGAAAGAGAGAGAGAGATAGAGCCAAGGAACTGAGGAGAGCAGTAAGAGAAATATAGGGATGATGGATGGAGCGACAGGAAGTTGGTCCAAGTTTCCACAACAAAATGTGCAAAAGAAAAAAACAAAAGGAGAGAGAAGAAAACTGTTCAAAATTACCAGGAGAATTACACACTTAATCATCTACTGCAAAAGCTTTGTTGTTTGCTTTGGGCTATTTCATTGTCTTTTTCTTTACTTTTACTTTCAAGAGATTTCTTGAAATATGTCTGGGAACGAAATTTGTCATCAATGGTAAAGATTATTACACAGATCAGCTTTTACAGAATATCAAACTCATCGCAAATTCTACCAGATAACCTTACTATGAAACAAAGAACTGGAAAACACATGAAACATATTTGCATGCATGACTTAAAAACGATTTAATGATCTGAATTGCTATTACACTATTTTTTAAAAAGATTGATGAAACACAACCTGGAGAACTCCACCAGGACCAGCTTCTGCCATACTTTATTGTCCATTAATGTGTCGAAACTACAAAGAATTTTGTTGCAAATTAAACATAAAATGGCTGTTATCTACACATATTTGCAGAAATAAATTAAATACATATTTTTAAAAAATAAAACTGATATATATATTTTTTTTAAATCTACATACTCATAACTTATATACATTAGAAATATCAATTCCAGGGCAACTATTCTGGGTTTTTTCTCGCAGCATGTCCTCCTGTGACTGTTGGAGAGGTAAGTCCCTCCATCAGACCATTCTCGATGGTGTATCCCACTTCTTTTTGTAAAGGAATGTAATACCTTTCTAAAGATTGTGATTTATTTCAACTCACAGATACCAGGCACAGGGCTTATAAAAACCTATTTCTGCTGTCAGAGTGCCTCACTGTGCTGCAGACGGTTAAGTTTAATTACACTGGTGGTTGCCCTGCTACTATTATAAAATGTAGATCATCAAATGAAGTTCAATTCACTCCGAGTTATAATTGATTAATTCACATACGAGCTGTTCTTAATATCGGTGTTTAAATGTTACAATAATTGCTCCTACTTAATCTCACTTCCTGATGGAGAAGTGCATTCAACATCCACTCAGGAAGTATAGAGGTCTAATTAGATTACCCAGACATTCTCAGCCACACTGTCAAATCAGCAGTAAACACACGTACACACTCAGAGTGCTTATGCATAGTGCTGTGCCTGTGTGTATGTGTGTGTGCGTGTGTGTGTGAGGTGACTAAAACAAACGTGTCATTTTAGGATGCGGCCTTCAGGGAATTCCTCATCACCGTGGAGGAATCGCAGCCACGGTGGAGAGAGATACAGTTGCAGACCGCGGCGCTATGCTAGGGGGACGCCAAGCACGGTCCAACTGTTCGTCTCCACCACGGCCACAGCGCAAAGGCAGAAACAAGGTCAGTGAGCACAGCTGGTCTGCAGTCAAACAGTGAAAAACAAAGCAAAAAATAAAATAAATGCCCCCCACACTCCCTCTCCCCGCCGGCAGCATGCTGAGGGAACATACTCAGTCTCATTAGTAAATCTATAGAAGCAGTGGTGGACGACAGGGGCTTGTTTATCCGGATTTTCTTGAAGTTTGCGCACAACTTTGCTTAATTCCCTTGAAGCTCCTGATGCCCTACTTTGGGAATCGAGGCGAGCGCACAGGTGGTGGTACAGGCTCACAGCGCCTGCTTTCTCAGTTGTGACCATTGGACGCGGTACAGTGATGACGCGTTTGAGTCAAACTGAATTGTTTCCTTTTTTTCAGTGAATCTCTCAGTCTAACAAAGGCACAAATAATCTAGTTAATTGGAGGCCATAGCTGATTTAGTTTTCTCTCTACTATACTGTTTACTGTTTGGGAAAGACATGATAAAAGTAGCAGAGACTGATTTAGGGGAGCATTCTGCTTTCTTATGTGATGAAAAATATATTAATGACAAATATGTTAGAGTTTACAAGACCAAAGTCATACCTTCTTCCAAAAATAGGATTTTTCTATGGTTGATCCAAATAAAAGAAGAAAATATCCAAATCCATCTTTTCTACCTTCTACATGGGACAGTTGGTATGTGTGTGTGTGCATGTGTTGGCTTTCCCAGTATCAGAGTGCAATGTCAACAAATCTTACTGAACATAATAGTGGTGCCAACAACAATCAGTTGCGCGTCATTGTGAGGCGATAAAAACAAAGAGCAATGGAGCCAATTGAGAGGATGCTATGTTTGACTTGGTATGCGGTTGTGTTATACTACACAGGTTAAAAAAAGTTCAAAGACAATTAAAATTATTTGCTAGCCTGAAAGCTGCTCAACTTGCAGTGACTTTCAAAAGGCAGCCACTCTGTCTACAAAACTATAAATTGGATTTAATGGTCTTGAGTGGCCACTATACAGTATTAAATATGATGGGTTGTTTTAGTACCTTTGTGTCAGATTTGTGAAAATTCTCTGCCCAATCCGCTCTGCCAAGATGGTCAAAAGGCTCAAGCGTAAGCTATTGTGATAACGCCTTCAGAAAGGAGCAAATCATGTGACTGAAAGCCAAGGATAAAACCACAAGTTTACTCTCGAAGCAAAGCCAGTATCGTGCTATTCTGCAGATCTCATTTAACATAACATATTTAATTTTTTCTGTTAAAATAATTTGACACCCTTCTCCAACCCTGTCCCTAACACTTCTTGCTCTTACTTTGAGCTGAAATGCAACACATACATACAGGCGCACAAACTGTGTGTGTTCCTTAGACACACTGCCATGATATCCAGCTATCCAGGTGGCCACGTTACAGGATGCCTGTGCAGTGTTTTGAAAATGCACACCGCCACACTTGTCAAAATGAAAGGCACAGATGGCATACAAATAGCAGTCCTGTTGTGTACACATGGATGGAGGGATTTATTGAACCATTCATGCAGCAGGCAGTAATGGATGGCTTGCAAAAATCTTTTGTGCTGCAAGTTGTTATGCAGTCAAATCAGCACAGTGTTAAGGTAAATGCCAGCAAATGTCTACAATGATTGCTATGGTCTTAGATGGACTTAGATTCTTCCCGTGTTAATTAGGTGAAGAAGGGGTCATTTTCTGTGTCCACCTATGAGACGTTTTTCACAGACACGGTCAAACATGCAGACTTGAGCAACGATGGGAAAAAAAAGGAGTTGCGTAACCGGTTTGTAACCCCATCAGTGAGCCTTCCTCTTACTTTAACACCGCATGTGTCAGAAATTTAATGAGCAGATGCGGAGAAACTAGATTATTCTGGAGGCAAACAACACTTAACTGTGAGTTCACTCTGGCAAGGTCACTGTCTGCTGGGGAAAATGCAAAACAATTTTTCTGTTAACACAAGTATAGGCTGAGGTAAATGCTGTGTGCAATTATGAGGAGAGGAAGGCCAAACTACCATAGAAAACTGATGTATCGTTGCGGTTATTATGATGATGACAATGTTGGACTGAAGAAGTGATACAGCAAAGAAAAACTTATATCAGATATAAATGTGGAAGAATCACCACTTTTTAATGCTGGGTGCTATTTGTTCAGATTGGTCAGATGCAGACTGCTTTTTTTAAAATGAAGTCCATCTTATTTAATAGATACAATCTAAAGACCCATTTGTCATGTATTTGGACGGACATTTAACTTTTTAAAAGGCTGTATGTGAAGCACAGCATGTTTTGTGCTACATTATGTAAATAAATACATATTTTAGTTTGATTTTGAGCTTTTTTGCCTCTGTTAAACACAAATGTAATCTGATTTGATAGAACTGAAATTAATTCTGCTCTACAAATAATGGGGATTAAATGTTTTTGTTTTCTTTTGTGAATGAAAAATAAAAGGCTAGGCTAGGCTAGAGGCTAGCCTTACCTTCTACGGCTAATAAGTATAGCCTGCTTGGGCTTACATAAAGGAGCACATTTCTGCTCCTGCCATATTTTTGAGTGTCTCGTCAGTTTTCGTACACTAATAATCTATGGAAAACTGTCAGTCTGACATGTACTTTTCACACTGAGCAAGTAAGAAAAAAAATCATCCAAGCCACACTTGTATCAATTCTGGGGGTTGAGCAGTTACTTTCTATTTTTAAAAACAGACCTGCACAACAAATACATATAAGCTTAGTCAGAATGTAAAGAATGGCTGATTATTCTGCCCGTGTATAAGCAAGTCAGTATGTTTTCTCCTCCATTGCGTTATCTTTCTGCTGTCTGATGTACTACTTTTTATTCATGAGTTCAGACTGACACGCTGGGGTCAGGCGCTGGGGTTTTGTGTCATTATGTAATCTAGCGTTTAATTTTTAGGGATGACCTGTCTTGCCTTTTCATGAAAAACTGCCTTTTAGCTCTAAAAGTCTTGTGCTCCACTGACTGACCTGATCACACATCAGACTCGACCAACAATTCTGCATCGACTCTGCCGAGATATAAAATTCCGAAAGGTGCTTTTAGCTGATCCAAAAGTTGATTTAGTGTTAACATTTCTATTGATTTTCCAGGACAATGAGACATTGTAAAACACTATAAAAATACCTACCTAATAGCTATTTTCTTATTAATTTCACATATCAATTATTTTTCTCAATTATCTTAGTTTCTCTTTATACACATTATATTATGTTATATCATATCATATAACATTACATTATACATATTATTATCAAGCAAGATAGGTCAATATATGGGGACCATGATAACAGAAGACATAACAACCTGTTTCAAAAATATATGCAACATTTAACGAAATGTTGCATACCTTATAAATTAAATACAAAGTTAGAAATGCATTTCAGAAGTTGAGTTGTTTTTTAAGGGCATTTATTGGACGACGACATTGCCCCAAAACGTCAGCGGTTAAACAAGAGTAGTATAGTGACAAAGGGGTAGTTGATGAACAAATCCTCTGCATTTTAAAGCTTTTGCTGCTACGTACAGAGAAACGTTCTTTGGAGTACAAATGTGGGATTCTACCTGGCACCAATATCAATTTCTCTGAGCGAGTTGATAGAATTTCTTGTAAGTGAAGATGAGTTCTGCTGTTACATGTGTTTTTCATCATCTTCTAAGTCAGCACTTTCCAAGAGAGCGAGATGAATTGTGCTCCTCAGAAATTGAGTTTAACTGACGCAAACATCCCACCGTGTTTCTTTTCTTTGTTGGTCTAAATTCCACTGGCGCAAAGAGCAACACAGTCACTCACTCTCCCTGCAACCTGGTCCGAATTAAACTGACGGGTTAATTTGATCACCGGTGACAAAAAAATGATGGCTTTTTCGCTCGCTTGACTGTGACAGAGCCACTCCGGTGAATTAGAAACGCACAGACTGCCGAGCGGTTACTGATGGTTAGTATCAATCATTATTTGGCCTCGTTGGAAAGCCGCGGCCCGTCCATATGGGCCGTGTCCACGGTCGCTGTCTCCCAGCGGACAGGCTTTGGCTTTGTGTTGCCCCACAGATGTTCACAGCTTGTGTTTCCTGCTATGGCTGATGGCATTACACTGCGGAGTGTAAGCCTCTCTTAAACAGAGATAGGCAGACACAGGGACACGAGGGTGAAAGGGACTATCTTTGTCCTTCTCACACACACACACACTTGCATCAGCATCAGAAGCCCATCTGGTGAGCTCTTTGCCAGCAGCAGACGTGTCAGGCGCCTTCTGACACCGTCTCTGCCGTGTGAAACAAGGAGCTGCTACACGGCTGCCGTGTAAAACAGCTTTAGCCATTCCATCACTTCTGTAGTCAAAGATCTATCAATGAGTCACTGGTAAAACTGTTAAACCGCGCAACTGGATTTACTGGAAGGCTGTGATTTAATACAACAACTATGAAATGCTTCCCAACAATACATTGTAGATCCAAGTTTAATAGAGGGAGGTCAGGATGTGTTGAGATATGTCTGATGGTATTCATGTAAATCCAAAATGGAGATTTACACACAGATGGAAGTCTCAATGCCTGTATGAAGCTTAACCTTAACACGTATCAACATACATATAATGCACATGTTTACTTGTATTTACTATTAAACATATTGAATGGCTGTCACAGAATTACATTTTAAAATATGTGGCGTTCATGGCTCTCAAAGTCGAAAAGGTCCTCGACCCCTGCCCTAAAATGAACCATCCAAACCGTACTACCGGTAAGGAGTGCAAGAGCTCTTTACTTCCACTTACCTTAACTTACCGTAACCCGTCGACAGTTCTGCTTTCAGAACCATCTGAAGCAGGACTGTCAGGTACGAAAGTAAACAGGAGTCTCCCCCTAGAGCTCAGACTCATCCACACTCGGGGAGTAACATGTCTACAGCCATCCTAATTTGCCTAACCATAGCAGATGTGGGCGCTAACTGTTCAGTCAAACCTTGACTCGAGCAATGCCTTCTCTCCTAAAAACAGTCTCTCAGATCGCTTGAGAATGTCAACGATTTCAAGTATTGTGCACCTGGACACAACGCCCAGATATTGGGATAAAACAGAAAAAAAACAACACATGCATCTGTCTGCTGTGCACACGGCAAACAATATTGTTATGAATTTTATTCATGTCAATATCTGTGGAAAGAAAAAACCAAACATAAGCAAACAGATTGCACGTGTAGATGTAATGAGTTCACCTACGAGCTCATCACCGAGGACAGATGGCGGTCTATAATAAGATCCAAATCAGCATTTCTGACGCATAACGTTTAATTATCTATGACGCATTAAATTCGGGGTGTAGATGAGTGTATGTTTTACGTTTCATCCATATTGTCATTGAACAAAAAAAAGCAACAGTCTACCTTGAAGCTCCTGAGGGAGAGATACCTAAAAGTAAATCAACTCAGACTCAAGATTAGGACCTTAGAACCTGTAGAAAATTTTAAATTTTCTATTGCTTTCTAAAATGCCTTTTGCAAGCACTGGATACAATATTTAGGGTGGAAGTGCTGCACCTCTTGGTGATTTTGATGTGTTTTTTTGGATTATTAGTCTTCATCAGAAGTTGTTCTCTTGGAACAAGAGCTAAACTCCGGCTGCTTTTTTCTCGTACAGTTTGTACGTTTTCTCAGTCCTTTCGATTTCGATTTGGCCCTTAATTATTCCTGCTGACTGCCACCTCTTATTTAGGCAATGAACGGCAGAAGAAGCCTCCAGGGAATTCTTCCTCCATTTAGTTTTCTGAAATTGTACTAAACACATTGGGAAGTTAATGTTCTGACGTACCGTTCTGGAGATGAGTTTATTTCCCACTCCCTTTCAAGGTGAAAAAAATAGATACAATTCGGCCAAACATTTACTTTCGGCCATGAGGGGTGGGGATGCAAAGAAAGTGTCCAATGCACCGTGTGCAGAGTGTGAAAACAAAGCTGATGAAAGCCCCATGAGAAGGAAAATGGAGTTGTGAAGGTTTCCTCGAGGTCCCCGGGCCCATGTGTCCTTTGGGTTTTGTGAGAGGAAGGCCCGCCGCCGCTCCATAAATAAAGCTCTGGCACATGTTGCTGTTTGGATGGGACCTGATCGCCCCCCCTGCCTGAGCAGGGACCACAGATCTCCTATGTGTAGGGACAGACAGAGATCTGTGGTTCCATGCGTGGGTGCGCGCTACATGCTAAAGACTGGCAAGCACCGCGCTCAACTCCAGCCGCAGTGAGTTGTCGAACGCGCCTCGTTTGCTCTCTTCCCCCATTTCCTTGACAACAGTGATGGGGTAACCGAGACTCCTCCTCTTCCTCTTCTTCCGCCATCATCTCAAATAACGTCCGTCTCAGCAATTGTCGCTGTGGCGTCGCTATATTCCTTTTGTCAAAATTCATTTGAAAACGGACGATTTTTCTCTTCTAACCTTTGGTAGCAAAGAAAGAAGTCAAGGATGGAGGAAAGGGTTCGGGAAAATCTCGAAAAGGAGAGATCTATACCGAGAAAAGGAAGGGAGGAAAACCTGAAATGAAAGACTTCATGCGGCCTGTCCTTAAAGAATGATTTCCCATAGTTTAGCGAGGCTTCGCATGCAGGCTCAAATCTCACAGTCCTACATTTTTATCACTTAGTAACTATGGAGAGACGCAGCTTCTAAGACAAGGGATGCGATTAAGATAAAATTAATGGAGAATCGATTGAGGGGAAGATTTAGATCACTTATAGAATGACTCACTCTCATCAACTACATCAAGCTCCATTAAGCCTGTGCCAGTTTTACTTTTCCCTTATTTTAGAAAATGAGGAATGAGAGAGATAGTTTAAAAAGGCACTTAAAGCCCCCCCACTTGTTTTTTTCTTGTTCTCCACAAAAGAAAAAGCAAAAAACAAAACAAAAGAGAGAGTAAAGGATGGTCGGGGCTATTATTCTACGTGCTCAGAGGTTTTGTTTCTCAATAGCTTTGCTTTGGTATTCATTTGACACATTGCAGCCAGGTAGAGTTTATTATGTTTCTGCCTGTGGGAAAAAAAGAAAAAAAAAAGCCTGCCCTGGAGCACAATTTGCCAGCTGAATTCAATGATAGCTTCCATGGAGTGTTTCAGGCAGCCACCCAAGCAGCAGCTTATTTTCCTCAAAGTAGCAATCAGACATTTCGAAATTCACCCCGTCCGCATTGTCTCGGGCAGCAGAAAGTTTAGCGGGGCCTGATCAGAGGCTCTGTCTGTGTCGTTAATACCCATTTCCGAGTGACCTTCACAAGTCCGCGGATTTGAGGAGTTAGAGTTAGGCCGTGTGATGAGACAACATGCAAATCCCTCATATTTCTCTCTTTCTATCTGACAGAGTGTTTCTTCAAGCATAGCAAGCAGCTGAACAGCTGAAGCCAAATTCACATGTGCAGGTACCCACACACCCACATTAACACACACTTTCTTTTATTTAATAATTTGTTGCAGTCATTTAAAATCTTCTCCTTTATTGCTTATCTCTTACATCGGTTTAGCAGCCAGACGTTAGATGGCCGTTGCTTTAAACCATCAACCATGTCGGGACGATGTCACCATGCCTTTAAGGTGTTAATGCACCAGAGTTTTTATCTTCCCGCTTCTAGATGTGCTCCTTGAACCAGCTGCATCGATGGTTAATTTCACTGGCTTTCATTCTCCCCCTGACTGACACACATAATCAATTAGGCCTCTTCTAGGCAGATGTGTGGCTTCCTAATTATGTCCCCTGGCTTAAAATAGGAACTGTTGGCCAAATTGTTCAAGCAAGTTTATCTATCTATCTATCTATCTATCTATCTATCTATCTATCTATCTAT
>JABUIW010000037.1:1510681-1521986 GCA_013363375.1 Menidia beryllina
AGTATCTGAGTTGTAATAAAATATTTGCTTTTAACAATCTTTAAAGACTCAATAGCTAGCAAGATGGCGTTAAAGCAGCTAGTTTGGCTAACTTAGTGGTTGCTGTAGCCGGGAGTTTTGGCTGTAGCCAGCCACTGGAGTCCAGCCTTGTGGTAGATGGTGGGCAGAAGCTGTTGTTTGAACTATTTATAATTGCTATATGGTCACAGCTCCTCACAGTCTGCTAGCGTCTGGTGAAACTAGGTAGGAAGGCGGGAGCTAGCAGGCTAGAAATGCAGCTGCTGATGGGTCTCTTGATGGGCTGGCGAGTGATGCTTTTAATGTTGCAGTTGAAAGCAACACCATCCAGATACTTCCACTTGAATGTTTGTTTTATTTGTTTACAGGCTACTTAATAGGTCCTCCTCATTGCATTTAATGGGCTCCTAAAGACACATGCACATTACGCCTGACTAAGCAAGTAATCAATGATTGTTCTAGAACATATGGGCCATCTGACCTTTAGGTTCTGTTCCGCAGACACAAATCACCCAGCACATGGTAATAAATAAATGTATAAATCTTATAGACATGTTAGAAATAGACTTTGTGGGTGGGTGAACTTTAAGGGAGTCTAATCAAAGCCCTATCGTGCTGTGACTTTCAGGCGGCAATTATTCCAATTTAGCACACATCCCACAGCAAAATTCGAAATGGATATCCCCGTTTTGTCAGAGCGCTTCTATTAGGTTTCGCTCATGTCCTGACAAACATAAAAAAAAAATCAACCAGTGTTTCTCACAATGCACGAGATAAAAAAAAGATGAGAAAAAAAGCCCTAAACCATCTCTGTCACGCTGATCAAATGTGACAGCTGTGTATTAGGTCTGACTGCGCTCAGGCACGCCAACAGAAATAGGGAATATCTGTCTTCAGCTCCAATTCTCCAATAAAGGTGTCAGTTGAGCCAAGCACTTGGGAGCATACGAAGGGTGAGAGTGACACAATGTGGCGTTAATTTCGACCCCCAGGCAAAGTTTACCACTTTCTATTCAATAACGCTTAGTCTTTTTGGAGATACAGCCATGATAGCCAGGCGGTCCAGGAGGAACGCTGGAGACTATTGAAGCACGGAGCAGGTGTGTGTCAGCTAGATGCAGGCCGTTGTTAGAATCGGGGCTATAATTACTCGCTTAAGCATAGTATGTTACAACTTAATCCATGTAAATGACTTCCTTTTTAGATTGATATTATTCCCTTTATAATGATAATTTTGTGGTAAACTCTCTGGCTGTGCCCACACATCCTCCTTTCCTTTTCTCTCTGTTACAGTAGATACACGTCTTCACGGTCAACATCCACACACACACTTTCTTATCACACTCCAAGGAAATCTGCATGAATTAGGGGCTGGCCTGTTCATGTCAGAGGTAACTGGCCAATAACGCTCGGCTGCATCCAGCCGTCCTCCAGTTCGAACCCCGGCCCAGAAGACAACTCTCCATCGGACCCCGAAATCGCGGCTCTCGCCGACTGAGATCCTCCTGGAGCTTTGTCTGTGAAGAGCCCAGCGCTGATTTACTTTGCTTGTGACCAATAAATGTCATAGTTGTACTCTTGATCTGCTCTGGTTTATTCTCAGGCTTCCAACTAAAGAATCGGGCTAACACCGCGGTGGAAGAGGAGAGAGGTGGGAAGAGGAGTGGAGAGCGGTGTGTGAGGGTGAGCAGATGGATGACACATGATCAACGAGTAGTCACGGAGATACGGGGAAAGAGGAGAGCCAGGGGGACGGGGAGGAGAGGGGGAATCTGCTCAGGTTAGGGCCGAGCGAGCCGGCGGGGAAGATTTAAATCCTCCCCCCGTCTCACCCCGTGCTAATGGAAAAGCATCAGTCATGAGTGGAGGGCTGGAGATAAATACATCACGGTGACTGCGTGCCTCATGGCAACACTTTCTCCAGCGTTCAGAGGAGGAGAGCGGTGGGGCTGGAGGAGTGGGCGGGTGCTGGTAATTGTAACCGCACGCCTACACCTTTACGCAGCAGCAGTATTCTCCTAGGACGATCAGGGCTTGCTACATTTCTGTCCACTCTGGCTTTTCCAGTAAAAAGATCAGTGTTTGAAGCTGAATACTAAAGGAATTATGTAATTCATGCTCCCTCAATATTTTTAATCACATTAACGTTGATCGTCTTTTTTTACTTATTTATTTATTTTAAACTATTTTTCTTGGATTAGGACGCATCATTAATCTTTTTTCCAAATAATAATTGTGTTGGTTCTAGGGCCAAAACGTCAGTTTCGCCCTAACGATTCAACCAGTAGAATTATTATTATTATTAAGGTGCATTTTGTTGCGATGCCGGTTATGTAAATTGAATGTTTGTGAAGCTTTCAGCAACAAAGCAGTCACACCTTTACGTAAGTCGGGTCAAACAGAAAACTGGAATTCCTTATTGTAACACTGGAATTCATTTTCCAGTTTTTTATGGTTTCTTTTACCCTTGCAGGGCAGCAGAAATTTTAAGTCCTCAAACAATACAGTATAACGCCAGAGTAAGAAAACCTGTTAGCTCTCTTTTGATCTCAACAAAATCCTTCTGTTACCTTTTCCTGCCGTATTGAGCTGGGTCAATTGGGTTTTCGGGATGTTTATTTTTCTTCTGCCTTTTTATTTAGCTGTTTTTTTACCTGTACAGCTAAAAATAAAATACAGTAAACTAAACAGACAAGTCTCCTGAAATTATTTAAAAAAAACACTTGATATGAATTGAAGAGATTTTAACATGTATGATGACACCTAATTCTAAAAGCTGGCTTTTTTGTGGTTTCAGCAGCAGGTCTATTTTAAGAGATACTATGATATATTTTTAATTCAGGAATTGCTCCCAATTTCAACTTCAAAGTAAAAAGTAGGTTTGGGCTACCCAGCAACATGTATAGCTTTTAATTAGTTTTAAAAGTGCATGTTGGGCAGAAAAGCTCTCTTACAAAAACAATTTTCTACTTAACTTAACTGCTGTACATTACTGTAATGAATCTGCAACACGGCCAACAGTAACAGATTAAAGGTTTGGAAATGATCCGTCTGAACTTTTCTTGACCAGAGCAGAGTAACAACCCGCATGCTCTCATGCTGGGGTGAGGGGGGGGGGTAAACAGTGAGCAGGGGCTCTCTTTTGGCTCATTATCCAAGACATAAAGAAACCAGTTTGGGCGATTAAATATAGAAGGACTACTATTGGGCATCGGGAAGACGATAGCGGAGAAGGGTTCTCTTGGGCTAACGTCAGTTATTGGGCTCTGGGAATTTGTCAATTGAAGGGTTCTTTAGGATGGCTGGTTGTTATTAAAGCTGTTTAGCTTCGAATCACAGGTTAATCACCTTCGATTCCAAGCCTTTCCGCAATGTTTATGGTTAACTGTAAAACTCCATTCATGATCATCTCTACGGATCTCCTTGTTGGCTGTTTTTCAGAGGGATAGCATAGAATAAGGCTGGATTCATGGCTACATGGGAATAGATAAGACTGTGAATTGTTCTCAGAGAAAACTTGGATGGGATATCATTTGAAAATGTAAATAACGCTTCGTCTCTAGGAACTAAAAAAAAAAAACAGGACAAAAAACGAATTAGCGGTCTTGCCAGTTTCATTAGATGAGATTAAAAGTAATACCAGAGAATTTTGCTATCCCCCCGTGCTTTTGCTTCCCCCTACATAATTAAAGAAATATCAGTTTTAGTCCTGCACTCGCACAGCTATACACCTTAATCTGCTGTCAGGCTGCACAGGCCAAAAGCCCACAAAAGAAATCAGGCGACCAAAAAGCTAAACGAGTTTGTGCGGAGCTGGAAAGGAAGGTCATGATCTGCAGTTTCTCAGTCCTCAAGTGGTCTAGGGTTTTTTTCCGAAAAGGTACATTTATTTTAAAATGAGGGGCACAGTTTTAAGTTTCTTTAACTGCTCTTGAATAGCTTTAAGCTATAAGTTACAAAGCATACCACCATGAGGAGAGTACAGAGGTAAACTCACTCTTGGTTCTTAGTATGTATAGTATTATCAGGAAATGTGTGTGTGAGGTGAAGTTTGTATGAGTCCACTAAGCTCTAGAGTCAGCATTTGATACGACTGTCCTTTTCCTTAACATAGCAGACAAAAGACTGTTTTATCTCGGTCAAACTGTTATATTTCCGGTATTTGTGAAAAGTGAAAAAGGGATGCGTATTTTTGCAAAAGCACATAGACACGATGTTGCTAAAGTGAGTTAGGTCCTTTATTTATGCTCCGATGATTCACAGCTCAGTGTTTTGTGGCTTGGCAAACAAAATTATTTTAATATGCAGTACAAAGAGTGGAGGAAGAGAAAAAGCAGCCGGTGTCCTGTGCTTGGAGATACTGATAGCCTGAAGAAATATTGCTCAACTTTAAAAGATTAGATCTTTGGAAAAAAGTGTGAAGAAACTAGGGGGGGGGGCACTTTGGCATAGTATTGTAAGTTTGTTAGATATTTCACAAATCAATCATCCTGCACGGCTGTTTAAAACCACACCTGGCCTCCCCTGCTCATAATCAGCCAGTACGGTGGGAATCTGAAGTTATTAAGAATAAAAACAGCTGGAACACCACGCACCTGAGAACAATTGAATGCCCCATCTGCACTCTGGCTGTGCTCACTCGTGACTAAACAAACACACAGCCTCCACGCTTGCGTAAGCAACATTGCATAAGGTTGCACAAAAGGAGAGTCGACTCTTAAGATTATCCACATTTGCATATCATTTGTGCAATTCATCTGCCCTTGCAGGGGCCTTGAGAGTACAAATCGCTGAATTTTCAGACCTTGAAACCTTTATCGGGTCAATTTTTTTTGTAGCTCTTGGGACGCGCACACATTCAAAGTTACACACTCACATCGCCTGTGTTCCAATATTCAGCCGACCACATAGAATTCTGTAATCTGGCTATTTACTGGCAGCTTCTGTGCCTTTAAATAGCTTAACTAGGTGGTAAAGTGGTATTTGTAACTGGAAAACATGCTATTTTGGATTTCTATAATAAAAAGCCACTTGTGTGCATGCCTGTAAAAGAAAGTCCAGATCAAAGCGCTCCACGTGGCCCGTGTTGAGGCCAATCCTTCTGCTTGATTATGTCCCTCCCATCAGATTTCCAAAAAAAGATAGCTTAGAGGGGCGGTTTGTGAGACCAGGGGACAGGAGAAGAGAGAATAAAGCAGAGCTTGTGAAAAAAAATGAGATTGGCTGTATGTACAAGAGTGAGATTGTTTCATGTTTGAGAGGTGGGCTATTTGGGTTTTCTTTTAGGTAGTAAGAGGGGGGCAGGTGGGAGGGGTGGTTTGCGTTTGCTGTGATGTGAGTGGCGTGTGATAGACACCAGAGTGCCTGTGTGCTGTATGACAGATCGGGCTGAGTCCTTCCTGCTCCTGTCAAATCTCAGTCTGAGTGGAACAGACAAATAAATTAATGGTTTGACAGAGCACCATCAAAGCAAATCCGGGCGGGTGAAAGAAAACATGTTCATGGAAAAAAAAAGAAAACAAAAAAAGAGAGAGAAAAAAGGCTAGAATAGCTACAAAGACAAGAAAAACACATTATGCTTTTTGCAAGATTAAAGTGGAAGCTGCCTCTGAGGGCATGCGAGTTTCTGTTGGTAAAAGTCCAAACAAGTTCTCTTCCAAGTCACAAGTCATGGGTAGGTTTGAAACATTTTGTAGACTCCAAAAACACGATACACCATAATGCACTGGTGTTGAAATCAAAACACTGAAAGATTAAATGCCAGCCTCCCTTAAACCTTCAGGTGTCCTCGGCAAATGTCGTCCATGTCGGTGGAATCCTTCTGGATGGTTGAATACAACATTTCAGAGAAAGGGTCTTTATTCCACAGCGTTGGAATAAAGACCCTTGGGGGCAGCTATCTAAACACCCAAAACCTGCCATCCATAAGACAAAGATGTCCCGCTGACAGCTGACGAAAGCCGTCATCTACCAAAGACAAAATCAAGACCGAATCAGAAAAATGGAGAGTGACCATTCTACATCCTAACCAACAGCCATGAAGGAAACTAGGGCAAGCTGTGCCTTCAGACTCTGGAGGGAACGTGGTGTTAAGGTGGAAAGCGGAATAATGAGAAACAGTAAGGGAAGCCGGCAGAATGAAGGCCGAGGAAAGAAAAGGCAGCCTTGCACCTTGACTCCAATCAGCAACTTGTGTTTGCCAATGGCCACACTCTCCACTTCTCCTCACAGCCCAAGGTTGACGAGGTCCGTCCAGCTGCAGATCAGCCTCTGGCCTCTTTCACATCCGCTCTCACCCAGGAGATGACGCACATTGACAGACGGTGTGCCATCAAAACAAGTTTGACCCCACTCATTTCAGACTGCCAGCGGCCGGGGGGGGGGGGCACTCTCATGCCCCCAGTGTATAGGGAGATACAATTGCTTTGTAATGGGGACAGCAATGGGGCCTCAGTTGCTGTTTTTTTTTTTGCGCTGCTTTCACGCCCCAAAGGGCCTTTTCAGAATTGTCAGATTGGTGATGAAATGTCACTCGTGAGCAAACAACAGTCAGTTTCACGTTTGTAGATCTATCTGCTCTCCGACGTCTGTGTGAAGAGGCGAGAGTTGGGAGTGTGCGATTGGAGCCTGATCTGAAATTGTTATATAAATGATAGAAGAGGTGAAATATTTTACTGTTTTATAGAAAAATTAGATCTATTAACTCATTGACTGCAAGCCATTTTCAGAACAGAGAGTCGCTCACTGCCAGAGTTTTTTGAGCATTTTGACTGATTTTTCAAGAGCCACAGAATAGTTTGTGCTATGACTATGTAAACACCGAACACACCAAAAGAAAGAGTAGACTCTCTTCTTTCATCAGGAAAAAAAATTGTTTCTACCTTATTCCGTTCTTCCTCGACTTGCGTCTCACCGGCGCCATTTCTCGCATAGCGAACCATTGCGTTTTTCTTATTTGCCTACAATCTATGCTAATCTCCCATCAAAAGTGGCACTGCATCCTAGAGGGTCAATTTGTTAGTACATACTCTGTCTAGAAGCCGATATTTACGGAAAAGCTTTAGCCGATCGTCCCCCAAGCCACTCGTGTTGAAAAACATAAAAGACGTCTATAGAGTTAATTGTTGACTTAATGCTTAAAAAAACAAAAGGAGACTACTTTGTTTGGCACAGGGCTTCCTGTGCAGATATCCCATTGAACATAAATATGTACACCGGGCCAGAAAGCACTTCAACAGAAAGCCACTCTCTACTTTGAAGGCACAAACAACTGATGGCTTACCGTGTCATAAAAAAACAAACAGAATGTCCAGCAAAGCTGATATCAGGACTGCAGAGGCTTATCTGGTTCACCCCAATGCCAAGCATATTTTAATGAGGATTATCGACAGAACCAGACCTAAAGGATGCTTGGCTTATGTGCTACTGCGGACTCAAAAAGTCTCCTCAGCACTGACTGAGACAACAACAACGGAGGTCTTGAAGGCGATGGAGCACGGCGTCTTTGACCCTTTGGTTTTCCAATCGAAGGGTAGGGGTAGGCTCTGAGGTGGAACACTGGACTCGCACAGCTTGACAGGTCAGTTTCAGTCATAACCCATAACACACGGTGAAATAAGATGACCAACCAAGTGCATCCAGGGCTGGCGAAAAATCCAATCTACAGCACTGACACGTTCCCACGTCTTTGTCTCTGCCGCGATAGGCCGATCTCCTCTCGTTCTCTGTGGCTTGTGTGCAGTTTCTTCTGATTAATTAATTTCTCAAACTGCACAGTTTGTTTTACCCCCCCCCCCCCAAGAATCCTCTGCCAGAACCGATTAGGGAATTTTTCCCTCGTATACCGAATTAAATCCATTCCCGCCTCTCATAACTGCTGCTCTGCCAGCTTCCAGCGGATGCACCTCAGGGCTGAGGATCTTAAAGTTCACAAAAAGAGTGAGGATGCTGCAGAGGGAAAGGGGAGAGTAAAAAAAAGAGGAGAGTAGATAAACGGCGGGAGGGTGCTGCCTGAAGCAGGGACTGTCCAGTAAATGTACTACTCTATCTACAAAATCCACACTTTGCTGTTTATTTACACAGACCGGCATTCTTTAAGAAGCTCCGATCCTCTCCCTGAAGTGAAGCTGCAAAGTTTAAAAAAGCCCTCTGTGGCATGTCAGCTTTGGAAATAGACTCTTAGAGGCTGTGTCAGGAAGATGCGATAGATAACAAGTCACTTTGCTGTGCATTGTGCCTTAAAGGGAGCTCACAAAGAGTTGGACCCGCGCACTCCAATCGTCCGACACCCTTCATGGTGCTTCCAACTTCCGAATGCGCGTCAAACTCCCGCAACTTCAAGACACTTCATCAAAGGCCACACTTGAAGGTCTGAAGGTTGGGAGAGGGAGATCTGGTGAAAGCAAATAACCTGCTGGCATGTTCGTGCCGCCCTCCACCCGGCGCCAATCTATCAGCCTCAGAGTGCCGGAAAAGAGAGATTTTCCAAAAGCAAAGTAGTGCTTCCTCTCATGAGTGCCCGAGGCTTCTGAGCATTCAACCGAAATCCTGCCTTTAATAGGAATGGAAATGGAGCCGCAAAGGCCTGCCTTTTTAAAAATTATTTGTAGGTTTTATTACCAGCTAAAATGAGCCTATTTCTCTATTTCTGGCCTTGGCGGTATACAAGTGGGGAAAACAAACTTGGCAGTTTAGCAGAGAAAAAAAAAGAGGCCGACTGCCATTGAAGGGCTATGAGTCTTCAGCACAAATACTTTAAATCAAACTACAGGGGCTCGGTATGTGGTAGATGTCTATGAGGTCAGCAGCTTTAATCAAACATTGATTTATTCCTCCTTGCTTGCTGTTTCCACGCGGGATATCGATGGCTCTGAAGATAGGACTCAAGAGGTCATCTAATACTGTCTAACCTGAGAGCGAGGCAGGTATTTTGAGTGTTTAATATCTTACAATCAGTCGTCGCTGAACCCTTTGGGGAGAAATGCTGTTTAAGGACAATATTGCCTTAGATTAACCTGAGTATTTCACAATCTGTTGCAGCCTTGATAAAATGAAATACATACAGACTTGTTCACGATAGCTCTGAAACACAATTTGGACATTGATTTTAGTTGATATTTTTTTCTTTAAACCTTCGTCTATCCTGGTTCAGATGCTTTGATTTGTTGGAATGATTTCTGCTGGTGCTTCTGGCACTTAAAAAAAAAGCCAGTGGGAGAGTTTCTTCTATGTACGAGCAAATGATTGGGCTACTCAGAGCCAAATACTTTCCCTAGCTAACAGCTTTCTTGCACAAAAGAAT
Source organism: Menidia beryllina (assembly GCA_013363375.1). Classification (NCBI taxonomy): domain Eukaryota; kingdom Metazoa; phylum Chordata; class Actinopteri; order Atheriniformes; family Atherinopsidae; genus Menidia; species Menidia beryllina. Next base: position 1,520,001 of record JABUIW010000037.1, read on the forward strand.
AGCAGTCAACGAATCAAAACCTATGACCCGTTGTCATCTCGTCCAAGGCTCTCTTTCCTGATGGAAAATGTAATGTGTTTGGGAACACCTCTACGGACTTAAGAATAGCCACATTTCAATCACACTAAAGCTTGAAGTGCGGTTGATGTTAAGTACATGCATGTCTGTGTAATGCACAAATCCAGAGATGGATGCACAGATCCTTGCTCCAGATTGTATTCCCTTGGCTTGTAGAGGTCAAAGAAGAACCTCAAAGGGCTAAACTTAAGAATTATTCAACTGCCTCATTCACCTTCATGATTTGTTTAAAAAAAACGGGGGACGCCCGGTTGCAGAGTTCGGTCATGCATTTGCTTCTTTTTAGAAAAGGCCATTGTACTTCTTTATTATTGGGCTGTCCCTAATGTACACTAAAAAGCCTTCAGCTTCAGCTTCTGGGGATAGTTCTTGTGCGTCATTGTTTTGGATCTCAGTAATGCAGTGATAGAGATATGTTTGTCTTTTAGAGACTCGACCATATTATTTGGTTCTGTGGGGTTCTGTGCATCGACCTAAGCTTTTCACTTCATACATCTTAAAGGATGCATTGGGGGCAGCATGTGAGTTCAAACATTTGTATTGTGTTTCACTGAGTTTAGAAGGTTCATAAGCAGACCAAACTGTCTATTGAACCAGACCCAGTGTTAAGCTGCCAACCTGGAACTGTTGTTCAAGCTTAGGTGAAAAGAAAAAACTCTCCACTGAAAAGGGGAACTGTACAGTACATGGACATTTGTCTTTTTTATGGTATTCAACCACTGGAGACCAAATTAACAACAGCTCAACATCCAAACAACCCAAATGGATGAAAGCTAAGACACAGTGTTTTATTGTTTAACAGCTTCTGTTTATGAGGTAGGCCATGCAGCGCCCAGCTGCTTACAGAGATTTTATGCAAGAATTAAACAGTTGGACTTTTTTTTTTTTTTTTCCTTAGCTCATTTCACTTTGCATCATGCATACTCGCTCGGCAGAGTTTACAATGTGAGAAATAACCTCTATACAATAGTGGAGAAGAGAACACTGTTTTCCTCAAAAAGCACAAATGTGCCTTGTTTGTTTGTGAATTTGGGAGACTAGTAACATAATGAAGTACGGAAAGGGATGAAGAAAAACTCGCATTTAAAACAGATTTGCTACAGTTATCAATAAAATATTTGAACATAGTAGATTTTTCCTCCAGCATACGGTATTGCTCATCATTGGAATGCCCGTCCGACATATCGCATTAATAATACCGTGCTGCGAGGGCTCGTATGACACAGGAAGGTTCAGGAGGTCAGCAGAGATGCTACGTGACACTAGTAGTTCTGGGTTGAGAGGTAACAGGCCATTGTTCTCCATTCAATCTTAATATAACCTTGATAAAACATTAAAGCAACTTTTTGGTAAGAAAAATAGACTTCTAATTATAAAGAACTCTTAAGATTTGAACATCTAAGGTTATGGATTAGAAGCCTGTATTGAATATTTATGTGTTTAAATTTTCACACTTCATTGTTATTCACTATCTACACTCAAAGAGCTTAATGATGCACGCGGGTCCATAATTCATTCTAAATTAAATGGATAACTTATGAGGACAGGCGCGGTGTATTTACTTTGTTCCATAATACACTCAAATATGCAATCTATGTCTTATTATGTACTTTTAAATGATGGGAACGTGACCTTTCGCAGGTGGGATTCACCCCTTTCTCTGTTAGCTGCCAAGACTTTGTTTTCCTCACGCAGGGGCGCTCAGGCATGACCAACACCCGTCCTCCACTTTCTACCTAATCATCACTTCACAACTTGACAAGGACACTCGTAAAAGTGTTGAATTATTCGACTCAGGTCAAATTGAGCTTTTCATCACGTCTTTGCTGAAGGATATTTCACAAATCCAAAGGCTGTTGGATTTCACGTGCTGGACGACAATGACACAGGAAGCATTATCCGCCCATA
>JABUIW010000037.1:1521996-1591579 GCA_013363375.1 Menidia beryllina
GAAACACGTGGGACTTTGTGTTTTTATTTACAAATTTCCTACAAACTGTGTTTGCACTAAATGCATAAAGTATAATCCATAAGAAAGATACATTTTTTAGAAAGAGTCATTCTATTTGAACTGAAAATAAATAGTTAAATTATCTAATAATTAACCTTATATACATGTTTTTTTCATAAAAAAACATACAACTAATTAAATCCAGGTTCATTTAAGAGCAATAAAAGCGGTCACGCTGGTAGAGGTCAAGGTAACTGGGTCGGCCAGCCCTGCCATAAGGCGTACTTTATTTATTTTTCAAGGAGTTGGCAATCCTCCACTGTTTCCAAATATATTTCAAGTCCCACTTTACCAGTTGACCTTTTGAAACAGTGTCTTTGATACTTTTTTGTTTGCATTTGCATTTGTATAAAAACAAGTGCACAGTAAAGTTAATTAAAAAACATGATTTCCATTGGATGGAATGTTAGATAAAAGTATGTTACATTAAATCAGAAAGGGAGTGGAGCTTGAAGTCAACAGCTCAGTGGCTTTGAACGGAGCAAGGCTCTTAATGTGAGAGTGACTTTGTGAATACAAGGATTACTGGAGCCAAAGCTCAACACAGCTCCTGTGACAGTGGAAGTACACAGCTTGAGATCAATGAAGCAATCTAGTCCTACACTGCCTATCTCCAAAGCCTAGAACGCAACCACTCCATGGGTAATTCATAAATACAGGCTTTTGTTCAGAGCATTGAAAACTACTTTTGTTTGGGCAAACGATTGCAATTTACATAAGAGTTGGCTTTATTTTCTGTATAATTAAGGTTAGAAAAAGGAAGCGTGTTGTTTTGAAGAATATGCCATGAGGTATTAATTGTATCTCATTAATATTACAGTATTAATTGCTCAGCGATTTTTGCTTTTGGAGAAGAAAAGGAAGAAAAAAAATAGTGTTAGGTCTAAAGACGAGTCCCATTGAGATTTTGACAGAAAACAACACGGAGTCCAGGGCACTACTGAACCCCAAGCAATCACTTAAGAGCATTCTCATAAGGACACTCCTTTCAAGAGGACAATAATGAGCACTAATTAGATTTTTGAGCAAGAACCATTTCAAAGACCATTAACCGAAGCTGACGCTTTTAGCTTAATTAAAAATGCTAATTTATCCATGTAATACTCTTTGGGGCCAACTGACCTATCTTCTTTTGTGACGTAGCAGCTAGCAGAGACTAAACACAGAGCGGCGCAGCCACTAAAGAGGCCTCCGTTACATAAGAGAGCGTTTGAAATACCCATTTCCGACACAAAGAAGAGTACTGAGGAGCTCAGAGCATGTTTCAGTCTGACAGAGAGCCAAAAAGGGAAGGCAGGAGACAGAGAGGAATATAGATGCACTACCACCGAGGTCACCAGCATGTCAACAACGTATGCATTCTGTCAGGATCTGTCCCCATCAAACTGCCCATAAAAAGAATATTCCTAGCAACCAGAGGAAGGAAAAATAGAAAATAGGAACTGTACATGATTTAGGCTCATGACAGCAACAATCCACCATTGTGATGAGTCAAAAACAGGAATCTCTCACCTGCCAATCCAGAAAAGCTAACTAGATACTGATTGTTTAACGATCTAATTCAGATGCGTTTACGACGTGGCGCCATGCTGATCTCACAGCTTCAGCGAACATCCAACCTTTTTAGCATTTCCCTACCATAAACCTTCATAGCCTAGTTTCTCCAAACCAAGCCATCTACTGGTTAATTTCTTGTAAATCTTACTATGAGAAAAAATTTCGAAAAATGAGAAACTTAACTGCAACCAGAAGAAGATGGTAGTTACAGAGTGAAGCAGACTGACTAAAAAATGAAGTTTTAAAGAACGGGATTTGTGCTTACATGTAATAAAGAAACCACCTCTACTGTGCTAATGATCTCTCGATCCCATAAATAATTAATGTTCAGAAATAAAAAGTGACAGTCTAGCTGAAAATTGAATTATTTCCACATATGCATTTTCTTATGTTATTTTCCAACCCAGTTATAAACACACAAAATAATTTCTTGTTATGTGAAATATGATTAACTGCGTTTAAATCTACTCAAATATGACTTGATAAAAAAGGAAAGAATTTAAATCTCTAAGCGTGCTCCAATTGTTTCAGGCTCTCTGATCGCATAGTTATTGTGGGATACTAGAAACACATGCTTAACATAAAATAACTTTTCTTTTTAAACAATGTTTGTCAGAAACGCAGCAGGAGCGTGCAACGCAGACATTAGGAAAACAATTCTGGGAGGTCATCATGAGTAATCACATTATACAGACCCTTATTGCTCTAAGTGAAATAGCAGCTGAAAGTGCCTCATACATAAATGATAAAAGTGCCTCTTCTGTAGGGTTGCTCAACTCAGTAAGGCTTCCATGTAAACCCACTGACATATTTGGACCGTTTTCTCATTTAATTTTTTCTTTCTTTTTCTAATTTGTAGCTGATAGTCACAGAAATGAGACATTTTAAATTGTACTTCGGTAAAAATTCAGTGTGCTTTCAGCTACGTGGGGAGTACTGAATCAATGACATCCAGAGGAAGAATAACGCTCAAGCTAAAAAAAACTAAACAAAAAAAACACAACATGAATGTACACTCTGTCTTTAGAGAGGAACATCTTCTGTCTGACCTCAGATGACACTCATTGTGCTATTGATTATTGTAATCTAAGTATGGAAATGATCTGAGTTAATCAGTGGGTTGTTCTGGACAGATTACAGCCATCAATGTACTACAGTGTAATGTACCGTATGTGATCCCACATAATGAAAATATTAGACTCTGAACTTTGACTGAACCTCTCTTACTGTTAAGTTTAAAAAAAGGCCTTTTTGAGGCTTCCGGTTATGGCGTCTCAGTGAAAAGGTGCATGTGTGTATGGCTCGCTGTTAAATCCTTAAATTAATTCGTAATTCAGATCAATAGTCACAATTTCACTCGTCTATGGTAACTGAAAACGTTTAGTGGGGACCATGCCACCGAAAATTGCCAAAGTTGTCCAACAACCAGCTAAAGTGACTCCACGAGAGAATGCGGCTAATGTAGCTCATGCTAACGAGACAGCGCCGGCTAACTCGACAGAGGCTCAAGAAGCTCCGACCAACCAGGACATTCTCAGAGCAATTAACTTGCTGAAGGAAGATATGAACAAACAATCAGCTGATATGATGAAAGCAATTCAGGATATCAAAGGGGATATGCAGTCGCTCACTGAGAGAACGGGAGAAACAGAAGTACGAATTTCGCAAGTAGAGGATGACGTTACTTCCCTTCAAAGCAAAGTTAAATCGCTGGAGAGAACGGTGGAGGTGCTTTGTGATAGAGTTGCGGAGCAAGAAGACAGGAACAGGCGCTCCAATCTGAGACTGGTCGGGCTGCCTGAAAAATCCGAGGGAGCGGATCTGTGTGGCTTTCTGGAGACATGGCTTCGAGAGACACTAGGTGAGAATTTCCCCTCCGTCCAATACGTGGAGAGAGCTCAAAGAATCGGACCCCCCAGCTCTAAAACTACGACTCCAAGAGTTGTCATAATGACATTTCTGAACCATAGAGACCGGGATATAACTCTGAAAGCCGCCAGGAAAATGAAGGAAGTGTATTATGAGAACCACCGTGTCACTTTTTTTCCGGATTTTTCGGCCGAGACTCGCAAGCTTCAAAGACGCTTTGATGGGGCGAAAGCTCGGCTGCGAGCCCTTAAAATCCGGTATGGCATTCTGTACCCAGCTCATCTGATTATCACACACAATGACAAGCGACGAATCTTCAAGTCAGTGGAAGAAGCCGAGAAATACATCGATGGAATAAGCCCACAGGCAGAGAATAACTCCAGGTCATAATGTGTGCCCATCGCTTCCCCTCAGCAGTGGATACAAAAGGAGCAAATTATAATGGACAATATTGTAAGTTGAAAGACGTAGGTGAAAGCATGATCACTGCTACTAATATTTCTTTATTTTACCTTTGTATTGTTACCAAATCTAACCTTAAATATTAATATTTTGGTCAAATTATTGTTTGTTCGGCCAGCCAGCCCACATATTACCTTCGTTATGCGTATGGACTTTCACGTTACCCACTTAGTGGATGCATCGTTTTATATAACCCGAGTTCAATGTTCAGAAGGGATTAACACCACATTTCGTTTGGGGAAGTGTGGGGGGACTTGGGAGGAAGGGCTCACTATGGATACAGTTTTTTTGTTGACTTTACATGACTTGAAGGTGAGAACAGGAAGAGGCCAACATGTTATATTTGTTTTACATCTCCAAGCACACAATTTATGTCTGATTGCCCGGTAATCAATATATCTAGTTGGAATGTTAGAGGTCTGAACAAAATGGTCAAACTTAAACAAGTGATGGATAGGATCAAACAGATGAAAACTACAATATGTTTTTTACAAGAGACACACTTGATTGAAAAGGATGTAAATAAAATTAGATCTAGATGGCCAGGACAGGTTTTCTCCTCTAGTTTTACAACTCACGCCAGAGGAGTAATAATAATGATTCACAAATCAATCCCATTTGAACTTAAAAATAAATACCTTGACCCAACAGGGAGATTTATTATTCTTAGTGGGACTATAATCTCTACGCTGGTCAACCTTGTATGTCTATATGCCCCCAACGGGGATGATCCTACCTTTTACCAAAATCTGTTTTTAACCATGTCAACTTATAATGGTCCATTTATAATTGGTGGAGATTTCAATTGTGTTTTAAACCCTTCAGTAGACCGTTCTAATAGCTCTGTCATATCCCATCAACAAGCCAGGAAAACTATTGAGAAATACATGAAAGACCTTAATTTAGTGGAGCTTTGGAGACAACTTCATCCAAATAAGACGGAGTACTCATGCTTTTCGTGCACCTCCAAAACTTATTCACGAATAGATTTTTTTCTGGTCTCTGCCAGTTTATTATCTACAGTTCCAAAATGTTGGTATGAAGCTATTCTGCTTTCTGATCATGCCCCAGTTATTATGTCAATAAAATTACCAAATTATTGCCGGTCTTCAATCCCATTTCGATTTCAAGCTAAATGGTTTAGGTCCCAAGAGTTTGAGGAATTTCTTGAAGAGAAAATAACTGAATATTTCAATTTTAATACAAACCAAACCAGTGCATCAATAAAATGGGAAGCATTTAAAGCCTATATAAGGGGAGAAATAATGAGTTATACTAGACATAAATCAAGACTACATTCGAATAAATTAAAAAGCATTGAAAAACAAATAAAAAAATTACAAGAGCAACTGTATTACTCTAATGACGCTGACAAATATAGGAGCCTTCTTTTACTAAAATCGGAATATAATGAGCTCACTACCAACAAAATAGCAAATAATCTACTATGGTTAAAACAATCATATTACGATCAGGGTGAGAAGGCAGGTAAACTCTTAGCTTGGAGGCTTAAAAAGTTACAGACGAACCGTGCCATTAGTTCAATCAAATTAGATAATGGTGAAAATCTGGTGGATCCAAAAAGTATAAACGATGCATTTGCAAAATATTATGAAAACTTATATACATCCCAATACCTAGACAACACAAATAAACAGAAGCAATTTCTGGACCAACTTCAATTTCCAACTCTGTCAGAAGAGGGTAAGAACAATTTGGATGAAAAGCTGAGTATTGAAGAACTTAAAATGGCCTTAAGCCGCATGAATTCGGGTAAGACACCGGGCCCTGATGGCCTTCCAATTGAACTCTACAAGAAATTTTCAGATAAACTACTGCCCCCTTTACTTGAAGCATTCAATGAATCTTATGAAAAAGGCATCCTGCCTCCATCACTACGTTTGGCAACTATCTCTCTCTTGTTAAAGCCAGGTAAACCACCAACAGAAATGGGTTCATATAGGCCCATTTCGTTAATGTCCTGTGACACAAAAATTTTATGCAAAGCTTTGGCTCGAAGGATTGAAACCCATATACCTAATTTAATCTCAAATGACCAAAATGGATTTGTTATTGGGCGCCAAGCCTTTCACAATACCCGCCGATTACTAAATATATTATATGCGAAACAATTTGCTATGGACCACGCCTTTCTATCATTGGATGCTGAGAAAGCTTTTGACAGGATCGAATGGAGCTATCTTTTTGACACCCTCAAGAGATTTGGCTTAGGAGAAAAATATTTAAAATGGATTCAATTACTATATACTGAGCCAATTGCAAAGGTTGCAACAAATGGTCAACTTTCAACATGTATTAGCCTCTGTAGATCGACGCGACAGGGATGCCCCCTGTCCCCCCTCCTTTTCTTATTTGCCATTGAGCCCCTTGCCATGGCAATACGCAAATCCCCTGAAATTACCGGCATTCAAATTGGAGATGTGGAGCACCGGTTGTCTCTTTTTGCGGATGATATTGTTCTGTTTTTAACTAATCTGAAAGAGTCTATTCAGGCTGTTGATAAAATTCTGAAAGAATTTGGTGAATTCTCAGGTTACAAAGTTAACCAAAAGAAAAGCTCCTTATTACTGCTTAATAGAAATAACCCCCCAATACAAACACAATTTGCTTATACCTATGAGGGCTTTACCTACCTAGGAATTAAGATTAACCCAGATCTAGAAAAAATAGTCTCTATAAACTATGATCCTTTAATGCAGAAAATATTAGACTCCTTAGACAGATGGAACGAGATGCCAATTTCAATGGTGGGTCGTATTAACGTAATTAAAATGTCCATTCTCCCGAAGTTCTTATACCTTTTTCAGTCCATCCCCTTACACATTCCAGCTTCCTTCTTTTCTTCGATAGATAAAGCATTTACCAAATTCATATGGAACAATAAACGCCCCAGATTGCGACTCTCTCTTCTTTATTTGCCCTATGAACGAGGTGGGCTTAGAGTTCCAAACATTAAGTTGTACTATTATGCAGCACAGCTGTGTGCTGCTACTTGCTATTTTTCCACTAATGACATACCCTCTTGGGTACAAATAGAGAACAACTTACTAACATTACCTTTGACATCCTATCTTTACTCAGCAGATCTCAAACATCTATTAAAAAACACCAAAAATCCTCTCCTCAAAAACACAATATCAGTTTGGCACCACTCACATTCGGTTTTGGATGAAGTGTCTGAGCTCTCATGTCTATCACCTATCTGGGGAAATAACAGATTCAAACCAGGAAGGGCAGACAGAGGATTCAGAATTTGGTTGAATAAAGGCTTGAATAAAATAGGGGACCTTTATAGTGAAGGAGTTTTGATGTCCTTTGAACAGCTGGCAAATAGGTACAGTCTGCCTCAAAAACACTTTTTTAAATATTTACAGATGAGGAGCTTTGTTTTTGCGTCACTGAAATCCACTACTAAACCCCCACTCTCTACCATAGAATATATAGCCACTCAACACAATCAGAGTAGGGGTCTACTTTCCAAATTTTATAATATTTTGCTTTTAGCCTCAAAAGAAAACAGTCTCGCATATCTACAAGCATGGAAAGGAGATTTGCAAACAGAAATCTCTGAAGACGAATGGAACAACTCTTGTCTAATAGCACAGACACAAACGATTAACACAAGGTTTAGACTATTACAATACAAATGGTTGTTTAGGACATATATCACTCCTGTAAAACTTCACCATTTCAATTCAAATATTCCTGATGTGTGTGTTAAATGTAATATAGATAAGGGTACTCTTTTTCATTGTATGTGGCAATGTGTGGAACTTCAAACTTTCTGGAAAGAGGTTATTGTGTTCACCTCTCGTATGATTGAACAGGATGTTTCAATGGACGGTAAACTTTGCCTACTACACATTTATCCAGATGGACTTAAAGTACCTACAAAGAGAAAGAAGCTTGTGAATTTTTGCCTTTTGCAGGCTAAACATTTGATTGCTTTGAAATGGAGAAACCCAGAAAGACCAAAGATAAATGAATGGATCAAACTACTGAGCAACAACCTGGCAATGGAAAAACTGACTTGTATAACAAAAGGAAAACTTGAAGACTTTTATGATATTTGGTCCCCCTTCCGATATTTCATTGAACAATGTGACATGTAAACTTAATCTTTCCTTTATGTGTAGATAGTGAGCCCTGGGGTTTTGTGTGTTTTTCTTTATTATTATTTTTTTTTTTAGGTTTTATTTATGTATTTTTTTAGGGGGGTGGGGGGAGGGACGGTATTGTGTTAATTTTTCTTTCTTTTTTTTCTTTTTTCTTTTTTATTATTATGTTCTCTTCTTGTATGTCTATATAGCAGAAATTTCTAATAAAAATATTTCGGAAAAAAAAAAAAAAAAAAAAAGGCCTTTTTTTCTTCGTGTTCTTTTTCTGTAAGACTTGATTCTTCATACTGAGGTGGTCTCATCACTTAAACGATATCGGGTATCTTTAACTAGTGATTTTTGGATCATAAAAGTATGATAAAAAAGGATTTCCATGTTTCCGTGTCCATAACTAGATTGATTGCAGGGGAGTATCTCGCAGTCACTCAAACGAAAACTCCTGATCCGTCCAAAAACCACCAGCATCTAATCGTTTAATCGTTTGATCTTCCGCTTTACGCACCAGATGGATGCATTATTTCATTTTTCTTTATAAAGTCTAAGTATGCTTTAAAAGACCTCTCGTCATGTCTTAAATACAAGGATCTGTATCCATTACATGAAAATTTGGGGTTTCCGTGACTTCGTGACTTGCATTTCAGCCCCCTGTGGAGCGGTTTCTTGTGTGTTCTTTATAGTTTGGCAAAACCATGGTATCCTATAAACCTCTTTACTTATCTCTGGGATTGCCTGTTGACAGCCACCGTGCATCTCCAGTTAGGAGACCCATGGTAACATTTAAGAAGCGGCTTTGAATTTTCCAGCCCTTTCCGTCATTCTGCCCTGCTTAACACAGAAGATGTGAGCTGTTGAATTCGATAAAAGAGCCGCTCTGCATCGCCCATGAACGACTATCCGGAGCAACAATCTGACCCCTCATTCAGATACACCACCCACACACACACACAGGCATCGCATCAGGCTGAAACTCAGTTAAGAGTTGAAAGGATATTTTACAGCTCTCTGAGAACTAAAGCCGCGGACTGTGACAATTAGCTAAAAACTTTTTTTTTCTCTCCAAAACCAGTTGAGCACACACTTTATTGAATCATTTCCTTACATTGATGCATTAGAAGAACTTAACCGAGCTTAGTTTTCATTCTCTGATGACCGTGACTTCCAAATGGAAGGTATTGGGACCATTACACTTTATGATCTTTAAGTAAAAGTAATGCTCTTTGGGCTGGGAATAGTCTCTTTATGTTGTATGCATGAAGAGATACCAAGAGATGACAAGAGATGTTGTCATTTTATATTGAAATTTAGTGTTGAGTGTTCCGGGCTGTCAAAAACTTTTATCCATGTTTTATCCCCCTCCCCCGCCCCTAAAAAATCAGCTGTTCAAAAGTCCTTAGTTTTTATTGCCTGCCCATAAGGCTCCATGCATTTTTTAATAGGATGCAGATCAGGGCGGTAGGCAAACCTGTCATACAAACCGAGCGCGTCCAATGAAGATTGTTGTAATGTTAGTATACTTTATGGTCTTTTTCATCCATGGCAACCAGAATCAGATGTCTTTTTTTTCCATCCCCCCCAAAAGCAGCTGAAATATGGACCCACCAGCCCACAGAACTCGTGCCCATCGCCTTCCTGTCCATCTGTGGTGGCTTTGTGCCCTAAGAAGTCGATGATATTTCTGCGCCGAGTGGATATGTGACTTTCCCCCCAGTGTAAGTCAGTCTGAGGTTACATTTCTGAATGCAGTGGCAGACTTGGTTCAGTGGGATCGGTCTATCAGACACTGTGCGACAGATTCAACAAGAGTGAGGATTAAGGCCAGGAGAGAGAAAGAGCAAGACTTCTGTCACTTTCCGGCCGTCTAAGGTTCACATCCACAGAAAATGTGTGACCGTCTTTGTCTTTGGAGCTAAAGGAATGCAAATGTAAGCCACGTCCCTAAAGTTGGAGAGAGACAATGCGCAGATCGGTATCACAGAGCTGAATAAACTCATCTGCCTGAGTGATTTCCACAGTTTGAGGCAATCAACAGATCTTCATCCTCATCTTAACGCTGAAGCTCGTCCCACAGAACTCACAAAAGTGAGAAGGGAATGACATCACTCGTTTAGGGATTTTCATCTGAATGTAATATGTTCAATTCACTACATCTCACCATCTATCCAATGTTCTCTCCAAGTTTTTTTTTTTTCTTATATTTCTAAGCCAATGTGAGACTAAAATCCCAAACGGATCGGAAAGTCTGCAAAGTAAAGCATCAGTAATGTGTTATTTTTTTAATAAGGGTGATGAAATGTTGTCAGCATATTTTTTATTCTTTTCATTAAGGTAATGCAGACGGCTATTCTAACGCGGTTCTGTTGCTCTGAAATTCTATTAAGGTGATAAAATTAATGGGAGAGTTCATACTTTGGGTGTTTTTCCAGTTGAAACCGATAGCTGCCTGCAGGCTCTAGTGCTCTGGCCTTAGAGACAATGGAGACTGTGCCCTGATTGGTGGAGAGGTTATCACTGCCAGGAACAACCTCTCAAACAGGGACTTAAATCCTTTGCTCTGCCCCTCTCTATATAATTCTATTTTGCCACCCTTTTTTATCTTTTTCTGGCCTTTCAGGACTCTTTTTTTATTATTCTAATAATAAATGCCTTTTGTCCCTCTCCCCATCAGTTTGTGTGTAGTTGCCGATTCTTTTATTTCAAATGGAGTGTTGACATTTTTATCAAGAGGAAGGCTTTTTGGTTTTCATGCAAATTAGAAACTGAATTGCTGGTGTACGCTCCCAATATAAAGTCGTCATTTTTAAAGACTCCAAGACAAAAAGGAAGATGGTAAAAAACAAAGTCCTTTTGCGGGTTTAAACAACCCCTCTCAGACGACCCAGCTGAACAGTGCCCTACATCATTTTTGCTGCGTGAGCCAAGACCAAATACCATGTGAATTCAACGGGCAGGACTCAGATCTGTTGGCGTGTGGAGATCAGCACGCGGCCCTGAGAGAGGTTCGCTGACTTCTTCTCATCTCCAAAGCTCTTTTCTCCTGAGGCCGTCCAGAAGGACCGCCACACAGCCAGCCGGAAATTAGGTTAGGCCCGAAAGCTTCTTTCTTTGTCGAAAATGTTCCGCATCGGTCGGATTGATGCGCCCTCTGTTTGCCTCCTTGCTCTACAGAAATAACTCTTCCTCTGTTCACGCATTTTGATACTTGCATCTCAGCCCCTGCTAACTCTTGATTTGGAACCGTATTAAGGAATCATTCTGACAATTTCTTCCAATAAAATTCATGCTCATCATTCTTTTGAACCGCTCTGTGCGCAGATAGTTGGGTCAACTTGGGGACTTTCTCAGTTGAATCCTGCCTTCGCACATTGCTTTACCACATCTGCGTTTTATTCTTGGAAAAGCGGTCACGGTATTAGTATTATTGGGTAAAAATGTTACTCTTTTAGTGATGGTATCCTAAGAGTGAGTGCTCGACCACTGCCTACTGCATTTGGGGTTCTAATCACAACATCTTATCACAACCAAATCTATCCCATAAAGAACATTTTTTCTGGGAACTTAATGATGCTTCCCTGTCGGGGTTTGGCACATATAGGTGAATTCCTACTTGAAAAGTTTCTTTCATTCCCAGTCCTGACACCTGACACCTTAAGAAATCATTTTAAGCTGATTAAATGTCAACAAAATGTTGGAACATTAAATATGCTTCTTAAAAATAATCCCTTTTATACAAATTATCTGCCCTTTTCTTTTCTTTTCTCTTTATCTCTGTGTCTGGGATCACACAGTTAAAACTGCTGGTTTTTACTTGTTCATGCATTATGCATTACAATCAGTTGAAGGTCAGACTAAATGTTTGGGCATACACAGCTACAGGTCGGTGCCAGGTGGGAAAGATGGATAGAACCTATGATTCACAGTGCACTCCTCCTAGTCCTGCCTGAGCTCAGAGAGCTGGTACGGGAATGGGAAAAACCCTTATGACAGTCTGTCCTGTTATCTAGGGGAGTCCAACCTTTATATAACCAGCACGGCTCCTGTAAGGCCCTTAGTGCAATTCTTTTGCTTTTGTTTTACTTACAAGCATCCATCCCATGAATGCTTGATGCAGGCATCAAAATGCTTCGATCATCTGTTCCCTTTATGTTTCTGCCTATAGCAGACGTTATATCCAAAGCGACTTACAATGCAGATACAGTGTTACAGTTGGCATCAACCTGACAATACACTATAAAGAAGGAAATCACTAGTCAGACGTTGCTGGAGGCACCAGTGGTGGCAGTGTAGACACAGACGGAATAGTCGTGTGGGGTGAGGAGGTTCTGGGTGGAAGTTATGGTAGGAGATGAAAAAAAAAAAAGTATGAAATGAACTTAGTGGTAGAATAACTGCAAGAAAGCTAGTACAATGGAAATAAATTTGTCATGCACCTCATATATGTATAAGGAAGAGGGCAGTGTAGGGGTGGCTTGAAACCTATCACTGAATAAATAATTGAATAATAATAAAAAGAACACGTCAGAAGACCAACTAAACAGAGAGTGTTTTCTGTCATGGGTTCTACGGGTTAATTTGGTTTTGTTACACATCCCAAAATCTGACTTGACCTTCAAACTCTTCATGTTAATAACAGTTAAACAGCTGTTTAATGGCAAAACAACTAGAAAAATGACAATGACAATGACTTAATGTGATTGTCAGTGTTCTGTGCAGCACTTATTGTCCTACTGGGTGTACTTATGAGTTTAGGACATTCTGCCACAGCAGGTAATGGCGGAACTTGCTGGGTGTTTCATTGCTCTGAACTGGTTTGGACACGGCTGGTTTGGCTGGGCCGGGCGCCAAGCCTGTTAGTCCTTGGCTGACTGGGCATACTGATTACCTCGGTGGCTTAAGACTTTATTTATTGCTACCAGGACACAAGGGTTACTGTTTAAGATCATTTACAGGTGATGAATGAAGAGCGGAGTCAGAGTATCTAGATTATTTATGATATTACTGTATACAGACATCAAGTCAGGGGCATGCAATTGATATGATGTACCTATTTAATTTAATTTAGCCTCAAATCATGTTTTTTTTTAAGTTAAAAGTGAGTTAATGAGTAAAAGTGAGCTAAAAAGCAAAGATTACCTTATAAAATTGCAGACAAGGACACCTTACAAGAAAATACTCGAGCTAGCTTCCGGTAGCGAAGGCTAACTGATAGCTATGGAGAATCTTATTAAATAGGCTGTAAAAAAAAGAAGTAAAAAATCATAGTAAACATCTGTGTGGTTTTAGTTTAAGATGATTTTGCGGTCGGTTAGCAGTCTCTGTGTCTCAAAATGTTACCTCTGACCATTTTCAATAGTGAGTTGTTGATTTTTTACGCATCTGCAGCGCGTTGCAGCCAATGGAAGATCTGGGGTTAGCTTGACTGGTCACGACAGGGAAGTTCAGGGTTTGTTAACCATAGAAAAGACAGAGTTTTATCAAAGATCAGTCATTTTAATGAGCGCGTTTTGTTTTGACATGTTGTTCTGGGCTTCCAGTTAATTTCCTTTGCTTGTGAGCGTATTAGCGTCATTTTAGATTAGCAAAGCTTTGTTACTAAGAAAGTGGAGGCTGACTGGGTTTATCAAGACTTATTAGCTAAACAGATGTGTATGGAATAAGACATTTAATTTTTATTTTTTGTAAAGCTAATGGAGGTTTGCTGTTTGCCATTAGCATTTTTGAGAAACCGCCAGAATGCAAAATGTGGCGTTTCTGAGCACTGTGGCTCTTGGGACAACAGGCATTGCCATTGGAATTATGATCAATGTAAGAAAGCAGATTAGAGTCTATTGTGGTGCTGGAGACTTATGCTCAGTTATTTTTAGACACCCTGAAGGTGGACACCTCAATCCGTTTGTAATGATGATTCACAAAGCCACACATGCAATTCAGTGCATTCATTGTGTAGGGTGTGGGGTTCTTTTTTTTTTCTTCCATAAACTAATTAACCATCAAGCAACTGACTGCAGAGTTTGTGAAAAGGATTAAAAAAGAATCTGTCGGCAAGCCGATACGGCCCTAAAAAATTGGCCCAAAGAATACAGTCAAGATCTGCCCATTATAAAGACTGTTTAATATGTAACCGGAAGAGCGATATATTACTAAATTCCTTTTGCATTTTAAGTGAGAGATACACGAATGTGACAGACCAGAAAGAGAGGCGCTGTGAGGTTAAAGAAGGGAGTTTCACGCTGTGACTGACTGATTAAAATGACATTCAAAGTGTCAGATGTTATGCTGTGGGGATATTTCATATCCTCTCCCCTCTAAGAAACTGTTGCTAATGGATAAGATTCATGAGTCAAATAGAGTCCACTGGACGCCCAAAATGATATTTTAGATTATGGATCTGAAGTTAAGCTGAGAGAGAAGGGAGGAGAGGGGCTAAAGGCTTAGTCCCTCTAACAGGTGAGAGTTTGGTTTCATTTTGGTACAGAATTTATTCATTGGATAAACAGAACAGCATATTGGGGGATCGCCGACTTATTAAAACCTATCCAGCATGGTAAAATCCAAATGACTGACACACAAAGCTAACGTCCTTGACAATGTCTTCGCTACTATGGACACAGGTAAGCACACTCAGTCAGGTGTCATACGGACACGTGAAGCTGGAACAATAAAGTTTAATCACACAAGGTATCAAAACATATTGTCAAAACTGACTTTGCACCCTGTGTTTGCCTGTTGTTTTTAAAACTAAACTGACGCTCAGTGAACATCAATGTTTTTCTTTGTTTTTTTCATAGTAGCTGCAGTCATAAATGCTTCCATATTTCTGCCATGTGCTGTATATAATTATATAATTATCCCACGCATCTGTTAATGCGATAAAACTCATTCACTTCATGTTAACTTTGTTAGAAGATCCCATTAGCGCCTCCCCGGTGCCAGCATGTCAAGTATGAAAGGATTGGCAAGATCGAAGGCTGAATTATGACTCAATAGCAACGGATGTTTATTTATACGCAGCTGATTCGGTTAGAGGGGTCCAGTAAATGGACTGGTGATCTGTCCAGAGAGCACACCGCCTTCTGCCTAGGGGCAGCTGAATGGGCTCCAGAGCCTTGTGAGGCCGGATTGGACGAAGCGGGTGTGGAAAAAGCTCGGATGGATGGGTTCAGTCTGAAAGTAACACAGCTCATAGCAGAACACTGAAATGTAACGAGACGGTCAACGTTGCACACATCTAATGAGGGCATGAAACCTTGTGATGGATTCTCCGCTTGTTGTCATTGAAGTGTTTTTTTGTTTTTTTTAATCCCCCACTGAATTGCAAATTTCAATTTTTATGCCTGGCCTTCAACCAGCATGGGTGCAACTTTTATTCCCCTAATTTTGTCCTCACATTTGGTCTTCCAATATGAATGAATCAATCAGTATCAGTGGAACAATTTTGATTAAAAACACACACAAAGTGCTTTACATCGTCAATGAAAATAACAAAAGAATAAAAGACCCGTCCTTATATAGCCATATATGTGGTGATTAAAGTTTTTGTTTCTGTTCAGCTTTTTGAGTGCTGGCTGGTTGGGTCGGCTTGGAGGAACACTCACTCCTTCCCCACACTATCAATCACCCACCGGCTAAAAGCCCGCTCCTTCCTGCCCTCCTATATCAGAGTATCCTATGCTTGTTCTAATGCACAGCCTGACCACTCAGCCTTCCACCAGAAATAGCCAGCAGCTCACTTTGCAATCCCTCTTGACAAGATCCGGCACAGACACCCCTAAACATGACTCCCTTCCCACCGACCTGGACCCCACATCCATTCCCCGCTTGCTAAAATCCAAACTCCTTCCTTCCTCAATCATTCCATTTTATACCCCTGTCCCCCAATCTCCCGTTCGCTTGTGGGTCCAGTCCTCCCCAGTACCTAAAATGTACTTTCAAACATAAAACTCCATGTGAGTTCATGTAAAAGTGGGAGACTGTCAGTTTTAGGGAAAAAATAATAAGAACACAATACATTATGGTACAACTCGACAAAAAGGTACACTGGGGCTAAAAAATGAAAATAAAAACTTGTAAACCATGAACAGTGGTAGAAGATTTATTCAACATAAACTCAACTATATTTACCATACTGAACTAAATGTTTGACATTTTTAAAAAGCTATGAATGAGGAAGATTCAATTCAAGCTAAAATATTCCATCTTTTACAACCTCCCATCTCCTCAGATAAGGACGATAGTATAAAAACTGGATCCATATGTTGTTTTTCTTACTTTCATAATTAATAAAAGAGCAGTGTCAGAAGACGTGAGGATTTTAAGAGGTTCATACACTAAAAGTCAGTTATATATATTTTTTAAACAAAGTCCAGTGAGAGCTTTAAATAAAACTTTAAGGATCTTCAAGAAAAACGTCCAAAAAACACTAGTATAGAAGTAAAAGTAAAAAATAAACATATTAGGTGGAAGGGTTGCTATACAGATTCCAGGCGGTAATAGTCAACATTATTGGTTTATTGTGCTCATCAGATATCATAATGTTTACTAAAAAAAAAGAAAAAACAAAGTGGTTGGCTTTAAATATGTGGTGCGCGTGGAGGTCGGGGAGTAAAAACGTGGATGTTTGGAGTGTGTGCTGAGGAGAGGGACACACACATCCTAACGCGCTGAGCACATAGACACACTGCATGGTTAATCCTGAGCTGTGTGTCAGCTGGCATTTTTCGATTCTAGAGGGAAATGGTCTGTGACAGACATTACTGCAGCACACACACACTTTGAATGAGAAAGAGGTCCCTTTTTCTTGACTGAAGACACACTCAAGGTTAGACTGCACATTACATAACCAGATAGATGTATAGATTTATACATGGATTTGATGGTGTATCAGCCGGACATGCAACTATAGAATGCTCATATTTCTTACTATTACATAAGAAAAAAGAAGCTATTTTAGAAGGGATTAAGTGCATCGGTTTGAAAGCGAAGTGTCAAGTGGACTGGGGTCAGTTACACTCTTCTATAGCTGCTTCCAATGGGATGATTACATTAGAAATGATAATCGTGTTTTCTGCATCCATGTAGTCGCAATAAAGAAAAATAGCAGACTAAATCTAATTATTCATATCTAGTATGACTTATAACAAATAGACAACAACTGAAATTTCAGTATTCTGCTGAGAGCCATCAATGGTGCATCCATCACTTCTACGTCTCCCTTTGATCAAACCACACTGTCTTGACTGCCTACTTGTTATTCACCACATTTTGCATAAAATAATAGAGCAACAGCACCCAGATGGAAGGGCAGCCTTTTGATCCTGTTGATTAGAGGAATCATCTTCATCACTGTCGATCCCTTGCTTTAAAAAATGTAATAAAAAAAGAAGAAAAAAAAGAAATACATTCATCTGAGTCTAATATGAACATCAAAATGTGGTAAGTGAGCGTGTGTTAAAAAGCATTCAGATTAGGAAACAAATCTCTGCGGTTAGGCACTACAGCCTGCATGATTGAATCTCCATGGTCACTGGTTTTAAAGTCAGTGTGTATTTAATACTACATCACTTGGCAATTTCACACTACACAGCTCCGCTCTGTGTTTGTAATAGCTTGTGTTTGAAATGTTCAACACTGGTCCCTGCTCGCAGCTCAGTTAGGCTTGGCTCTAAATCCAGGATCCAATACCGACAGGCTTTGACGTGTATGTAATATCCATTTCAATGCAGATCAGAAAATAATATTGGTGAAGTAGGGAGAGCAGTTCTTATTGTACAGCTCATTGTACAACATGCCAAGATATTCAAATGACGCCACGAATCAAAGAACTTTGGGCTTTGTTCTCACAGATTCCCATCTAAATATGCTGCATATCAACGTGAAGTGTTAAGAATAGATCAGTAATGTTTTTCTTATGTAAAATGTAACAAAGGAATTTGGTGTAATCTATTGGTTTCCTCAGGTAGGAAGCTTCTTTTGTGCGCTTTTGTGTTGTTTTATTGTCTCTGTATAACTTGGACTAATTTGGAATTCAATTAACCGGAATGCATTTGATTAGGACTGTTTTACAAATTAATTGGATTCTAATTGGCTTGAGTTGGATTGTGTATTTTAATTGCCTAGAGATGGCATTTGTTGTAATTAAACAAATAAAGAAAAACTGAACTGGATTGGCGACGGATTAAATGCAGCTATTCCTCCTGAATCAGCTGAATGCGAGCCTGTATAACTGGATTCTGTCTTGGGTGCTGTTAGGTTCTTTTGTTTGGCGTTGATATTTTTACATTCAGCTGTTCCTTGGATGACATATAACATAATAATATCTATATAATATAATACAGGCCCCTAACAACTTTTAAAAAGGATACTGTCACTGCTTATATTAGTTTTTATATCGGTCTTTCTTACTCTGTTGAGTCAAGTTGGGGCAGGTTGAAAAACGCAGTCGATTTGGGATTTTCCTGACAGTCAGTAAGGGGCCGGTTCTGGCCCTGGAGACAGAAATTGGTATGACGAAACCATAAATCAGAAAATCCAATGCACTGCTGAGCAAAGGAAAGCAAATACATAGACATCCTCAATATATAAGACTGTTGGGTAGGCGCATTAATATATCATGAGGACAAATCACCGAACCCACTGTGTCACCTATTTATTTGCTGGACAAGTGTGATACAATGCAATCCAATATAACAGCATAGCAATAAATCCAGTGACCATGAAGGCTTTTATTCTTGTTTGTCAGTTGGATGTGCATTCAGCAACTCTTGGTTCTCTTCAGCTCATAGATTTACTCAAGATGAATATGAAGACTTACAACTGCCCTGCCCTGATATTCTTTTTCACCACCACCGTTATATTGTACCATATCTCTAATTCAAATACAGAATTTGGGACAGAGCCTTGGTGATCTGCTCTTTCTTGAACTAAGATAGCTGGGAGGCTCTGACAGCACAATTCAATCTGCTAAATGTGTCCACCGAGAATACATGTATGATTATATTTGACGGTGCATTTAAATTAAGAATTTATGCCAGAGACTTGAGTCAATGACCTCATGATGGGCCTTTGAGAAATACAAAATATGATAACCAAGGATGTAGAACATAATAGAACAAGGAGGCCTAAATGACTTACCCTGTGACTTATGCTGTGGGGATCCAAAAAAGGACAACTTGCTTTTTGGAGAAAGCACAAATTATGCGGCGTGAGCAATGGAGTATTGTCTTAGTTGCTCTGGTTTCCTATCATGCAAAGAGTGTTGTATTTGTCACAAATTTGGATCTACAGGACTGTGGTTAACTCCTGAGCCACCCTCATTTCCTTATATTTTTGTTCCAAAGAGCCAGATTTTTATATTGCTCCATTAAAGTGATTTTCAGACATTCTGAAGTGTTTTTTTTCCAAGTATTAAAAGCTTTAATATGCAACTTATCAAAGACTCAAACTTAAACTGCATCTTTAGTCCTTTGAAAATTGCAAGACCTCCTTTGTTCCCATTTTCTTTTGTGGTTGCATAAGAACATGGAATGAAAACATTGACAATATCGATGGTTTTGTTCTATATTTTTTGTTTTAATCTTTTTTATTTGGTCAGTCTATACCGTCTTGGCTCAGCTCTACTTTGTTCTTCTTCCTCCCAATAGATTAGAGTCGTTCCTTTCTGGTCTTTAGTTCTAGTCCCTTCATCAGTATGTAACTCAGCTGCACTCACCAGTGAACCACATCAGCATTTTCTGGGTTTTCCCTCAGTCACTGTCATATCCTTTCATCTTGTATCTGATGCTTTCTTCTCATCGTCAGGTTTCTGTTGTTAGTTCTCAGGGTTTCGATTGTCACAGTTTGGTAATACGTTGTATCTGTTCTAGTTCTTAATAATGCTAAGTTACATTTCTTTCCTCCTTGGCAGTGATCCATGTCCCATGTCTGCGGTTTATGTCAGCGTATCCTCTCTTCCCCAGTCAAATGACAAAAAGTAATGTATCAAATTAAATATGAATTGGAATTAACAACCTTATCAACAAGTACTTAACATATGAGACCAAGTTGGGGATCACCCTAACAAGAGAATGGAACAAAAAACAGTCAGCCCCCGTAGGAGAGCTTTGGAATGATCTCAAAGGAAGCTGAAAGCTTGTTTAAAGGGTTCAGGCTTAGCTGAAGTAGACAGGTGGCCAAGGTAAATGTTGACATTGCCTTCTGTTAAATAATGCATGTCCTTCTATGTCTAAAGATGTTTCCCCAGTTTTTATTGACACTATATGAAGCAACAAGGAGTGGCTCAAGAATTGTGTGGGATAGAACTGTAATTGATGACTACTTTGTAGGAAACATTCTTAAATGAGTTTTATTTCTTAAAAATCTTGTATTTAACAAATGAATTTATAACTACATGATACTTCTAAGCTACAGATAAGTGAGAAGGACTAAAGGAGAAAACGTTTTATTTATTGGGAAAATGTATTTTATCCCAACCATACTTTTTATTAAATGCTTTGAAATCCTTCATTTCTGCATAATATGTAAGTTCTAAAATTACCCTTGCTCTCACCATCCTCTTCAACACTTCAGAAGACTAAAGTACTTACATTTTGAAGCACAACTTGTAAGAGGGGTCAGAGTCATCAGGCCTTTTGTCATTGCCAGAAAAAGCCTTACTGAAGTCATCCAGCATCAGAATTGGAAATAATCAAACCTCCATTCTTGGCAAGATTGTCTCCAACCAGTTTGTAAAGGCCTTGAATATGAGTCAAGATCATATGATAATAAGATCATACACATCTGTACATCTGTCCAGATTAAACATAATGGTTACTTCAAGAATAGGCTCCATTAGCAGGTAATACAGCAATGTATTAGATCCAGTTGAGCCAGTTTCCTTCAATTTCCAAGTATATTGTCATACATTATCTAACAAGGTGACGTACGATCAGTGGGAAGCTTCAACAATAAAGTGGAATTTTGTTTTTTTTCAAAACACAGAATATCCACTTGGGCAACTCTGATACTTGTATCCAAGAAATATGTTGTACACAAAATACAAATTGTAAGCTGAAAGCTGCAGGTGTATTTTTGGACACCAATTTCCCCTATGCAGCCACCATTGTATAATTCATATTTGCCCATTTACTCTCAATTTGATTCTAACAAACTGCTGATATAACATGAGTTTAAAGCTTTCCAAATATTCCTCTTTACACCACTTCAAACCACCACTGACCTCCAGCACAACTCCCAATGTCATAAGCACAGCTGGATTAACCAAATGTCCTCAAATAGAAAACAGGGCTCCACACCACTGAAAGCCTTTTCTTTATCAAGAACACTGAGACCAAAACGTGTATCCAATCTGATATAATATAATAAATATGACCTAAGCATGATCTATCAGGGATAGAAAGCGATAAATCAATCCCTACAACAGGAATAATCACTTTTTTCTCTGCCTATGTGCCAACTCACTCATACAAGATTCTACACTTCTATATTTCACAAAGGTCTCTATGTTATGATAAAAAAGTAAGTCTATCACTTTGGTCACCAATAGGTCATTTCACAGTAGACATGCTATCATTAATGTTCTTATTACCCCCATTAAATGACAAGTTCTGCTAACAAAGCACCAAAAAGAATCATTTAAGTGTTTCGAGCAGAAAAAGAAGCAACAAGAATCGTGCTTATCCGCCACATAAAACCCTCAGCGTGACGCTGAGTCGGTGCAATAAACTGGGCCACATGTGCGCACCGCAATCTGCCGGCGAGTGGATCCCGCGTGCCTCTCCGCCGCTCCGCATGTTAAACCACCGTTACAACCAGAGTCCATCAAGGAAAAACAGGCATCATTATGCCGCCTGACGGCATTCGGCTGTGATGATGGGATATGATGACATGGATGAAAAGTGCCAGCAAAAAGACATCTGCTTCCAGACAAAAACGCGACACGGAGATGTTTCACCCCGGTAAAACAGTCCTCCCGACCTCGTCATATTCATCATCACCAAAGGAGGCCCAGAGACACACGTCAGTACGAGAAAAAACAAAACATAACAACAAAACAAAAAAACGCTGAGAACAGGAGCATGTACAAAAAGGAGAAAGAAACAAATAAATAACTTCCATCATTTCCCTGACAGCGGGCCTGGGGGCCTTTAGTTGAATCCCTTTCTCTGTCTTCTCTTCTCTGTCAGACAGAGCCAAATAGCTGTGCATCAATCCCAGTGGAAGCCATATAACTCAACAATGCACAGCACACTGGCTTGGCTTTGGTCCACTGATTTCCCACAAAATATCTGCCGTTCACGCAGTGGAAAAAAAAAAACTGAGGACTGGCCTGACTTGGAAAATGGCGTCAGGTTCCCGTATCTGTTTGAGGCCATTCCCCCCTGCGAAATAACATGAAAAAAAAACAAAGGAGCAGCAGCATTTGATGGGAAAAAAACAGTATGAAATTCAATGTCAAGTTTAGAAGAGGAGCACCAGGTTTCCACGGAGGCAGAGATGTGCTCATTAACTTGTTTTGCGCCTCACTAGTTTTCAAAATGTAGCAGAAGCTTGGGATAATCACAAGCATGAATTCTGGACATGTGGTGGAGGAAAATCAGCAGTGCACAGAAAACCTTTTGTTTCTCCAATCTAGCGCACCAGACAATGGAATCAGACTCTCTGAGCCTTACTTATGGGCCCAGGGACAGCAAGGGAAGGAGATATATTGCATTATTTTGCAGTTTTATGGGCCCTTGTGACTTAAGAAAATATTTTTTCATTTCAAAGAAAATAAAGAGGATAACCTGATAACCTGAATGGATGAAAAGCGTTAAACCTCTATAAAAGCAACTGTTCTTAGGGCCGGAGTTTGTGGCTGAGTTGCAAATGCAATTTCCAGAGATATGGCTGCGACCATACAAGTGCTGCCCTTGTTTAACAGGAGAACCGATGGTCACTTATCTCAAGCACGGAGACACATTACCCATTCAACATTGGACCCTTTCCTACAATACAGAATCAAGATGGAGTACACAGCTAATTTGTAAGCAAGTCTTGGTGTCCTCATATAGTCAGAATTTATCTTCTGTAAACCACTTGATCATCAGGTTAGTAAACTGACTATGTTGATAAAGAATATGAATGTAGTTAGTTCAAAATCTCATGATAGGAGATTATCATATTACTACCAAAACCCATAAATGAACAAGAGCAGAGTTTAATGTGCAATCAGGAAATGTGTATACATATACAGGGGTTGGACAAAAAAACTGAAACACCTTTCATTTTAGTGTGGGAGGTTTCATGGCTAAATTAGACCAGCCTGGTGGCCAATCTTCATTAATTGCACATTGAACCAATAAGAGCAGACTGTGAAGGTCCATTTAGCAGGGGAATACCACATTTTTGCTCAAAATATTGCAACGCACACAACATTATGGGTGACATAACAGAGTTCAAAAGAGGACCAATTGTTGGTGCACGTCTTACTGGCGCATCTATGACCGAGACAGCAAGTCTTTGTGATGTATCAAGAGCCACGGTATCCAGGGTAATGTCAGCATACCACCAAGAAGGACAAACCACATCCAACAGCTTCCTCTTGTGTCCACAGTTAATCCTGTCTGAAAAGGATGTTCGGGTGCTAACCCAGATTGTATCCAAAAAACATAAAACCACGGCCGCCCAAACCACAGCAGAATTAAATGTGCACCTCAGCTCTCCTGTTTCCACCAAAACTGTCCGTCGGGAGCTCCACAGGGTCAATATACACAGCCGGGCTGCTATAGCCAAACCTTTGGTCACACGTGCCAATAACAAACGTCGGTTTCAATGGTGCAAGGAGCGCAAATCTTGGGATGTGGACAGTCTGAAACATGTATTGTTCTCTGATGAGTCCGCCTTTACTGTTTTCCCCACATCCGGGAGAGTTACGGTGTGGAGAAGCCCCAAAGAAGAGTACCACCCATACTGTTGCATGCCCAGAGTGAAGCATGGGGGTGGATCAGTGATGGTTTGGGCTGTCGTATCATGGCATTCCCTTGGCCCCATACTTGTGCTAGATGGGCGCGTCACTGCCAAGGACTACCGAACCATTCTGGAGGACCATGTGCATCCAATGGTTCCAACATTGTATGCTGAAGGAGGTGTTGTGTGTCAGGATGACAATGCACCAATACGCACAGCAAGACTGGTGAAAGATTGGTTTGATGAACATGAAAGTGATGTTGAACATCTCCCATGGCCTGCAGAGTCACCAGATCTCAATATTATTGAGCCACTTTGGGGTGTTTTGGAGGAGCGAGTCAGGAAACATTTTCCTCCACCAGCATCACGTCGTGACCTGGCCACTATCCTGCAAGAAGAATGTCCTAAAATCCCTCTGACCACTGTGCAGGACTTGTATATGTCATTCCCGAGACGAATTGACGCTGTATTGGACGCAAAAGGAGGCCCTACACCATACTAATAAATTATTGTGGTCCAAAACCAGGTGTTTCAGTTTCATTGTCCAACCACTGTAGCCTATATGTACACATATATATGTATATATATATAGTATTTTGAAAAGCAACAAAACGAAAAGCAGAATCTGATTTTAAACCTTGAAAGTATGAGCTTGGAGCAGACCTTCTCCAGAAGGAAATACCACAATTCGTGACTTTGGTTTCCAGCCTTGCATCACATTCACCTTACATTTTTGTGGGCTTTTCAAGGTGTTTTTGTAGCCTTACATTTAAGTGCGCATCTGCTGGGCTCACAGAGATTTCTTTACCCCGCAGTTGTAAGAAACCCAACACAAGTATCAGCGACCTGAACCATAGGAGCCTTCATTTTACAAACAAAACTCTTCATTTTACCTTCATAAGCCTCTATGAGCTCATCCGATTTGCTCCCAGATTCACTACAAAATAGCCATGTCAAACAAACTTTAGAAGAAAAATGAGAATACTTTGTTTTTGTTCAGTTTTTTTGTTTGTTTGTTTGTTTTTTCACCTCAGCAAATCTGTGTTTGGATGCAAAGAACCGTTCCGTAAACCATGCTATTAAATTCAGCTGGAGAAAAATGCTGATGTGCACAAAGACGCTCTGAACAAATACTTCTGGGAGTTGCCTTTCACAGCGTCCTTTAACTGTCATAACCCTACTTTATAGTGCGTATTGAAATACAACAGTAATATTGCCTGTTTAAGAACAGCCCGGGAGCATCAGATTTTTCAGTGGTCATCCAGTGAGTTCCAGCACCTCTCCTGGTTTTCCAAGTATCCCTGCCTCTCTGCTGGACAGCTCCCAAACAGCAGGAATTAATAAATGTTGATAACAGAGATGGGTGGCAGACTTGATATAATTTCACTTGTTTTGGTTTTTCTGTATAAAAACAAAATTCAACATGCCTGTGCTTATATTCTAAAATTGTTAGGGCTGTGAGTCTTGATTTTAACTTATATCTAAAAGACTGTGTTTGCATCCCTGTCATACCAAAAATTTCCCCTTGTTTGTGTCACAAGGTGTCATCATTATCGCGCTTGCTTTCATGATTCTGCAAACACAGCAAACAGTTCGGTATACCAGGCACAAATCCTCTCCACCATCTGCTCCTAACAAGCACTGCCATACCTTCCACTTTGCTTTTGTGATTCTTTTTGATGTCTCACGGTGTGGATGCTGATAATATATATCTTAGCCGTGTCTTGGTGCAGCGCACAAAACGGACCAATTACCTGTGTAAAAGCAGCGTTCGTTCTGGAGCAGACCGGACACCTGTTTTGCAGCTATTAGCCTGACTCACAAAAACATTGTGATCTGCATCATCATCTTCACAATCATGCTGTCTCACATTCCTTACAGGGAGTTAGGAAAGAGTTGGTTTTAACTTCCCACTTTTAATCTTGCGTTTTTCCTATTCCACCGCCCTGGTATTTAAAAAAAAAACTTTCTCGCATTTAGTAGTTTACTTTTGGGTCCAATTTGTCAGCAATGCATCCAAACTTACCAGTGGAAACACTGAAAAGTGTCAGAAATGCTTGGAGAATTAACACGAGTAGCAAATTAAAGAGCATAAATGGGAAGTAAACCTAACCAAGGTGCCAAAAGACATCACAAAGGGACATGGTTAAGCAGAATACAGAGTACATTCATCTAAAAAGGAAAGGACAACCATGAAAAAAGAGTCTATAAATCAACACATTTACAACAGGAATAAAACAATGATAAATTGATAACCTTTGTGAAATATCAGATAATTAGCTATGGAGCTAAAAATAACTATTTCCAGGACAGAGACCAACAGAAAGGGACATTAAAGCTCTAAAGGCATTAGTTGTAGAGTTCAATAGTCACAAAGTATGGCCACATTTACTGTAAATGAAACAGTTCTGCATCACAGCATCAAAAGAGAAGATTGCAGAGTAGATATCGAGCACTGATAGCATCGGATTGATTAAGATCTCCTCCTCTGTCATTTTTCACACACTCGCTGGAGAGGCACTCGTGAAGCCAAAATAAAAAGAGAGCCATCTCTCCTCAACACACTATCCATAAACGTGTGATGTCTACCATGTAATTCATTCTGAAAAGACATCTCAATGCTACAGCCCCAGCTCGGTAATAAGCTACCGACATGCATCTGTCATCGTGAAGATTGGGTCATGAACCCATTACCTGAGTCCTAATTGAGAATGGTGAATAAAGCGTACAAAGGAAAAGTGGAAGGAAAGGGTTGTGAGGATTGCTGCAATCTTTCTCCAACACCTCAGACCGCTTGTTACGGTCATTTCATCTGTTTACAACATCCCCCCGCTAAATATTGGTGGTCACGTTTGAAAATAAGAACAATCTTTTTTTTGCAAGTTTATGTTTACTGCACATCATAGAAATCTTAGTCGTTAAAAACAAACAAAAACAAGTAAATCAATCTGGGATTAAGATATTAAGGATCTCTTTGATTATATTTTGAAATATATCAAATAAAACATTACCTGAAAAATTATAATTAAATCAACATCATGGTGAGGAATGTTTTTTTCCAAGTACATATAATTATGAATATTACAGAGACTAACAAGCTGTGTATGCTCATAACAGACACCGCTGAGCAGTAAGTGAATGACTGCAGTTATGCTAACTACAGACCCATAACAATGACTCACGGCCCTCCTCACAAGGTCAGCGAGGACACATCTCCTCCTATCGTTCTGGTAGAGACAAGCTGTGAGCTGTGAGAGTTTCCATCTGTCACTCTGTTGTTGCCATTCCTCCATCTTCTAGTGTATGTAATACTTTCCTCCCTGCAGTCTCTCTTACTCGCTGGAGGAAGGAACAGATATCCCCTATGTGATCCTAATTTTGAAAAATGTCATTTTCAGATATGGAATGACCCGGTTATGAACTGACTGTACTGTAATTAAATGTGTTTCTGTGTGAGTTTGACTTTGAAACCCCGCAGCACCCAAAGATTCTTCTCCGCTCATGGGAAAATCCGGCAGAGGCTCCGGCTAGTTGGGAAAGACAAGTCCACAAACAAGCCAAAAAACAACTCAAACTGCTGGAAGGGACATAATGAGAAAAGAAACTATTTTATCTTGTGAACCACCCCGATTAAGAACAGGAAGTCGGGATTAGGTTTGCAGCAATCATCCAGCAAGGACCACAGATCACGATGGAGATGAAAAGTTTAAAAGCATACTTCATATGTACTAATTTTGCCTTCTGATGGGTATCCAATGCAGTGTATATGTAAAGGTTAGTATATTTAAGAGTGTCTGAAAAGCTCAAACAGATAGTGTGTTTCAGTTACTTCAATAGAAAGTTTTTCACATGACACTGTAGTTATGAAATTAGTATTTTGTCAGAGCTGAACGACACATTTAGCGATCAGCCAAATAAGAAAAGAAAACCATGAGGATTTTCCTAATTGGCTGAAAGCAGCTTGAAAGCCTGTGAATATCAGTTCTGTAAGCCTGTCTAATTATCCAAATGCTTTAGGTCTTACCATTTTTTTGGGAGGTTTATATCAAATCAATGAACTTGCTGGAGCCTTTTCCACTGTAGAGGACTGTATGACTCACAAAGCAGCAAGTTGTTAGCAAGGCCAGAGATAAGGCTGCCAAATACACTAATAACTGTCCCAGTAAAGAAAAAAATCACTGCTCTTTCTGCCTGCTTTGCTATATGCAGTAATGAGGGGCAGAAAACAGCTGAATCAGTGCAAACTCCCTTATACTGATGACTTGTACAATACATTACAATCCACTGTAAATTACAGCACATAAACGCACTTGTAGCATACACCAGCACTTATAAGTAGGTGCCTGCACAGTCTGATTATGATTACCCTCAAGAGCGTATATGATATTATTATGTTTTTATTTTAATTTTGCTGTGTGCAGTGAGGCAATGAACTTACAAACAGTGTTTTCATGCCGCCAGTACAGTTGTTAAAGACGACATTGGAGTTGCCAGCGGGGTCAGAGAGGGTCATCAATATGCTGCCATATAGCCCCGGTGCGATCTGACAGCCCCTGGGTTCTGGCTGCAGCCTGAGTACAAGGACATCGTTCCAAGCTCTGCGAGCCAAATGCATGTTGCCACAGTCAAGACAAACACGTTCCATATGTGCCCACTTGTTGAGAAAACCTCTCCTGTGCTGCCTGTGGCGTTATTGTCACTGCTCTCCTCCCGCTCTCATTATGCGTAATTTGCAATAAAAACCCACCCAGTGGGTAAAAACCTCAATGCTGCGTCTGACCCATTTACAAGCAGTAGAACTAACTATTTGATGAAAGCAAATCTAAATACCTCCTATTTCACTTTTGTTATTTTCTTTATTGCATACATTAGAATGTGAAGTAGAAACACGCCACTATTGTTCTGGACTGGGTCTCTTTTCACAAATTAGGTTCTATGATATAAATAAATGACTGCACTGGGGTCCTCTAATGAATGTTGAAACTGATGGCAGCACTTGAGCACAAATGGGAACGCAATCTGTGCCTTGATGTCGGACCCTCTGTCCGTTTTTGAGGTGCCTTCATCCGTCTTGGGAAGAAAGAAAAAGAAAAAATATCAGCGTCGAGCAAATACAACACGAATAATGAAAACTGTGCCGCGCTGTGGCTTTGGGTTTGATCTGAAACAAATTCAATGCAACTTCACATCAAACAGCGGGCCGGCTATCTTGCCGCAGTGAATTTGTGGCCCTATATGTTTGTGCGTGCGCGTGCCTTCTGTAAATGAAAGCCATTTCTGATCTCGGCTCTGCTTTGATGAAACACGAGCTCTACAGGGTCCACAGCCTCTAGAGCAAGGAAAGGACTGACACACTTTCTGCCTCTGAGAGCTCATTTGGCACGGCGGAGCATGCGTGTCCCAGCGGTGTAATGTCACCAGGGGCAGCCTACTGCGGCATCTGTGTCTGCGCGCATGTGTCTCCGCGTGCGCACGAGAGAAAACGAACGAGAAACTACAGAAATGAGATAATCCTATTTGAACTGGAGGCCCGATGTAAAGCCTACGCTTTCCTGACATCTGATAAACAGACCGTTTAGATCAAGGCTTCCTAGAATAAGAAGAAAGGAAAAAGATTCATTTAAAAGATGCTATGGAGATATACTGAGAGGGATGGTTTCCTCCAAGCTAGAAGAGGAATAATGGAAAAAATGTGAGCCACTTAGAGCTCCAAATTAGTCATTGCGCTGAATGAAATAAAACGTCCACAAGTTTCTTTCTGTCAACCAAACTGGTCACAAAGGCTTTGTTCAATCACGTTGTGACTCCTTCTCACGTCCGATCAACCGGTCTGGTTTCAAAGCCGTAAAATCAACCGACATCTTGCCACGATTTCATATAAAAACAATGAGATGTTTTTGGGGCCGATTGAGGAAAAAAAAGAAACAAAGAGAAGAAAATGTCAGCAGACGGAGACGATAAGGATGCGTGACCATCTAATTTAAACTCACATGGGGAACTTTTCCCCTTTGGTGAAATTAGTAAATCAGTCACTCTCGCTCCTTCTCGGAGCAGAAGAGGAACGTTGATCCTTAATTAGTGGATCCTCAGATCTAGAAGACTGCTCTGGTGAGTTATTATTCAGTCATAATGGACATCATCAAAACATCAAAGACTCAATCAGTCCCTCTTGATTACAAAAATTAATTTGAGAGATCCTCCTAAAGGATGCACTGGCTGTTGAGTACAAGAGGGCTGAAAACAAAGGCGTGTTTTCCTGTATTTTCACAAAGAAACAACGGATTCAGACAGGAACTACGCACTTCCCATTCCTCTCAAATCCACAGTGCACCCATTAAGGGGACACTGGTACTGTCATTTAATTATTCATGTATGCTTGTATGTGCTTTTATCAATCTCTGGTTCACAGAGAATGTTTACATTAAAAACCATGAAACTGGCAATAGATTTTTTCCTGTTATACATCCTATCATTTTTAATAAGAGCTGCGGGTGGCATCCTTTAAGCATCTTACAGTCTGAGTGGTCAGGTGTGCCAAAGCAGCACGACTGCCCACGTGAACGTGACGCGAGTTAGCAAATGTATTTGCTTGAATGTTCTCTGTGTGTCTGCGTGGGCTTTTTCCGGGTACTCCAGCTTCCCCCCACTATCTAAAAACATGCATGTTATGCCATCTGTGTTTTGGACACTCCAAATTGGCCCTAGGAGTGAATGTGAGTGTGCGTGGTTGTTTGTCTCTGTGTGGTCCTGTGATGGCCCTGTCCAGGGTTACCCCGCCTCTGGCCCGTTGTCAGGTGGGATTGATTCCAGCCCCCCAATGACCCCATTGGGAAAAAGTGGTATAGAAAATGGATGGATTTTCCAGCTAAGCTTATGTTTGAAGTCAACTGTAAGTTGTTCCTTTCAATAGCCAAAGTAGGCTTTCGTGCCCAAAAGTATTCTCATCCCTCATATTTTTTCCAACAGGATTATATTAGGATGTTAAATCTAAAAATCATAATGGCCCAATAACAACCAAATACAAAATACAAGCAAGTAAAACGAGAGGCCTTTTCTAACAGCTATTGCTTGGCTTAAACGTGGTCTTGCAACAGGACAATGCACAGTAGCAAAGCTATAGCTGAGTGGCCGAAAGAGAAAAGAACCAAGGCGTTGCAACAGCACTGTCAAACTTCAGACCTCAACTTGAGCAGGTATTTCCAAGTATTGTTCCTCGGGCTCCTGTTGGGCTGACAGCACCTACGCTCAAAGCCTTTTTTAAACAAGGAACCAGAAAGTAGAGTGTAGCATCTATCAAATGCGTAAAGCTGTAGACCTCTTCAGGCTATCAGATGGATTTGAGAAATGTCATATTTAGTACATAGATCTTGACATGAGCTGGGGTTTTGGATTTTGTCTTGGGTTTTAGCTTCTTCTTCTTAGCTGTTTAAGTATGTCTTTGGTATCCTTGTCTTGTTGTTTTCAGGTTCTTTGTTACTTGGTTCTAGTTTCAGTTATCCTCAGCTTCTCTCTGTGCTCTGCTTCCTGGTTATTCCTCGTGATTCCTAGTCCTTTTTGGGTTTGTGCCCTAAGTCCCTTTTCTGTGTTCTGTTACCCTGTCTCATTGTTGCTTCCCATTTTCCTGTGTCTCCACCATCTTCATTCTCGTCCCTCAGTGTCTTCTGGTTTCCCTAATTACTTCAGATCCCTGCAACTGTACTTTCTCACCAGCTCTTAATTCCACAAATCCCTCCCCCCTCTATATAGACTTCTCAGTCTTCTCATTCAGTGTTGGATCTTTGCCATATGTCATGTCCACATTTGTGGTTCCCTTGTACTCT
This sequence comes from Menidia beryllina, assembly GCA_013363375.1. Taxonomy (NCBI): domain Eukaryota; kingdom Metazoa; phylum Chordata; class Actinopteri; order Atheriniformes; family Atherinopsidae; genus Menidia; species Menidia beryllina. Next base: position 1,553,843 of record JABUIW010000037.1, read on the forward strand.
GATCTCTCTTAGTTTTAAGATTTGGTTTTGTTTTTCCGGTAGGGTTTAATATTTCTATATCTCCAGCTTGTGCTGCGATTTGTGCTGTTTCAGGCTGTTTTGGTGCTGTTTGTTCCTTCTTCCCTCTTTTGTTGCCTTATCCCAAATCCCCCAGCAACTGTGACCGATCCTTCTTGATATTACGTATAAATTGATTCGCTAACTTTATGCAAAACTATAAACTGAAGTCTTCCACTTTGTTTAGTAATATAAGCATAGAATTAAGCTTTATCAGAAATGAACAGAACCTAAAAAGAATGGCTCAGAAAATTAGATTGAGATTAGGTAGCCCAACACGGTCAACCCAGTTTTTTCATTATCTTTTTCTTTTTTTATTAAACAATGTGTGCAAAGGCTAAAAAAATGTAATGCGAACAGTTGATGTTCAATTAGCAAATGTTGTATTGTGAACTGATGATTACACATCAAAACAACTTCATCAATACATAATTTTCTTTATTGGAAAAAAACAACTTAATCTTAAGCATGCGAAAAAAACTATGATGAGGAAGTTTGTTTTCATATATTTATAAAAGCCTGATTGATCACTATTTCCGTCATGTTGCAAAAAAACACTTTTAAAGCTTCATGTCATTCTTTCAAGCAGCTGAAATTTGTTCAGTTTTGCAGTAAACTGACAAGTTAAAAAAAAAGAAAACAAGCACATAGCCAGAAGCTTCACACAGTTCTGGAGACATTTAAAGCAGACGTATAATTAGATTTGTCGACGGCAAAGGCAGGTTGTGATCGTTTCATTCTCTGACATAGCTGTGGGCTGTACTCACCCAAACAAGTGCTATGTGTCCTACTTTACCAAAACAGAGCGCTCACACCATCGGTGCTTTAGAACTGTGATTACCAGATGCCTTCCAGGAGTGATTTTAAGGAAAATTGTCTCTGTACTCATGGGAGTATGACTATGTTTTTTAACTCTTATAGTGTGAAAGAAAGAGAGAGACTAACCACGACAGCCAAACTAGATTGTGTCATGTTGACGGGTTCGCCCCAAACAATGATTACAGAGAAAAACAACAACAACAACATCAACAACATAACACTCAGGCTTTCATATCAAAACCTAGTAGACTTGTTCCTCAGCACACAGCCAATAATGAGACGCAGTTTCTGTGAATATTTGGTACAGAGGATATAATGGATAAGATATATAAGAAAGTAATCCATTCAAGTTTAAGTAGGGCCACTACCATCTATATGTCAAAGTACACAATAACTTTTGAAAGTGGGTACAAACTTGAGTGGAGCCCTACTTATCATGAGAAAATCACTTCCTTGAGAGACTATAAACAAGTCATCATCATCACATAACTTATCTCACAATAGCCAGACAAACACGCATTTTTGTTTTAACGTGAGTGGGCTAGTTAACATAGAAAACATAGCGATGCAACATTAAGAAAGTAAAGTTATCAACCCCCCCCCAAAAAAAAAAAATAAAATAACTAGAGAAATGTTCGGAGAATCTCTGTCTCTCTCACCAACAAAAAACTTAAGGCCTGTTCAAAAGCTGGTGCAAAGCTCCAAGATGAAAAACAACCCCAAACAACCTACCTTAAAACTTAACTCTAGGCTGTTTTACCAAATGAGAACTAAATGTTACCCAGCCTGACCTTTCAAATCAAGAAAAGAAAAGTAAAAAATCTCCATCGGAATCATATTTATTGGCCAAGTTATCATACACAAGCAGGACTTTGGCTCCTCTTTACTCTAAGTGTACAGACATGTAGGTATCAATTTAGAACATTTTAATTGGATGGGAGATAAGGGGTCCTTATTCAAAGGAAATGTGTATATTTACTTTATTTTACAGAAGCTAATGGTGCAATTGTGTAAATTATGCATAGTAGCAATCCCACATAAAAAATGATCTACACTAAAAATAACACCACACATAGACTCAAACACTGTCTGAATGAATAAAGCGCTAAATGTGACAAAGATGGCAGATGATGGCAGCTAGGCGAACATTAAATGCACTAATATGACCCAGTGCAAATTAAATGTAGCTTTTGGTCCCATTTCACTCTTTTAAAAGGAATGGATGGTCATTTCTATAGACAGAACAGCTCTGTCTTCATTAAGTCTTTCCCTCTATAGTAAATGCTGCACAATTTTTGCAACTGAACTGTATTACTCAAAAGTACAGTAACACAAAAGTGAAAATGAGCAACACAATAAAAAAGTTCAAAATGTTGTACTTCTTTCAGGGAAAGTCTGAAACATCTGCTTTTCACCAATTGATATTAATATTGCATTTGTAAAGAAAACATTCATCTGAAAAAACAACAAAAACACGTAAACACAGGAGCCTCCTTTAAAATCCCTGCTGCTACAGCCCATATAAGGCCAAAGTGTGCTTCTGCTCCCTAACCTGTGAGGTGTCGATTGAGCAGCAATAAAAGGCGACCTGCCAGAGCAGAAAGATGCCATGTGCGGGTCAAAACCTCCCAAGCTGTGCACAGCCGACACTGGTTTCTTTCTAGGTAAACACCTACAAGCCTGCTGCCACTTCAAGCACAATTTACCCGACGCGGAGCTCAATATGATCAATACCTTCCTCGCTCCGATTTCTAATTAGCAACCTTTCCGTGTCTGGCAGTGGTTGAAGGCAATTGCCATTTATGGCTGCCCCCGGCAAATGAACTTATTGTTTTTAATGCTTGACTGATCGTTTCATTCTATTTGAGATTGTACACTGGGTATTGTGTTAGTGTACATGAGGGAAGCAGGATCCCTGGCAGCTAAAAATAAAGGAGAACTTCAATAGCGTGCAGCCAAGGAAAGCAGCAGTGAGTTATAGCTGTAGTGAGTGACTGAGAGCTGCCTTTGTACGCTGAGTGTGAGCAAAACACATCACCCTGGAGAGGCGCTAAACGTTACATGTACAAGGTGGCCTGGCCACGCCACCTGACGATCCTTCATCACATTTCTGGGTGAATTTTGTCGGTCTCTGCAAGCGTATGTGCGTTACTCCCGTTTGAAAGTCTGCTGAGTTTAGGTACAAAGGAGAAAACATCAAAGGTCTTGAAGGAGCGTTTCCTTGTGAAGTTTACAAGACAGATTTTTTGGCCAATAAGTCTTGCGCGGCTCGCATACAAAAAGCAGCGTAAAAGACTATTTACTCAGACGGCCAGTTGCTTTATCTTTGTTTTTCGTTTTTTTTTCCCCCTTCTCTCATTTTGGCCAAAATCTCATTCTAATTATGCAAAAATACCCACACGGTAAATGGGCAGTTTCGTTTTTCAGCTGTGCTGGGAAATACAAATTCTAAACTGGCTGAGAAATAAAGCAGCTGACATCACTTAGGGCTTTGAACCTCTCCTGAATTTGGCAGCGAGTATTCTCCCTACCAGGTGCAATGCTTTTTAATAAACAGCTGCATTCAGAATGCGGCACTTATGAGCCGAAAGAGAAGGTGGTAGGAGAAAAAAAACAATATACCAAACGGATAAATGTGTTAATGTAGTTACACTAATGGACGGCTTATTAATTCGTCTTGCCTTCTTCACAGACTGTGTACTGCATTGGTTATTAAGACAAACAGATTTTTCCCCCCCCTAAAGGAGGTTTGTAATTTATTCCCCTGTAATTATTCTATTCTTTAAATGCTCTCCGAAAAACAAGTAAGCCCACTGATGAATTAACAGCCAGCCTTGTTAGGGGGAGAAAGAACCCTGAGAGCTCCTATGTGACTGCAGTGCTGTTTCACAGATAGAAATAAAAGTACATAGTCCACTCCAGTGACCAGTCAGATAGGTCTGAGTGAGGTCAGATCCCAAAAGTCTAAAATAGATGCTTTCCACATTGCAGGCTTAATGAGCTTAAATCATGCTTTTATCTCAATCAGTCTGCACATAAAAATGTTTTGAGGTTTTTCAACCAAACAAATTCCCACTAGAAGCCAATGTTTGATGTTAAAAATAAAGAGTTTCACAAAAATGCTCAGTTACAAACCAACATTATTTCATTATGAACAGCAGAGGTTGTTTTTCAGCCATTTGGATATAAATGATGCTGTTCACAGAAAAACAAATGGACGAATATGTGTCTGGTCTGAACAACCTCTACCTTTGAAAGACTGACACAGGTATACTTGTAAACTATTTTTCAAGGGAATTGCCTTGTAGATTGTTTTAGCTACTTGGATAGCTGCCGCAGTTCTCTTCTGATCCCTTCATCACTTCAAGACTCTTATCATGTGCAACAGGAATCCTTGTTTTGCCCTTCCTTTAAGGAAAAAGGCCACATAAATGCTGCATGTGCTCTACAGCCGTGCAATTTGAGCTCATTTGCAGATGCTTAAGTGTCTGACAAGCGATTTTAAAAGAACAAATTGTAAAGAAATCATTCCACTATAATGAAAATCAACAGGTAGAGGAGCTATCACATGATTGCTGATGATTAATCTGATTTATGCTTTCCCCAAGAGTGGCCGTGCCATCCTAATCAATCCAAGGGCAAACTATTCAAAAAGAGTAAATCTACAAATCCCAGCAAAAACTGACATTTCAGTACAGGATCAGCAATGGATGCTAAAGATGTGTTATAAGAAAAAAACACTTCACTATGTATAAGGAACACGTTTGGGCTTTCAGAGATTAGAGAGAAATAAGGGTCACACTGACTGTTAAGCACGGTGGTGGGATGTCATGGTTTGGGATAGGGTCACTGCCACATGAATGGACCAATTTAAAGTCAGTGTTTCAAACTATGCATTCTGGATCATCACAAAGACCAATTTGTGTGAAGTCCAGATATCAATTAACACCAAGGGGTGGCACACACAGAGCAAATGTCATAAAGTAGTGGGGAAAGTTAGGCCTGTAAAAATGGCACGGGGAGATTTACTACTTAACCTTTATGCCAGAAAACCCTTCAACATCCCCACATAAAGAACTACTTTTTGATAACCATCCCAAACAAATCAGACGTGCCAAAGGAGGAAAAGTAGGTTTAACATAATACTGTTTTTTCTTTTCATTGCATTTCTAAAGAAACAAACTTTGTCTGTGTTCTTGTTCGTGTGTTAGGCTATATAAAAAGTAGAGTTTAAAGACAAACCAGAATATATTCGAAATACTTGCACAAATTGGCTGTTTATCACGTTGAGCTGTGGGTAATAAGGTTTTCAATAATGTCGCAGAGAAAACAAGAAGTTGGTCACTGCACTCCCATTTAACACTCGTTCAAATGCCATAGTACTTTAAAATGTCTGGGTTAGAATGTGTCTAACACGCAAACATGAATGTTCTAAGTAACTCCCCAGCTCCACAGTAGAGGATGGAGGGAAGTTACAAAAACAGCTATCAGAAGAAAGACAGAGCAGCTCTGCGAGGTCCACAGACGCGGGCACTTTGCTAGGGCCCTTTGCTAGGGCCCTTTAATAAATCAAAAGATCTCTTAGCAGTGACTAGCATCACCATAAAAGCTAAATTCACCACTGTGGGCCTTTACCAGCGATCACACAAACTCAAAAACAACGATGATGACAAAAATGGAGCACTTCAATGGGTTTCATCATAAAATTACCAGTCTACAAACCCCTCCAGAAGGTGAAATTTCAAAGGTGGAATAAGTCACTGTGGTTTATGTTGGGTAATCCACTCCTATCTCAGCAAATTGGAGAATAACTGGTTTCAGGCATCCAAGATAAGCGGCAGGAAAGTCATTGTTGGTTTGACTTGTAGTGGAGTCGTAGTTTTATGTAGTGGAGAGTTTAAGTTTTTCATTACGGTGAAAAACGTGATCAAAAATCAATATATCTATAAAATAAAGATTGATTTTTTTTAAATAGAAGCTTTGGACTAAAGGATCTAGAAAAGCTCATTCAGCTGAGTATCCTTTAATGTTAACATGACCACCAGAACCGGTGTATCGCTCAAAACATTAATACAGCATGACATGTTATTACAATATGATAAATGACTGTTCGATGCTAAAGCGATCCTGACCAACATAGTATTCTATGAATAAATGGATTCGTAGGCACCCGTTTTCCTTTATATGGAGTGTAAGTGTATATGTCACAGTTCAAAGGGAAAAAGAAGGTTAGCCGGTCTCCGCCGAGATAGGTTGTTATCTGCGCGCATACAAATGTAGTGTTTTACCGTACAAATTCCTGACAGCTGATTTATCACACAGTGGGGAAAGCTGGAGCTGTACTTTTTATTTTCCACTTGGTGTCTGTCTTAGGCCAGCTGATTGAAAAGAGTATAAAATAATAGGGAAATCAATACGGTGGGCAGGGTTTTCATTATAACCACCACTTATTCTGCACGAAGCCATTATTGATGTTTTCTTTTTTTCTTTTTGAAATATCACATCTGTTCATTTTTCGTGGACTTACTGATGGGAACTTACTCCATGTCTCCTTTGTTGATAACTTTGAATCCTAGTACTATATTGATGGTCTCATGAGTGGCAGGCAACGATGATATTAACAGCAAAAAGCATAATCTTTATTTTTTTAACACTAGTGGCAATTATGGCAATTATGGGGAAAAGAAATATATGTATTTTTCAGCTGATTTCAGAAAAAGCTGCTAATGCAGACACCAGAAAAGACTTTTGCATTACAATAATAACTTGTTTTGAAGACTGCAGTATGGATTATTTTTGTCCCTCTTGCTCTTTCAAAAAACAACAGATAACAACCCTAACAAACGGTAGTTTGACAGCTGCTTTGGGAAATAAAGGAACAATCCTACATAAACCCCTAGTCCAGTTTCCTGCACAGGCTAGCTAACTTGAAGATAATACAACCATGTGTGTCCTTTGTGTCAAAGGTTTGGCTTCTATCTATTCTATCTAGCTTCTATTCTTGTCCTTTTCATTTGTACCTATGATGGACCGGCAGACTGTTAAGGGTTTACTCCCATCTCTCACCCAATGAGAGCTGGGGATATGGTTCTGTGACTGTTCACTGGTGGGTCTTCTATAGGGGAACACTCTGTAAGAGAGAATGAATAACCTAAAAAGTATAACCCTGTAGGTGCTAAACATTCTGATGATGATGAGTGATTTGTTGAAAATGTGAATATTTCCTGTCGATCATTTAAAGCCAAAACTTTTTCCGTCGCAGTTTGTTGTTTTAAATATCATCAGGTTATTCTGCTTTCCGGAAAAATTAAATAAATAAGCGAATAAGGAACACAATAATAATAATATTGTGACTACTATCTAATAGTTTGAATCTTTATGGAACTGAAAATAGTACAAATCAATATTGGTTATTTGGATTGTGTCAAAATTAGAGCTAACATTGAGCTCAACAATCAGAAGGAGGGGATACGTAATATCTCAAATTAAACACAAAAAAAGGTTACATTAGCTTTAAGGTAAGCATTGTTAGATTACAAAACAGGACTCTTGGGAAATATCTGTATGAAGAGGGCAAGACAGAATTGATGATCATTTCCTCTGATGACAGCAATAAAAACAAACATAAAATACAGAGTATTGGCAATCCCCGCACACTTTGACCCTCAAATTTAAAATCTATGATATACAAGAAAAAAAGAGAAAAACCTTTATATGGTGAGTGGAAGTAATCTAAATTTCAAAATTTTTAACCAAAAAAAAAAGAGGGACCATGAAGGTAGTCATTATGGCTTTTTCTAAAAGCTAATATTATCTATTATTTGTTATCTGTGTAAAACTTCCACTTCAATGTAGGGTTTAAAAGATTTGCATATCATTACCTGTCTGTTTTAGGAGAAAAAAAGTTTAATAAATTCTGACTATTCAGTGCAGCATAGAAGGAATTAACTCCACAGATAGTTGCGAATGAAATCCACTGAATGTTCTGAATTTTTAAACTCAGATGAGCTGATACTCCGTATCTTAACACCTGACACTAATACTTTTACCCAATACACAATAGAGCACCACTCAGACACAGGTGAAAAGATTTGGATGATAAAAGGGAGAGGAGAAGATTAAAGCTTTTGCTTGATTCTAGCATCCCAGTTTATTTAACTAATTCATCTAACTTCCTCAATATTCAAGGTCCCTGAACTAAACAAGTAGTTTCTAATGAGAGGAGAGGATTAAAACAAAAAAGGGGGTTTTAGTAATAGGTAGGGGGCTATTTACAAATGGGGATGCGGCAGCAGCACATTAGAAACACGATCTATGGCTGAAAGCAAACGTTTGCAGGCTCAGCTCTCAAAGGAAGCTTTGAGTTCCAGGAGAGAAAACTGTTGTTGAAATTAAATCAACAAGAAAAAGTTTTAGAGATATTTACTACTGCATAACAACCCAAACAAAAGGGTTAGTCCTGTTAATTCCATTTCTATTCCAACCATTGGATTTATCTCAACATTTTCTCCGGGAGGTGAAACGTTCATTCACATTCACCTCATTTTTCCATCCCATCGCACATTTGTATTTCAGGCCCGGAGCAAAAGAACAAAGTGTTCATTGCTATTTGCCAACAGCGATGTTGGCAAGGCAGAAACAAAGTAAAGGTTAGATGGAATCCCATTAAACTAATGTGATGGAAGGGGGGGGGGCAAGACAAAAAAATTGCACTCGAAGTCAGAGCAGGAGAGACTGGTTGGTGATTGTCACGGGAACGTCAAATCTGGTTCTGTAATGGAGTGAAACCCGCGACGGCTACTGGTCGCGGGGATGAAATGTAAATATTTCCCCGTCTTGGCACGCGGCTCGAGAGTTTTTGATCCATTATTCATGACGCTCGCACTGACACTCGTGTAGAGTGTGCTTTCAAGGCTGATTTTGTGCATCCAAAATCTTCTGGTAGGATGTCACGACACCTAAAGAGGATCGGGAACCCGTCCGCAGAGGTTGATATCGTGAAGTAGAGATCATTCATTTGTTTCCCAATGTGGGGAATCAACTTGTTGACACAAATGCCTGGCCAAATGATGGATAAATGCGGCTTGAATTCCCAACAACAGGGTATAACCAACTGTACACACTAACCCTACAGTCACATACACACTCACCTTGGATTATCTTCATAAAAAACCCAAACAGGGCTTTTTATTTTTTTTTCCTTTTCCAAGCTTCAGGCATTTAATCTCCAAACCACCTACCATAGCTGCCATTCCTCTACTCTAATTTGCTTTCAGTACGGATCTACTCTCAGTCAGGGCTCTGACTTTGGGTTTCTTCTTTTTTTTCTCCCATGCCTGATTTCCTAGGGCTGTTTGTTTCTCCTGTAAGAACGCATCCTAAAGACAGCTCGTGATCCCGTGATCTTTTTTCTGGATTTCTGGACAAAAGTTTCCTCCTCAACCAGCGCACAGGGGCTGCCGCAACGCCCGTAGTACACGACCACGTTCTTGGCGATGTCATGAATGGTTTGCTTCACTACCGCACAACAAAGCCGCCGACCAAATATTCAGGCCGTATATTACATTTTGGTTTATAGTTGTTCATTTATTCATTCGTTTGTTGTTTTTTTTTGCTTGCCTTGCAGAAGGACTGAGATTTGATCACCCGCCAAATTTCGTGTCTGGCACGAAAAACAAAAGAATGCCGCCAAGTGCAGTCGGAATAGCCAAGTGGCTGACAGCATGCTGGCGGAGATTTCTCGTTTGTTGCAGCTTCAAATGCCCATCAGTTCACTTCTGTTCTGCGTACAAGGTCTGAGATGCGCCTCCTTACTCCACTGTGATCCTCTGCAAGTTTTAATACTATGCTGGCTGCCTAGGGCCAAGGATATACTTGATTTTAATTACACTTTCATGTCGCTATTATTAATTCCTCGCGTATCCTGTGTATTTTAGAGTGTCAGAAACTCACTTAATAAGCAAGACAAGAAAGCAAAAGCGTTTTTTTTCTTTACTTAAAAATTTGTTTAAACATGAATTAACTTCACAAAAGCAAGAAAGCAAGAGTGTTTTTTTTATCTTACAAATGCGTTTAAACATGAATTAACTTCACGAAAGCAAGAAAGCAAAAGTGTTTTTTTTTTCTTACAAATGTGTTTAAACGTGAATGAACTTCACATATTTTACTAAACTTAAACTTAAATGCAAATGTCCTGATACAATGTAGCCATTATTAGCAGTAATGACAGCAAGTATCCTTTTATGCTTTGTTCCAACACTGTCTAGAGCATCATTAACGATGAGTGCCGGATTAAGTAGGTTGTTTTTTGGTGATTATTTATGCACTTTGTGCACTTCAGTGTATCAGAAAGCACAATCCACGGTTTATTTATGTCTAAAGTAGATAAATAGCCTCCGTTTTAGTGCTGCCTGAATCCACCCGGTGAAGCCACAAAGGAAGCCCTCTGCTGACCTCTCAGGCCACCATGACACCACAGAAGAGGAGACATTATGCATTAATAAAGATGGAGGGATAAGGCAACTCTGTAGAAAAGTTCTGATTGAATAATCAACTTCTCATGTCTTGTCTTAATAAACCCTTCCAACTCCAACTGTTTCTAATTGCTACTTTTAGGGGTTAAAGATAAGGTTAATGTTTTTTCCTCACTTCACCTGACTCATTTGAAAGTTTCTTTGCATACTTCCATACTTAAAGGCCGTAGTGGCATAGGCCAATAACAACCTTAGTACACAGGCATTTTCAACTATTTCAGTAAACAAAAAAAGGAGGATTCTTATGTAAATGCAATACTAAGTCAAACTTGGTTTTGAATATCGACAACATGTTAACATTTGAAGTGTTTCCTCTACTTGTTCTTGTAATGGCAAAACTGTTCAATGACAAAGTTCAACATCTCTGCTGATTGGATCATACCATATTTCATAGAGACATTTAAGATATTGGAGTGAAACACCTTAACAATCTCCTTAAAATACTGTACCAACTCTATCTCTTGGAGTCTTTTTTCTGTTTTCCACCCTCCCTCTTTGCTTTTTTTTTTTTTTGCCATTTGGATCATCTACGCGACACAAGCTCCAACCAACCACACAGAAGGATTGTCACTCGTTGAAAACAACAGTGATTCTGTTCCTGCCTTGTGTCCTGGGATTAGACCAGTCAGAACCTCAATTAACTTTGACAGGGCAGCTGACCGCGACCTCCGTGTCTGCTGTTATTATAACAAGTGGTGTAGCACCACAGGCAGAAACGGTCCTGAGGTATGTTCACCGCTGCGCAGTGTGTGTACGATGGCCTGAGTTCATTACCACAGTACCTGTGGCGTGATAAGTATGCTCAATGTCCTCCAATAATGATAAGAAAATATATTGGGACCTCTTCTGTTTAAAATTGCAATTATATTTAATCACATTCATAATTTAATTAATCTCTTTTTCTTCAAGATCCTCCCTGTCCTTCCGAGGCTTTAGGTGTTGAGGAAACTGGTTACGTGCCATTAACCATGTGATATTTCAAGTAGTATATAAAAAACAGGTGTAACTATATACTATAAATAAATAAAAAATAGTGTTGTAGCATGGTCATTTTCGTTCTTTCAACTGAATGGAGAAATGGCTGGGCATAACATTTTCTCTGGTAAGCAAGGAATTTTAAAAAATATGTCATATGTAATTAATAAGAGTATAGCACATTGACTTGTCTAGCCCTTGTCATTACATAGACAAGTAGATTTGACATTTGGCTCAGTCATATATGAAAACGAGCTCTACCTGTGTTTGCGGCTATCTAGAGGAGCCCTAGCACGGGGTTCATTTTTCGGTGCTTCTCTTACGTTGTTTGGGGCTTTCGGGGCTGAAATGTGCAAGTGTTTGAAGCTCTTTTAGGATCTCACTTCACATTTTAATCAGAATCCTTAACATTTGCGTGAGCCAGATAATTTGCCATACTGCTTATTCCTAGTAGTATTTAGGGGTTGGCGTTGGAGCCTATCCCAGTTGACATTGGGCAAGAGGCAACATTCACCCCTGGACAGGTCTCCAGTGAGCAAATTTTCCTTTTTTCTGTAATAATCAACACACCTTTAACACACCTCCCTTTTATCTACGGTTCGACACCTCAGTTATTTTTGTTAAAATCATAAAACAGCGTCTTGTTAAAATCGAGAACGGCGACACACAACATTAAAACTGAGGTTCGGGTTTGTAAAATAATACAGCGCCATGAAAAAAAGCGATGAAAGTCTTGTCCCCCGGCATTATTCACATGCATCAACGCAGTGGTCGTAGAGTTGTGAAGAAGACACAGGCGAGATGCCAGAATGAGAAATATATATTCAATCAGAGCAGAATTTTAAATGTTCATCTCTCTCAGAAGCCCGGCCATCAAACGTTATTACATCTCTTGTTTTGTCTCTATGGAACACTGCAGGAGTCCGCAAATGCTCCGTAGCACGGGGGGAAACTAAAACTGCTGTGCTCGCGCTGAACAGCTGCGTGACCATATCACAAATGCTCCAGCTGCCATTTCATCCAAACCGCATTGATCAACCTGTTGGTCTGTCACAGGTTACAACAAACCAAACCTATCCAAGGGCAAGCTGGCAGTTAAGAAGCCTGATGAAAAAGATTTTTTTTTTCTTCTAAATTGTTATAGGGGAACATGAATAAATAAATGTGCTTTCTGGGCTCTGAAAGCTTTATCAACTTTATAGGGCAATAATACTCTGGCTCTGATGCGTTAACAGGTTTTCCAACTGTTCCCAAGCGGTGAAAAGATTTTATTAAACGCATAAATCAGTTTATTAAATTGGAACACATAGATTGGGTCTTGCCAAGGCAGATGACGGATGTCTTTTCTCACACCTGCTGTAGTGCGCTTGGTGCTTATTCTTTAAATAATTCATGCAAAGGGCACTGCTATCTCAGTTCTGACCATTGATTAGAACTCTAACATATTGTGTTTGTTTAGAATCCTGAATGGATAATCTGGGGAATTTTTCTTCTAAACGGTGTGGCTGACAGGGAAGACTTATTGGGAGGATAGTCGCATATGTCAAGATAGCAAGACCACTTTTGGGTCAATTCATGGGATTCCTTCTATCGCTAAAATCAATGATTGAGGCTCGCTTACCGAGTCAAATCTCCTTCTTTCTTACGACTCTGCTTATCAGCCATGAAACGTCGGCAGATGCTGACATTTTAAACGGCACAAATCCTCAACATTATGAATATGGCTTCTGAATACCAGCCGAACACCTGACATTGGATCATGCTCAGCCCTTTCTAATCACACGCCTTGTCCCAGAGTTAAGAGTATGTAGAAAGGAAGACCTTTATTGTGTGTCGGAAGGAGTTGGTTTAAAAGCTTTGTATGAGTCGGTTGTCATTTTTCTACTTTTTATACATGGTTTCCATCCCCAAAGCCTTGAGTCGCTGTAATTGGCTTTTGTAGTAGCAGAAGAGAGAAAACGATCGTAAAGCAAAGACACTCCATTCGGATTTAGCACGTAGTCTGTGCTAATAAAATTGGTTTCAACAAAATGGAAAATATACCAATAAGTTAGAACGTGCAGGGAAAAACTCTGTTTGGAATTAAAAGACACCATGGTGCCAATTAAGACTCTTTCAGCAGCTGGGTGACTGGTGTAAAACCAGAGAATCCTGTGTCAGTGAGTGTGTGTGTGTGTGTGTGTGTGTGTGTGTGTGAGTGTGTGTGTGTGTGTGTGTGTGTGTGTGTGTGTGTGTGTGTGTGGGTGTGTGTGTGTGTGTGTGTGTGTGTGTGTGTGTGTGTGTGTGTGTGTGTGTGTGTGTGTGTGTGTGTGTGGATGTGTGTGTGTGTGTGTGTGTGTGTGTGTGTGTGTGTGTGTGTGTGTGTGTGTGTGTGTGTGTGTGTGTGTGTGTGTGTGTGTGTGTGTGTGTGTGTGTGTGTGTGTGTGTGTGTGTGTGTGTGTGTGTGTGTGTGTGTGTGTGTGTGTGTGGGTGTGTGTGTGTGTGTGTGTGTGTGTGTGTGTGTGTGTGAGTCTGAGTGCCGAAACCCCGGCGACATTTGCTCCACACTGTTTTTGTTTGTTCAATTCGAATTTGTTGTTTTTCCCCCACTTCCACGTGTGATACAATGGCCCCACATTTCCTTATTAATATGGTAATTAACGCATAAATATGCAGTCTGCGGGAATGTCATTTTCCAAAAGTCAGCATGTATTCTCGGTGCCAATTTGTGTTTGCTTTTCATTTCTGAAAGCCACAGAGCAAGTCATTATGGTGTGGCTCAGGGGGCGGGAAACAGAAGTTATCAAGATATGAAAATGACAAAAAGTTAGGTGTTATGTGGCACTGAATCTTGTATATTCGGATATTGTCTTGGATTTTATACAGAACGCAGAGAAAAATGATGACCTCGGAGTATTTAGCGCTGCTCATTATCTGAATGTGCTTTCCCTTACAGCTTCAAAATACCAAATCATTGTATTTCAATCTTGCAGGATTATCCAAAGTTCTTCAAGTCGCATTTGTGCTAGGTACCCTGAACTGGGTATCCATCCAGCTTCTCTTGCAGCTTTCCGTCCCCATTATGTTTTCCGGCGTGAACACTGTTGGTGGATTGACTGTCAAAATAATTTAGCTCGTAGAAAGCATGAGCACTGCACAGCGAAAGCAGAGAAAAGTTAGCCACAGGGAGGGGGAAAGTGAGGAGGTATTAGAAAAATCTGACCTCAAAAGTACATAGAGGACATAGCAAAGTCTACTCCAGGGATTCACAATGCTCACACACCATCACAGTTGCCAGTTTTCTGATGGGAAAGTAGAAATTTTGTTTGTTTTATAGGAATCTTTTTTGTTGTTGTTTTATTTGCACAATTATGTACTGCATCTATATGGTGTGCACGGCTTCTGGTATTAGTCCAAGTAAATACTCTGCTCAGAAGGGTGTGTTTTGCTCATGTTGCATAAAGTGTGGCATTGAAAGGGACCCCTCAGGGGACAAGATGCTGATTTTTAAGGGGGTGCGGTTTCAAAATCTATTGGTCGCTTTGAGACTTCATCACGTGCTGCAGCTTTAAAATAGCGTCGGCAAAAATGTCTGTGGTTGAAAGGCTTTTCTTTTTTTTTTAATTGCTGTCCACTATCATCTTCACAGGAATTAGGTGTATTGCTCTAATAATACCTTAATAAATCTACAAGAAACTAACACACAAGTTGTTTAAGCATGCTTCTCAAATACTGAAAGCCTATTGATGTGCTTTTGAAATTGAAAATGGTTTGTTGGGCTCTTTTACCCAGAATAAGATCTCCCAAAGCCATCTCACAGGCACGCCTTCTGTCCTGCCCTAATTTGTCTCCGGTTGTACGGGTCAGGCATACAACCTGAAGAATTAGAAGAGAAGGCTGAACACAGCCCGTTTGAAAAGGTCGCCAGAGGCAAACCTTCCTCTCTTGAGAAAAAAATAAACAAACAACAACAACATGTTTTAGGTGACAGCTGAGGCTGAAAAAAAAACTGAAAGACTTATTGGGGCTTTTCCACTCGTACTTACTCAGCTCGGCTCGGCTCAACTCAGTTTATTTGCACTCATATTATGGGCCGGTGCCTCCAAACATTTACAGTTTAGGTGCCTACTGGGCCACAGTGTCGACTGTGTCACATGACTTGATGAGTCATCAAAGCGACTCCTTCCTGTCCATCCTGCTTTTTTTAATATTTTCTTCAAACATGCCAACAACAAACCCTTGACTGAACAATTTCTGTCATCATCAATGTTGTGATTGCCTAAAAGGTGAACCGAGGATCCGCCGGTATGACGTTGCCACGACGTCCGTCCCTGTTTTCCCGTCCTTGAGCCGAGCACAAGCGACATAAGGAGGACCTCATTTGTACTGGACAACCCGCCCGAACCGAGTCAGGCGAGAAGAGTATGGCCGAGCGGGGCTGAGTAGGAGCTGATAGAGAAAAGAGATGAGAGCTAAGTGGCATTGCTTAGTTGTTCTCCACAACATCATGCTGAAAGAACACCAAACAAAGCTTGCTGACACAAACAACTCGCCGCCATGGAGGAATAATGATTCGGCGGCGCCCGGCTGACTGTAAGGAGTCAAATGAGAGTCAATCCATTTGAAAAGCCTGCGTTTGACTTCGGATTGGGCCGTGCAACAGGTCAATCTCTCGGAACGCGGCAAATCTACACCCGGATGACTCGAACAGGAAAGAATCAATGGACCGGTCAAAGTCCACATCTTAACCCTGCTGAAATGCTGAGTCGGGACTTTAGGAGAGGTAAGTCAACGTGAATGAAATCCTAAACCCTTCTAACAGCTGAGAGCTAATTCAGTAGTACACTAAGAGTGCAAAGTGCTCCACTTTAAGTTTTATTAAGACACTTCAAGGGATTTTTTCTACCTTTTTTTTTTACTTAATAGGTGTTTTAAAAGAGTCTGGACAGCAGGCCAGCCAGTTCAACACCCTGGCTAGAAGCTGGGGCTTTTGGGGCATTCCTCGGGCAAGAGGACCGATTCCTCCCTCTCATAAATTGTTATTAACCTTACTCCACACCAAGGACCTTAAGTTGATTTCTGCTCACTTATTTTAAGGAGTTAGGCTTGATTCACCTGGGTGTTTCTGTTTTTGAATAATGTAGATATTTAGAAACAAAAATTATGCGACTTGTGGATGATTTGGACTAGAAGCATCTTGTCGACGTGTCCGCATTAATCTGTTAAAAAGCTGAAAACGCACAGCTTCAGCTAGATGTTAAAGGAAACATGTAGGTGTACAGCTTGGCCTTAAATAAAGCGCGACCATTAAGCCGCTGCACTCCGTGCATTAAGCTTTCCATGAACAACAACAAATAAAACCTCCCCCTTTGCATGTATCAGGGCCGTCTCTGTTCCTTTCACGGAATCCCCAGTGTGTGGGTAAGTACATCTCGACCGCATTGTTTGACGGCTAAAAAAGAGGCCGTGTTCGACCTCTCCACCTCCTCCACTCTGCGGCTCGTACAGCTCTGACAGATGTGCAGCCATGACAGCCTCAAGTGGAGATGTGAAGCTCGACGGCAGCAGCCTTTTAACTTTATTAAACTGTCAAACCAACATTCCTCATACGACCGGCAGACATCAAGAGGTTTATCGTGGACGTCGGGAATGGGGGAGGCCGGACCGAGCACTAAAACTCTCCCCACAAGCCACTCTGGGTAGTCCTGTGATCAGACTTCTGGGGCTTGTTAAAAGTTATGGCTGATATTTAACTCCAGAGACATTAAACAGTCCCTCAGATGAATGATATCTCAAACTAATTTGTCTTCTGTCTTTCTCTCTTGTCTTATTAAGTTCTTATTAAGTTTCTTAATGAAACTTTATCAAGAACGCCCTCCTGATTTAAATGTAGAACTAAAATGAGCAACTTGCAATTTAGGACAGGAGCGTTTCCCTGCGATCAAGCGGTGTATATATTTGATTTACTCTTTTTATGTTGTTTTTTTTATTTAAAAAAAAATTTAAAAACTTGTAAGTCACAATTTGTGGATTATATTGATGAGTTTGGACTATAACATATATCTAGATATAAAATGCTTGTCGATTGGTTTTGCGAAGTGTTTTTTATTTTATTTTACTTAACAGTTTCAACACTTGTCTGAAGAGGCTTTGATGGGCTCTTTGTGTCTTTGTGCTGTTGTCGACAAGTTGGACTCCAAAAGATTATCCAAAATTATCCAGCATTTCATGTTCACGCAAAATACAGAGCCATTTCGACAAATTTGAGTTTTCTAAGTTTAAGAAGAAAAACTGTGCCTACAATCATTTACTTCCAAAAAGGGTTCTTTTATTCACGTTTGTTTGTTTGGGTCCCCACTGGCATTTCTTCAACGGCAGGTATTAGTCATTGGGGCCAGATAGCATCTGTAATGACCACACAACTTCAAATAGTCTTTAAGAAGAATATATATAGAGAGAGATTTCTTATTATTAATTTTTTTTTTTACTCAAATTGTAGAAACAGCTTCATTGTGTAACATGAACTTGTAGCTGCAATTTTGTGTGATATTGAGTGTTCGTGTGTGTAACATTTTGAATGTGTAGGCGTTCGTGTTGGTGTGCTTTATTTATTGTCCTAATTTTCGTCCTATACCTTGAACATGTCTTTGTTTGCACAGCATCCCTGACAAAGCTGCAGTTATAATACAAAATATTTTCAGCAGCGAAGAAAGATTAGTTAAACCTACATTATAAAGCATTGCTTTTGCTATGGAGATAAAAGTCTGTCCAGCAAAAGAGCGCTCTTGTTGTTTTCTTTTGTGTCTGACCACCGCAGCTGTTGTTGTCTACCTTTTTCCAACTTTTCATATGATAGTTCCAGATTGGTTTTACTGGTCACTTGGACTAGAAAAAGGGCCTAGATTTCATATGAAGTTAAAAAATTCAATGTCGGGCCAATAATATATCCTTAAGAAAAAATTGTTAAAAATCATGGAAAGCAGAATAACTTTTTTTTTTCTTTTTAAAGTAAGCCACATTAGTTTAGATAAGATTGAACTTTTTTGTCATCGCACATGTCAAACATGAAACATAAATTGACACCCGGGCCTGTAGGCCGCAAATTGTTTCATGTTTGACAGAGAAGTCCTGTTTCAGTTACAGTGGGTCATTTAATTAAAATCCACTGGCTTGCTGACACTGACAGGGGCAAATGTGAATTTGTGGAATAAGGAAAGATGGGCAAGGGGGGGGGGGGGGGCATTCTGCGAAGACACCGATCTGAAACAGAGGACTGTTAGTGCCCACCATATGGATTCTTCTTCATGTAAGCCAACATTAAATCACAGTTCAAGAGTCCTGCACCTACACCAGCTGCCAATCGCGTCCGCCTCACTCCACTGGGTTCCTCTGTTTTTCCTGAACCGACTGAAAGGGGGGAAAGCAGAGCCCTCATTTGTTCCCCGGAGGATTTAACTGTCAAGCCTCTACAGACTTGTTAGGGCGTTCACTTCCACATCTCCTGTCACATCAAGTTCTCTGTCCAAATTAAGACCACCGGCCATGTCAGCCATGTCCAAGTGTGTTTCTGATGTGTAGTGTCGATGCTTTCTTTTGTTCTGTCCAGCGGTGACATCATCTCCTGTCTGATGTATGAACTGGCCTCTTAGAGGAGCGGTGACATACTTCAAAGGGGGGGGGGGGTGTTAGATAGTCTGGAAATTAGGTCAGCGTTTCTTAAATCAATTAATTGGAATGGTTTCTTCTCAATTACAGGATTTAGGCAGGTGTTTATATTAAAAAGCTCAGATGTGAGCGGAAAGGTGTGGAAGAACTCGAGGTAAAAGTTTTCTGAAGGTCTTCCAAAGTTTTTCTGAGGACAGAGGGTGCTTTTCCACTTATTTTTAGCCCAGTCCTTGTTCCTGACCATTTTGAGAGTGTGCAATTGTGGAAGAGCAACAAAAAGCACCTCACTCAAGGGATAATCAAGTATTGTGTGTATTGTTTAGCAAATTGATGGAAAAAAGAAGGAAGAATTGAACTGGAGTCTTTTTGTACTTTCTTGCAGCCTCTGACAAAGAATCGTTATTTGTTCCCATTTCTTTGGCCACTGTTGTGAAAACAATTGTCAATTTTGGCCCAGAAAAGGTTGATTACCAGATAGCTTTTAACTGAAAAACTTGCAATATCTAAAAATGTTGCGCTGTTTTCCCTTTGAAAACATCGGGGAAACTGACAAGGACAAAAGAAGAAGTACCACGCCTTTAAAAGGTTTATGGCTGTGATACTGTAAATCCAGCAAATGCCAGCGACACGACCAGAGAGATGCCTCTGGTCCTTAAGGAACCATTGTTAAGGATGGGGGAAGGGAACCAGGAAGAAAAGGAAGAGTATGACACAGAACGCGCAACAATGGCTAAAAATAATTATCAACAGGTCTTATAGAGAGATTGCTCCTCCCAGAGTCCAGACCTCAGCTTTACTGAAGAAGTTTGGAGTCAAAATTACAAAAAAAAGAACAAACGGCAGTCAGCATAGACACGAGAGGTTAAGCATGTCCTTTAGAAGCTCTAATATAGAGCTAATGACAAGACAAATCGTCTAAGAGGGCTAAGCTGTGAAGTCATATTAAATACTGACTCTGTGAAAGCACACTTTCACTCTCACGGCAACACAAAGCCACAAGGCATCTCCTTTCTTTTGCTCAGAGCTATATGGCTAAAAATTTCAATTACAGCACTTCCCACCTATTCGTATCTCTATTTCTAACGCCTCTTTTTGTTTTATTCTGTCCTCTTCCAGAGGGGGCCGCTGCACAACTCGTACAAAAGCCTCTTTAGGAGCTGCTCCCAGCTCCCAGCAGTGTTTCCTCTCACAAAGGAGGGCTGATGACGTGATCGTGGCAGAAGGACACATCACACTCTCTGTTCGGATTCCCTCTATCGCCTCACGCTGATCTGCGCTCGCACGCCAGCTTGTGTCTTGCTGTAGTGCGGAATTAAACAGGCTGCTTGACCATTCACGAATAACGACGGCACGCTCCAGAGCTGCCGAGGGACCCACGTCCAAATATTTATCTTAGCATTGAGAAAATGGGGTCTGCTCAGCAGCTATTATTATATTATCTGCATGCCACAAGATGCAGTCCCGGCAGGGGAGCTGGACCTCAGGATTGTACTTCATGGCAAAAACCCGCCATATGGCTTTCGTTGCATGAGGTGAAACAACACAGGCCAGCAACAATGGGTCAAAGTCAACACGGTGTACAAAGGAGGCTTGTGGGACTCACGGTCCACCCTCAAGTAAAGCGGCAGAGCCAACGCACCCTCAAAAAACACACAGATATGGGTCTTTTTTGTTTGTTTGTTCGTTTGTTTTCTTTGCATTAAAACCAGTTGGGTTTTACCTGAATTTCAGGATCCAGGGATGAAGAAGGAAGGCGTAGAGAGCAGGTCAGGAATTGGTCGGTGTCCACCCCAAAAAACAAGGAAACAGAAAGAAACAAATTAGAGATGGGCGTCAAACTCCCTGATGTTGGCAAACTTACGTTTGGTGGTTTCATTTTTTTTTTTCATCAAATGAAAGTACGACCCATCTCACAATGTCAGCATGGATCACAGCGCAGGATGTGGAATGCTATAGGGAACAGTATATGGAGCTACATAGATCAAACAAAAGGTAAGTTTAAGTTTAGTATAAAAGCATAAAACTGAAAAAAAAATAAACACAACCCAATCATGTAGATAAATCATTGAAAGATGGAATAAATGGTTTTAAAAATTAAAATATCTCCCAAAGGCCAAAGAACTCAAAGTGAAAAAAGGAAAATAAAATTTTGTTCGCAATAAGGACACAGCAGGAAAACATTGATATAAAGTCTTGTATTCCAGATTCTAATAAATTTCTCGAGCTGCTCTCATGGTTGCACTTTTGCCACGAGGCTCCTTCTTTCAAGGCTCTTCGGCATTCATCCCTCCCCCTCACGCCTCAGATGGAACAGAGTTGTGCGGAGGAAATGGCATCATTCTGCTGACCCCCACTCGCTCCAAAGAACAGTCTTTACCCATTCTTAGTGAGTTGAGATTATCTGTTACATTGAGGAAAGGTTTCTCTTGAATAGATCCCAGCATGATGACGAAACATACAGCGCAATGGAAACCTTGAGCGTAACTGCTCAAGGTTTCAGAGCCTCACAGAGTCCAGTTTCCTCTAAAAAAGGTTAATCAGTCAAATACAGTGGAACCTCTATATATGAATTTAATTTGCTCCCGGACTTACGTCTTCTGTTAAAATATTTGTATGTTGGTTCAGATGTTCCCATTAGAATACATTGTAATTCGTATAATTCGTTCCACAGCCCAAAAACCATCAACAACTCCTTAACAAATACTGTAGATAAATACACATAGCAATAAAACAAATGCATTAGATAAGAGAAATATAAAAAGGAATACATTATGAAGAAATAATCAATAAAAAGGGTTTTTTTATAGGCAGTTTACCTCAGAGACTGGCAAACGGAGGTGTAGGCTTAGCGACGGAGGAGACGGTCGGTGCGGAGGTAGAGGCGGTGACTGAGATACAGTACATACCGTAACTTACTCTAACTTTCTCTAAATGAACTTTAAACTAACTTAGCTTATTTATTTTTATTTCATTTTTATATTTTATATATTTTTTTCTATGACTTCGACGTTATATGTCGAGTATATGATCTAATTTCACTTCGTTTCTTGGAAAATGTGTATGTTTAGGTAATCGTAAGTAGAGGTTCTACTGTATATTCATTGCATGACTATAAACAATATTAAAAGGAATATATTTAGTAATTTTGAATATGGTAACAAAAACATTTTGTTATATCTTTTTACATTATTTCTAACATTATTGCAACAAAAATTGCAGCTGATGACATTCTTGATATTCAAATACTGAGTACTTTACAATTCATTAGACCACTGGTGTCCTAAATTTACAGAGCTGGGAGCAACGATAACACCTTTATTTCCAGACTATAAGTGACCACATTTTGTTAACCACTGGGGCTTAAACAGCGGTGTAAATAATACTGATTTTTCCGGGCTAACAGGTTTCATTCAGCCTGGTCACATAAGACAAATAATCAAAATAACAGAACAGCTCGAACATTTACCGTATATATGTGTTTCGGTTACTTATACATATTTAATAAAGATGAAAAGGTTGTTTTAATCTAGTTGTTTTAAATTGTTATTGGTAACAGCTGTTGACCAACAGCTGGAACAACTCTTTTAATCTTGCGTGTTATTTACCAAATAAATGACAGAACCGTTATTAGTTTTAAACAGGAATTTGAAAGATTTCTAAAGTAAAGGGAAATTAAAAAAAACAAACTAACCACATTTTCCAGAAACAAAACATTCTGCTCTGTAGCTTTAACACACACTTGATTTACAACACAAACCATTTATTTCCAAGCTGTCCACCGTTCAGTCAGTTTCCTGCCAATCTGGTTTTTGTCTGCGCCTCATTCCTCTCTCTGCAGCAATATAGATACTGTACCTGGAGGAACTGAGCCTGCCATTTCCTACAATAGCTGACTAATGGGACGTCTCCAGCGTGGCCCTGTGCCTGTTGTGTGGGGGACGCCGCAGTAAACAAAAAACACCCTTGGCTCATGAAGTCTTAATGGAGGAGATGGAGCGCCGTGCCGGCCATGGAGCGTCAGTGCAAAATGCTCTGCAGTAATTCTTCATCTCTGCATTGTGCCAGCAGCCTAGCTGTTTGCCTTTTTTAGGCCGGTCTAGGTATTGAAAATAATAAATAAAAAGAGTGGAAACTCCATGACGTCATGGTGTTAATAGGATTTATTTACTGTACATGTCAGGCATGCCAAAAGAATCTTTATCCGCCTGACTTTGGAACACCTTAATCATCACATGAGGTTAAACAAGCTTTAGGAAGACAATCCAATATATTTAAACTCCATCATAACATATCTTATATGTTATATTCTCTGTGTTTATCTACATTGAAATGCACATCTACAATTAAATGTTAAGCCTTTTATTCGTCAAAATGTCGGTGTGGTTTTAACATGAGATTAAATCACAACCTCCCTTTTTGGTTCCAGACTTCAGAGAGCCCAAAAGGCCCTTAAAAGGGGGTTGGGATACTTTCCATTTTCCCAAGAAATTATGGGGGAAATATGACCTTGCTTCGGTTTTGCGTTTTTGCGTACGTGTGGGTGTGAGCGCTGCAGCTAATTCACATTAGATGCTATTAGCTTATGCTATTAGCATTGTACGCTGTTCTTGATTTCAACTTTTAATCTGCAGTCGTTTAGGCTTTGGTAATCTAACAATTTGCATTAATTGCTGGATCTTCACTCTTGGTAATTAATAAGTTATTTACATTGAAACAACAGGTATATATTTTACTTTCCTTGGACCCACCCAAGATGCCTCTATCAGCACAAATGTTAACCACGTAAAAGGAAAAAAAGGGCCTTTTCTTTAACAAGCCAATGCTATAATCAATATCTCAGAAATTGCATTCCTTTGTCATGCTTGTCATAAACTACTGCAAAATCAATTTTCTTTAAGTAAAAAAAGTCAAATAAGAGAGTTTGGAGCATTACTGCCATCCTCTGGTGGCAGCGATGAAACGCCATGAGCCGCAAGTTAATGGTTACGAAAACGATCAGATGTTTTATCCTTCAATTATTTTAAAAGCATTGCTTCTTTCTTAGAGTAGACATTGGTACTTTCACACCTCGTCCCTCTCATTGGGACTGATTTTATTATAGGAATGGTTTTATCTTCAATTCGGACCCAAATGTTCTGGTCCATACTCTTTTGTATGAAGTTTAGTTTCAAATGGCCAATATTAAATCTGATGATGTTGCTGTGATGCGTCAAGCTGAGGTGGAACGCGACAGAAGAAGCCACAACGTTAAATCCCATTCCGAGTTCAGATGCTCTGCAGATGTACACAAAAACTAGTTGGAGTGCGACACACTGTCACCACTAAATCCTGACAATATACACAAGCATGCCATGGACATGTCTGGAGAGAGATATGCCAGTTTGCCGGTGATGTTTGTGTAATTTCCTCTTCTCTCGAGTTTTGATCTGATTTCCTGTCAAAATCCCTCAAACCTGAGCAGGTTTGCTCTCAGTGGGGGGCTGACTTAATAGTAGTCAGATGAGAGGGGAAACGAGGAATGATTGAGTCTCGGAGTAATATCGGGGCTGTCACACTGTCAGCTATTTCACGTCTCTTCCCCTGATATTAAAGCTATCGAGCACCGCTGATCTGAGTCCAGCTGATTGTGACCGAAAGTGTGCATTCTCCATGTGTTAATATGGTCCATTTTTCACACTGTCAAATCTTAAAGGTGAGAGAAAAACCACAGCGGGAGACCTCTCAGCTGTGAAGGATATTCCATTGGGAGTTTTTTTTTTCTCTAACGTTCACATTATTCATTCTTTCACATGGCATTTTCCATAAAAACTTCCAAATACACCAAAACAGCACGTGAAGAACAACAATTGTATGTAATGTCACGATCATTTTGCCCACAAATAAATCTAGAAATTTGACGGAAGGTTCTCAAATAACCTCAAAGGACGGCGCTTAATTTTCAAGCCCAGCTCATTGGTTTGGATTAAATCAGAGGACACCAAGGACAGAATTCACATGGATAATCAATACATTGGAAATTATATCAGTCTGATTCAGCTTCAGCAAGTCCACCGATGCTTGAAAATGTCTGTTGTCAATTGATAGGCTTTAAATGTACAACGACCTGTTCATAACAGTGCTCTGATACCTCTGGACCCGATGGCAGCGTGATAGGAGATTTGTTTTCATTTCAACAACTAGTAACTACTTTGGAACCAACACCCAGTGTATGTCAAAGTAGTAAAATTGTATTTAATGGTACTTATACGGGTACTTGGTATTGATTTATATCAAAATTTAAGTAGATTTAGCCCTACTTTATAAGACAAAAATCTTGTATCAATGCATTCTGAACTTATCCATTCAGAGGCCATGATTCAATCTCTAGAATGAGAGGCATTAGCAATTATCTCATCATTTATTACAGATAAAGTCATTTGATATTTGATATTCCTGGGAACCCTATCAGGAAGTGCCGGGGTGCCTTTGGCCTGACTCAGCCAGCTTAGACCCCTGGCCGAGTAGGTGTTAAAATTTGAACTGTTATGAGGCAGAGTACAGAGGAGCCACACTGCAAATGTGCAAGTAGAAACCCCCCATTTGATGACTTTCTCCATGATGTTTAAGACACAAATGAGGTTAAAAAAATGAGAGATGAATCATTAACCTCAGTCCAGAAAAATGGCTCCTTCTCAACTTCTTGTTTTCCACCCCCTCATTGCTCATTTTTATTCACTTGGTTGGAATGATGCAAACCAAAAACCCATGGCTGTTTCTTCTCACTGATCCCACGCCACTGCGGGACTGCTTTGGAACTTCCCAGAGCTCCCAGTAGGATGCTCTCATGCAGCCAATTGGTCCCAGATCACACGCAGACCCTGAAATCTACCCCATCCCCAACAACCAAAGGAAGAGTGTCAAAGTCATCGCAACCAAAAGATTCAGCTGGACGGGAAAGTGGAGCTGACAGTAATGAGCAGCCCCATGGCTAAATTAGGGGGGTTGGTGGGGTGTACAAAAATATGCAGGTAGTCTACTTCTCAATAGTTTGCCTGGATGAGAGCTTAGGCATCCATATAAGCCACTATGCCATGATAACAGGTCATAACTAACAAACTAGAAAGGCAAAGATGTGTTAGGGTTAGATAAGTATTCTTTTTTGGAGATTTGTAATGTTTAAGAACCCTCCATCTTGATATTCAAGGACATTGCTGGGAGCAGTATCAGCTGTTTCCAGTGATCAGTGTTAACATAGTATCACATATCCAGTTATTCCTAATAATACTGTACATCAGGTATTGAAATGAAGATATACAATTATCACTTTTTTCCCTTTTTATCTATGCATTGTCTTGTTTTGGCTGCTGTTTCATATGGAGATGGTAGCCCATAGTCATGTTGTGAGAGGCTTATTAATCGTCAGATAGATGCCCTGATCATTTCCTCCGAAGTTCTTTTTCAGTGATTCTCCCTGGAAAATATCATGGGGTTAAGGAAAGATGATAGGAGAAATTTGTTAAGACCACCTGATGGGCTCACCACCCGCCACGCTTCCCTTAAACAGTGGGTGAGGAGTGCTGACGGCAGAGTTGTTCCATAAATATTTTAGAAAAGGCATGTCGGATGCTTCCTATGCTGAATCTGTCCAGGAGGTTTGATTTACTGGTATTGAGTGGAGTACGTTGTAGATTTGTGTTTCCTGGCTTTTTTTTTACACCTAGACCTTTGTTTTTTAACTTGGTTTTAAAGTCAGGTCTAATGGGACTAGACGTTAACATAAAGAGGAAAATGGGGAGGGGGTGAGCAACTGTCTCTGTCTTATCTTTGTAATGGCAACCACCAGTCTTGGTCCTCTTTTTCATTGATCAGATTGATCTATCTGGATGGTTATTCCTTACCAGTTTTGGTTTATTTTTACTCCAGTCCACAACCTAAAACAGAGAACCCGGAATCAAATCTCAACAATGTCTTCAAAGCATCTGCCTATTTAGTGAGATAAATAGATCCTCAAACTGCGTTTGTCCAATGTGGGGTTCAAATCCTTGCTGGGGGCCCTTCTATGTGCGGTGTGTATGAGTGGATTCTCTCCGGCTACTTCGGGTTCCCCCAAACAACCAAAAACATTCATGTTAGTTTGATTGGTGGCTCCAAGAGGGAGCCTGCTTAGTTTTCGGTCTCGTACGTCTCTGTATGTCGTTGTGGTGGACTTTGGACCTGTCCAGAGTCTAACCCACTTCTCCGCTCTCACAGCTGGGACAGGCTCATCCACCTGGTGGACAGAACAATATTACCATATACTTATTTCTTTTGAGCCTTTTCAGTAACCTTTCAAAAATCAGCATCGAGTCATCTGGAGTGACCGATGCCTGATAACGAGCTGTGTTTTCCAACATTGTGTGGGGTGAGTGGAAAAAACAGCATGAGGCAGAAAAGCACAAATGAAAGGGTTTTTTTTTAAGCTTCTTCCTTTTAAAGAAAACAAAAGCAGACAAAAGGAAAATGAACTGCTGTTTGGAGTTAAGGTTTTACTGCGCTTCGAGCTCCACTGGATTAAAAGCGGTAGATGATGGGTGGTTATGCAAATTCATAAAAGATACATATTGTGTTTAACTTGAATACAAGTATAAAACGAAGATAGCAGTCTGTGTAGATAAAACTCCGATTTCTTTGGAGGGGAAAGATGAAATAAATTCGCTGGCGCGGAGAGACGACCGGCGGCTGATCTGCGTTAGTCAGCCATGAAGCTTCCTTCTTTATCCCACCACGCAGCTGCTGTTACACACCAACCTACACACAAATGAAATCCAGCACTATTCCCGTCCTTTTTACACTGTCAGTGGCGCCTATTAACTACGTACCCATGAAGATCTCTCAGAAGTCCCGCCTGTTCCGGGGTCTAGGCCACAAGGTTTCTTTTTTTACTGCATCTACTCTAATCTGATACGTTAAACATTGAACTTCTGAGCAGACACAAAATGGGAAGCTTGAGCCGTGCGGAGAGATGAGGAAGGCGCAACAAAACAGACGTCTTTAATGAATTATTCTCTGTCTTTGTGTCACTTCTCAAAGACGCCGACTGTCACAATGATATCGAGGCAACACTGTTGTTTTTGTTTGTCCTCAAGTGGTTGAAATCGAGGAAGAGGAGCACTTTTGAAAGACACCTGTTTGAGCATTATTGTCTTAGACATTACAGCTGCACAGTTTTATTCGTTCCGCAAATGATTGGGGGATTGAGGGGGGCTGTACTTTTAAAAACACGATTCAACAGCTGCTTCCAGCCTCCTATTAAGTACCCTAACAGCCAGACAACGTGCTCAGCGTTTCCTGCACTTCACTTCCTGCACAAATGAGATATTTAGATCACACGGAGAAATCTTTCGAATCCATTTAGCTTGGAGAACAAGCCATCTCAACCTGAGAGCATGTTTGCCATTTCGCAAAGCTATTTCCAATTTGTGGCATAAACAAGTGGAGATTTTGCCTTCGGCCGACGTCTTTCAGGCGAACGGGCCCCCTGCACAACGCCAGGCTCCCTGGGGGGATAGCGAAAAGTCGATAGCTTCTGTCCTTTTGCTTACCAAAAGGCAAAATATCAAATCTAAAACAAAGGATGAGCTGATATTTCCTCTTGATATGCATCAAGTTACTGTATGTATCCCTAAGTAAGATCAGCCACTTCTTATTGCCATCATGAGGGTTAAGAAAAAATACTATGATAAGTATTCAGCATGCGAACAGAGTTAAATAGGCACCTGGAAGTTTGTATTGTTCTTTTGACATACCTGTGTGGGCTGTATACACTGGGCATCAGGTGCTAGCTTCAATTCTAGTATTTCTTTTCTTTTTATTTCCTTATATGAAAGAGACAAAGCAATCTTCACAAGCAAGTCTGCAAATTAAGTTCCCGGAATCATATGCAGCACTGCTCCAGGGGACCGCAACAGCAAAGGTAAATACAGTGCCCAGCTTGCTGCCGTGAACGTACGACCGACACCTACAGTTACCACTGACTTATTGTTGATTTGATCAAAGGTGGCACAGGGAAAGGGAGCAGGAGCTTTCTCTTCGCACCCTAGTTGAAGTCGAATATCAGCCGAGCAGCTCAGAAATTCATTTCGGTCGGATGGACACACGGGCCGCCCAGAGAGCTGGATTGAACCAGACATTGATTGAGGCACCGCATTCCCAGACAAACATCCATCGAAGGTACCTCCTTTCGGCAATAGTCAGCCTCCCACATCTGGCATACAATATCCTTCAGGAAGGGAAAAGACTCAAGAAGCAGCATCTTAAAATTAGAGCACTGGGACCTTATCTGCCTAAGCAGAGAGGAAACATCTAAAATTATGTTTGTTTTTTTCTTTTTAAGAACTTGCTCGTTACAAGTTTTAAAGCAGTGCGGGAGTCCGTCCGGCGTGGCTTTATGAGAATATCGAGCAGCCAGTAGCAGACAGCTAATCTATTAGCAAGCCTTGTACGGACAAGATCTGCGAAAAGAGCTTTAAATTATGAAAAATAAAGAGGTTGTCAGTTCAACTGGAAGGGGAAAAAACTCAGAGGGTCCCTACAAAATGTAAGGCCTAATTCCTATCCATCCAATTATTGGTTCACACTTAAGCACACAAAGCAAACCTCTTACTAAGCTGTAACCAGAACACTCCCCTGAAGAATGTGTTTGAAGCTTGCTAAAGAATTTAAAATGAAGTGGTCGATTGTCGAGAAAAACACAGGCAAACAAGGTAACAACTTTTTAGCGGACATTTGCTCCGCCCATTATAATTACAATTTAATTTAACTAGATTTTTTATAAAATGCACACCCCTGTCCATTTTTCATTTTGTTTTTGTGCCAGCTCTTTGTGCTCTTTGTGCATTACATTGATGGAATTGTACTCTTGCCCTGTTCGAAAATACACATAAAATGGTGCCTAATTGTTCATATTGTGCCGTGTGAATGCTGCACGCTATGAAGCAGCTAAGGGATACTATAATGCCTCCGAACCACTCCAGCTTGTGACCAACCTCCACCTCAACGTAAATGGAACAATGTCTAGACAATGTTTAACAAACCCACTGATAGGATCCTTAGTTTTAAATCGCAAACGGTTTAGCGCACGTATGAAGACGGATGGGAACTCTGGGTCATGGGTTTGAAGAATGCCCATGAATGCAGCCTTACCATTCCCAGCTCCCTCAACAAAGCCCAGAAAAATACAGCTGAGCGCTATTAAACAAAATCTGCAGAGAAAATAACACATACGTTCAACTAAGAAAAAAAAAAGAAGTACTCATAATGTCTGAGTTTTTCTGCTATGCTACATTCCCTCATTACATGGTCCACCGCATTTCAAATGCGCAGATTCTCTGTCATAGCTCACTTTTAATGGTTTTCAATCTCAGCTTTTGTCTGAAGTTGAGGCACGGTATCAGTGATTGGTATTGATTACTTAGAAATGGCTCCCCGTTGGACCAGAACAGCCATCTTTACACTAAGTAACAATGTGGTTACACATGTAGGATGACAGAGATGTGGAAGGAGAAAACAATTCCTGATTTTTCTGACCCTCCGAACAAGCATCTTGGTGTTGTGTACAAAAAAAATCGAAACCTTAAAAATCAGGCGAACGTCTGCATTTTTAGGAATCCAAAGAACTCTCTAAGTACGAGTCTCTGCTTTGAGGCTAGCCGAGAAACATAATGTCAAAGTAATGATGACGTTGATTATGGCGATGCAAAAAGAAAACCCCACAGCGACAGGCTGTAGCTTAAACTGCCATTACAGACTGTGACACTCTGGGATTTTACCTTACAGACAGATTGGAGCTACAAGCCCCCCTCCCACTGTTGAACCCTATCCCACCATGACAAGCTGGCCCTTGTCCTTGGCCTGCTCCTACGAGCTTTTGATGGCAGTCACCTGTGGCCGGTTTCGGGGTTGGACTCTGTGCCAGCCAGGATGAGTAGCCTCCGGCTGTACCGCTGTGTGCGTATCTGTGTCTGTGTAGCCATGTGCAACCTTGGCAGGCCATGGTGTTGCACCACTCTGCCCCCGGTGCGCCGTATGCTGAACCTCTCAAACTATAGGTACTAAAAACTAAAAACTCATGGGGGGTGAATCCGATGGCATATCGTTTGCGCTGTTTCTGAGCCGCGTGCATACTGCAGGTCTATCAAAGACAAGCCGGCTTCCTGTAACTCAAGGGATTGTCTGAACTATGCACAGAGATGTAATTAGACGGCCTTTTTTCCTCACCGCTGTTAGCTGTGATTTGTTTGCGCTGCACAGGAAAAAAGGCCCTCTTAGGAGGATTCATTCAATTCAAGGGGATATTTATTATAACATCCACACGACAAAAACTAGGTGCAACTAGGGGAACGGTGTCCTTTATGATAAACACAGTCGAACAAGATGGCAACCAATTCGCCTCAAAATAAAGTGTAAAGACTCATATGTGCAAGGCTATGGCTAAATAGTGAAAGGAGCGCTGTGAATGTACATTGGCCTTTACAGAGGACGTAAATGTAAATGTAGAGGCCTTCATCTTTAAACATTCGCACTCGTCACAACATGTGAAGCCCTCGGGCTGCTGGAGGCCGACAATGAGTCAGGAACAACAGGGCGCTGGATTTCTCTCACTGTGTGTACATTTCACATTAAGCCGTTTCATCTTCTCCCACCTCTCAACACCCCCCCCCCAACCCACACTGTTAATGTGGAGTCCAACCTCCCACTCTCCCTCCCTCCCTCCCTCTCTCTCTCTCGCTCGCTCCCTCCCCCCCGCCCCCACCCCACCCCACCCCGCTCATTCTCCATTAGGGAGCTGGCAGATGTGATCAGGTGATGCCGTACTTGACTCATTTCCTGTGGGAATCAATGGCAACATTTAATCAAATGGCTGGAAGCTAATGGCTTTAGTGGGGCTGGAGCGCAGAGGCTGGGGCCAGTATTGGACAGGGAGATGGAGGGAGGATGGACATCCCTCCTGGTAAAAGCGCTTGAAGGGCATCCTAATGGAGAGTTGTATCGGTCATAAACGCCATTTCGGCTAAACATTTGAATAAAGCCTTTGTGTTTTACAACCTGTTTGCGCTGCTGGTCATCTGATCAAAAATATTATGCATTTATGTATATTTGAAAGCATTAATGGTATTACTTGTGTTTCAGAACTGAATTGAGAAACAAAAGTAGAAATTAAATTGAACAACTCTAACATAGTATTTTCCAACTAACTCATTTATTAAAAAGCGATTCTGAATGAAAATGTACTAACAAAAATAAAGAGCTATGCAGGTCACCTTTGGGACCACACAGTCATTTTAATCCATCCTGCCCAGAGGGCGGCTTGTTCTCAGAAAGAACGGTACGAGGTGTCGTCTCCGTTTTTATCATCATTCTGCTTGTGAATCATTCGACGGCCCCGAGTTTCGCGGGCTCACGTCTTTTTCCCCAGCAATGCGTCAATGTTTCTGCCCCGGGTGGCCACATGTGTTCGGGTGCCGCCGCTACCCGCTCTGTATGCAAATAAACATCTAGCCTAACTCGCACACAGCCCTCAGCCGAGCCAAAATCAGGACATCTGTAAAAGCACGGATACCTTTGGTGACCTTCACAAAGACATTTTTGAGGTAAACACTTCGCAGATCTGGTATGACGGATGGAAAAAGAGCATACAGGCAATGGAATTTATTAGATTTACGTTTTTTGGCAGATTTAACTATTACACATAGAGACATACAACACAAGTAATCTTTTAAAATCCTCGGTCAAAAACCTATTCTAGCAGAGCAATGGAGAGGAAATATTACCATACAATCATTTAAAAGGGCTGCACGCCAAAGTCCTGCATCTGTGCATGCTAAGATGATATAAGCACCTTTATGTTAATTCATGTTTCATGTTTTAATCACAAAAGTTGCATCGTCGTTGTGACGTCTACGAATGATGCTGCGTATCGTAGTGACGATCAAACTAATCTGGTCTTTTTTGTCTCTGGACAGGTCGATAGATCCCGACCACACAGTAGCTTTCAGGATGGCTTATGTTTACACAGCACTGCGGGGGAGAAAAATAATAGTGTAACTTTCAGTCTGATTTAAAATGGAGGTAGCGGAGAATACGCCATTAGACTCAGTCTGGCCCTGAGACTTCACAAAAGGCACATCTTTTCTGTTTTAAGCTCATTCAGCCAAATTAAAAGGAAATCGGTCGTGAGACCTAATTAAATCCTGATTTTCTAACTGCAGCATCATCTGCCAAAACCCCCTCTTCCTTCAAGCTGAAAGTCAAACTATGTGCTGTGACTAAGACTACACATTCTCCCACGAAGACAATAAGAATCAGCGTTGTGGAATCAACCGTGTTTCCATTAAATAAAAAAAACACCCACAAGTGGAACTAACAGATGGGAAGGCCAGTTCCTGACCGGTCAGACAATCCAGCCAAACTGAGATAGAAATAACCTTAAGACTGATTCTTCATCGAATTTCAATCACTGATTTTCCTAGTTTTTATGTGATTAAAAGGACAGAAAAAGATTAACTTTCTGTGTTCATAGCTGTTTGGGAGTATGTGTTCAGAGTCTAAGTCACCATCTGTGATGTCATCAATCTTTAGTTTGTGCCTTTTAAAAACTGCCTGTCTTCCTGTCATGGGGGTTCTTCCTACTTTGTCTGCAGGGCCATTGCCGTGGTGATCATCCTCATCTCGGTTGCCATCATTACAGCCCTATGGCTAGAGTGTGGACCCTGGCCTGCCCTGATTGGGGTGGTGTCCAGTGGCAACGGCTTCTGTGGTCATGGGGGGTGGGGCTCCTACTGTGGATGGACTCCCAAGATAGTGTCTCCTCACAGTAAGGACAGACTGGTTTTAAGAAGGTGGTAATTTGGGATTAGATAGTTGGATGGCGGGGGTCACATTGTTTGTGTGTGTGTGTGTGTGTGTGTGTGTGTGTGTGTGTGTGTGTGTGTGTGTGTGTGTGTGTGTGTGTGACTGCATGAGAGAAGGTTATTATTGGTTACGCTTTTAAATATTTCTTAGGTAAATTACTTAAAATGTGAAAAGACCTGTGCTTTTAAATATGTTTCTATGTAAATGGAAGGCGCTTCATAAAAAAATAAATAAAATTGAATTGGAAATTGTTAAAATCTAAGTTTTTATTTAAATCATAATTTCTCTGAAGCCCATCAGCAGTTAAATTGTTGGTCGGAAACAGAGGGACAGGACAACCTTCACACAACTCCTGACAGAAGACAGATGGGACCAAAGAGGACAGAGGCAGAGGAAAGTGGAGAAGAGGGAGAGACAGAGATGATAACAGATGGGGCAAAGTCCCCTGGATCACTCTGCTTCCTAAAAAGTTTCCTGCTCAATCAAATTCATTTTTCTCCTTCAGGTGTGCCATCACTCTACGCCATCATTCATCTGGAATCAGCCGGAAGTCTGAGGCCGAAGTTCCTAAACAACACGTTATGTGCCATTTCTCCAGGATTTTCACAATTATTACATCGTCACCTGAAATTTTATTTCCCCCCTAAGCTTTTTTTTTTTTTTTTTTTTTCCCCCTTAGTTTAATGATGTCATTTTTCAGATTTTACGAGAGTCACTGGCCTCCAACTGAATGTATTAAACCACTAAGTGAAAATAAGAGATGATAATCATTTACGACTATTTGCGCTGGCTTATTTTTTTGCCATGTTTAATGGCACCAACTGTCTGTTTAGGTGCACCACGTTTAACTGACTGCACTTAACAGAGCATCTGCTGACATCACCGAATTGCCTTTAGCTCCGCAAGCCTCAAAGCCTCACTGAGGGAACGATTTGCTTTTACATCAGATAAGAAGTGCCACCCAATTACTGGGAAAACAACTTTTTTTTTTGTAAGGGTAGCCAAATCTGCTGATACCAACAATATATCAGCAAGGATGACGTCTTATGAGAGCGCTCCCAATCCTTTATTCAATTATTTTAAAACCCTAACCGGAATTCGGCAACTGTGATGTTATATGTGTCTGTTCGAAGGCTAAAGATGTCTGATGGTCCTTTGGCCTTAATGCATGATTAAGCGCAAATGCAATAACCACTCTGACCACACCAGGAAGATTTGACATTGAGATGGAACTCTTAGACGCTATATTTTCCAGTTTGTGCCAATTCGTCTCTCCGTCTCCCCGCGATTCTGTCTGTCACCTAGAAATCCATCTCGGTTAAACATCTTAAATTACGTCTCATACAACACCTGGCGGACGGAGGAGGCGATGTGAGACCAGACACACAGGCAGAGGAATGGATTTTAAAAAAATCGAATTGGTAAGGTGGAGTCATACGTGTTTTTAATAAAGACTGTAATTGGTATTGTATTATTTGTCAATCAAAAGTACAGGAAAACTTCACTCCCTGGGAAATGTTCTTGCTTGAGCTTTAAAGAACATACCTTTCTCTTCATCCTACAACCTTCTTACTCGACTAGGAAGGCATTAAGGGCAGAGAGAGGGGATAGTGGTAATTCTAAAGTAGATCAAAAGAAGGCAAGGATAATTTGCAGACGTTGGGGCAAGCTTACACCTAGAAGGATGTTTCTTATCAGGCCCGTTGTTCCCCATGGCTTGATGCCTGTAGATTATCAAGAATCACTGTGCCTGGTGCGTGGTGGACAGGGGGTTTATTTACTGATTCGCATCAACGGCTCAGACGCTATTCACCTAAACCACGTCTGAATCCGTCCTAAGAGCATGAACTGCAGTTGACCCCAAACCCACTGCCCACGACTCGAGCATGAATCAGTGTTTATTATTACTGAATGGGGGGAGGGGGTGTAGAGGTAATCGACTGCTTTTGAAGACTGATCGAGTTGTTATTGACCCCAATAATTGGAAGGCCAACACCGCTGCCCTGTCAGCGCCTTCTCTTTGCTCAGAAGCTGCACGTCTCACCGTCTGTGCTGTTCGTTCTATCTAGTTGAGTTCTGACAGTAGGGCTAATATGAGATGTCTGGTTCGTACAGTAAGAACAAAAAGCTTACAGGATGTCCTAAAGTGGCTTATGACAAATGACCTGACCTTCTGTGAAACTGTTCAGTTTATTTCGGTGGGGCCAAAGCGCTGCATGAACCGGCTTCTCGGCTAGCCCCTCAAGGGTCAGTCGGCCTGTTTGCCCACACAGCAAAAAACAACAAAAAAGAGGGGGGGATAAAGAAAACAGACGGTACTGACACTTCCATCATCAAGGCTGTGAATGATGTGCCAATGAACGCCACGGAGACGAGTGAGAGAGAAGAGCGGCGGTAATTTTGCTCCAAGCAAAACAGATTCACTCCGGCTTCAGCATGCTCTGAATATAAATGTTCTGCTATTTTCAGTCAATAAAATTCGCTTTACTCCAAAATTTAGGATAAACCTGCTGAGGCAGACAAGGACAAAGCCTGAAAAATAATAACCTAAAACGGGTCACCCACGCAGATCATGCAACCTAAAGAGTTTCCCTCCCCTTCCCGCTTAATCCACATGATTTTCCTTCAGTTATTTGAACATGCACGTCCTACTTGAAAGGCCACTCCATGATCCGAGGCGTTCATTGCTACCCCTACAGAATGCTTTATCTGCATTAGTTTTTTATTCTTTGCCTCTACCTTCATAATTATGGTAATTTCTTTCAATCAAAGAAAGAGAGGGGGATAATTTACCTTTACTTCATTACTGCTCAACCGATATGAATTTATGCAGATGCAGTACCTCGGAGTCAGCTTACAGTCCGCCAGCCGAATTCCTTCATGCAATCATCAAATCAGCCTCCCAAGCAAAGGACTCTGTGCAGCCAGTGGCAAAGGTCAGAAGTTAATTCCATGTGTGGCATTTGAATTAAAAAGCTGGTGCTGGGAAGACTTAACAAGTGGATCGCTCAGCGCTGGTGAAACACAGCTTCCTCAAGCATGTAAGGCCGACAGCAGGGACCTCAGAAGTGGTCTAATCAACCAAACATTCTGATACCAGAAAAGAGCTGGGAACAGCAAACACATGTATTTGAGCGTATGTGCATATATGTATACATTTTCCCCACACCCTCTCCAGTTATCCCTGTAGATCAATTAAAATCCAAGTCCATAGAAAAAGACATTCCCTTTTCCAAAGAAATTAAAAAAAGAAAAGCTTCATTTTATATTCTCCGCTTTGGAGCAGGCTCTTCAAAAGCAGGAGCAGTTCCAAAGCAGAAGGGAATGGTTCTTATTAATCTCCTTTAGAAAATTGATCAAGCATCCACCTGAACCAGAATAACTGGACGGAGACCAGCCCCTTGAAGCTTGACACAGTTCAACTTCTCAGGCATATCTTTCATATGGAACTTCACACAACATAAGGATTAGAGCACGGATTTCTTCCAAATACCCCAGATCCCAAGTGTTTACTGGTAAAGTATACACTGGTAAAAAAGAAAGCTGCCAGATGAATTGAATGTGGGGGGTTGAAGTGTGTAATGATATACTATTTGCTCAGATTTCCATGCCTACACTTTTACCCTGAGTCTGTATGACTGTGAGTGCGTGCTCTACTGAGCAATTTTATATTTTGAAAAACACTGGAAAAATGTATTGGCATGGCAAAACAAAAAGACAAATTCAACTTCCTGTTAGATCGTCTTATTTGGCATCCATTGTCTGAGCATTATCTACATCCCGCAACAAAATACAGATAGATAGATAGATAGATAGATAGATAGATAGATAGATAGATAGA
>JABUIW010000037.1:1591589-1654366 GCA_013363375.1 Menidia beryllina
AGATAGATAGATAGATAGATAGATAGATAGATAGATAGATAGATAGACAATGAAGAACTAATAATAAATAAAAGAAAAAACATACTGGATTCCTGATGGAATCTGGGTGATTTAAAAAAAAAAATACTAATATGGACTTAACTTTAGAAACATTCAAACAACAAGGTTAAATCCGACCTAGGAGAAGCAGGGAGGGAAACCGTGATGAGAGAGCACAGTCAAGTTCAATCCCCAGTGCTCCTTATTAGATCAATATGGTTGCTATCTATATCCCATTTCATATGAGGCTGAAAGGAATGCCAAAATGAATCATGTTGTGTGCCGAGTGGCCGCTCGGCTGTGCTAATGCTGATAGCAGGGGACGCATTTAAGATAAAGAGTTGTTTGGAGCTCCGTTGCTGTGAGGCTCTGCTTGCGGGAAGAGGTGTTTGATTTGAATTTGTTATGCTAATTTAGCTGCTGCATTCCCACAGTGAAGAGCCCAGGCCCAATGTGTGCGTGAGGCACATTGCAGGTGCGTGCGCTATCACCTAACTGTTTCCAGAAGTGACCTTAATCGTATTTAACTTGCACAATATCACATGATCAGGAAGTTGACGTGCACAGGGAAGTGTTTGGCTGCTAACTGACAGCCCATGTCATCATTACTGTAAGGTTCCACACTGTCACATTGAGGCATTAGACCGCTGAAGCCCCCGGTGAGCGAGAGCGTGAGGACACGAGAAGGATGATTGGCAGCTAGAAGACAGCAGGAATGGACAGATGAACCTCGATTGACAGCTAATATGAAAACCTGCCTTACAAAAGACCATAGAGACCATCAGTGCACTGAGCTCTACCTAGCTGTCCCATTTAACCAGATACCATGCCAACGAGTTAAACAGTCACACTGGACTCAGTTGTCACCCAGCTTCTTTTTCAAATTTAATGAGGTTCCCATGTGGCCTGACACAGCCATTACTACGAAACACCCAAACCATTTTTAGATCTATGTAGAAAAGCCATGAGTTGGGGGGACACTGACTGCCAGGAAATCTGATTTTTAAACACCTTTAAGGTTAATTACGCTTAACACATACAGACAGAGCCCACTGAACGTCCTCTTTTCTGAAGATTTTGGTCCTGTGGATGTGTACCCAAACTTGGATGGTAGTTAAAAAATATTAGGTAGTGTTGCTACGAGCAACAGGAGCAAACAAAGAAGAAGACAAAATGGAATCGCCACTGGATTTAGTGGCCGCACAAAACGCCACCTTCTACTGCAGTGCCTCTTTTATACCCCTCTCTGTAAACGTGCATTGTCACCATCTCCTCCACCACTCTTTTCTGAAGCTGGCATTGGACATTTAAATTCAATTATAAACTTTGGACCGTCCAGCTGATGTATGTCCTGAAAACATGCAAGCATGAACCACAAATGTGGACAGTGATGTTTGGATGTCTAAAATCGACATAGACATGTAGAGGGAGCATACATAACTCCACATTGCTGCTAAGAACTTAAACAATGATAAATTCACTGCAATATAAACTGAAAACTTGAAAATCTACAACCAGGCATCCAGGAGGCATCCTAATCCGTACATGGATGAGTTCTTCCCCCTATCTCTCGGGTTGAGCCCAACCACCCCGGGATTTCAGGCATTGTTCCCTCGGGCACAGCCCAAATCCTGTGACCCTAAACTTTCAAATATAGGGGGTAAATAGGAAATCATTCGTGTCTCGTTGAGTTCCTTTCACTTATCTTTCATATACACTTAACAAGTGGAAATCAAGGCACATGTTTTTACTTTCCGATGCCCTGAAAAAGTAAACTTGTGTTTCCTAGTAAGTGGACAATCCACAAAGGTACAACAGTAGGACCTTTGAGGGCACCACCCCAGTGAGAAGTCTTTGGACCCCTAAAAATACAATTATGTAGTTTATTTTGGGTCATGTGGTGGCTGGACCTTGTCCCAGCTGATGTTGGGTGAGAGGCGGTACACCCTGGACAGGTCACCAGTCCATCCCAGGTCCAGTTGATGAGCATCAACTCACGATATAATCAAATACGTGCTATCACCTTCATATTAATCACCATTTATCCCTATTCAGATTTATTCCCATTGTTACAAACAAACCCACAACTGCGATGAGAATTCCTCAGTAATTATTTCCTCAATCCCAACAATGTCTAATTAATGTACTGCTGATCATTCAATATCGACCGTTCTCGTTGCTCCCAACTGTTTTGAATCGCTTCACATTGTTCACCTTGTGTGAGGAAAATAAATAAAATCGCATTCTGAGGAACATGTCGAAGGAAGCCGAACCATTTGTAGCAACAAAAGGTTACACAGCTGCGTTTGACTGATGAAGCCCGGCTCTCCGGGAATCTCCCGCATGAATCAAAACAGCCTTTGAAAGACGCTGCCAGGAGCAATGAGGCTCCAGCGGCACTATACAGGGGGATAGCGGAGCACGTGCACGTCATAGAGAAGAGATTCATGCAATTCACAAAGCAGGGGGATGCCGGCGCAAATGTAATTGATAATAATTTGAAACAGATTGAAAAGGGGGGAAAGAAAGCGTGGCGGAAGAGTGCAGAGGTAATAAGGGACAACAGTAGGAGTGGCGGGAGTGGGCTGCAGTGGACCGGGCTGTGCTGGAAGGCACACATGCAGAATCGCGTCTGGCAATGTGCCACTAAATTCCCTCTGCAGGTGCTTCTACACCAAACTGAGCCACACAGAGTAGCAGATGTTACACTCGCAGTCACAGAAACATAAGGCTGTGCTGATGAGTACATGAGTAAACTATTGTTATTGTAATCTTGAGTCAGGGTGTGTTTACATGAATGGAGTCTGATAATCCAATTTTGAAGCACGGCAAGCCATCCTGGAGTAATTTATCCCATAAACAGAATAACACTCATCACATTCGCAAATGTTTCCCCAACTAATAGGACTTGCATGACGTATTATAGTGATAATACCATAAGTTTTAGCGGTTGAGCTCTGAAAACAACACAATCTTTATTATTTGATTTGTTTTGTTTTAATTTTATTAGACTATGAGTCAAAAGATTGTCCCTGTCGGGTATTATGACTAGAATTACAACAAAATGTCGGATTCCAGATGCTACTGTGAGTTTCATGCGACAATTTTGATCCAGAGAAGTGTTGACAGCAAGACATTTTGTGAAATGTACACCAAGATGATGAAGATGGGAAGGAAAAAGTGCCAACAAGTCCATTGTGTCTGAGAAATAACTGCCATTCTGGGCAGGCAGAGGCCATAGTTTGGCTTTTAGGCTGAAATTACTGTGGCGGCATAAGAGGGCGGTGGCTTCGGCTGCTTAAACCCCATCAAACTGATTATTTTGAGTCATTTGGGATGCAATGATTTGGGATGCAATGATAGTACAATTTTGCAGCATTTTAATGCTGACTGTTCTGTTTGGTCCTCACGGTCTAACAACATGTGGGAACAGACGATAGGTGTTAGGGGACGGAGTTTGGGGATGGCTCTGGGCTTTACTGCACTATGAAAGTGGAGCGATGTGGTCTCTTTCTTTAGCGACTGAAAAGTAGCTCTAAATAAATAATAAATAAATAGGCACGCTAATAGAACAGCATTTAGCTAGAGAGCCCTTATACAACAAGCCACAGCTGTGTGCTCATCCTGTCATGGCTAGATGAGGGAAAATTTGGCTAGAGAGTTTTAGAACTCTGTCCTTGGTCAGTCTGCAGCATTCTGATGTCTTTACTGTCACAGATAAAAGCAGGAGCATTACCAAAAGGATAAATGTCAAGCTTTGATTGATTTTTCTTTATTGTGGAAATAAAAACATGGTTGGAAAGAGCTATTACTACTTACAATTATTAAATAATCACAACCAGTTTTAACATCATAGCAAAGTAAAAGTAGTGCATGTAGAATATATCAATATCATTAAGTCTATTTAATCATGATTCCTTTCATAGAACTCCTATTTCTAATTATTAAGAAGACTGCCTGTTTTTACATTTTGAAAACTGAAAGAAAAATGTGACCAAAATGTGACTTCAACATTTTGACATGGTTTAACAATGTCCTGTGTCAAATTATTCAACAATTTTGTTGTTTATACAGAACCTCAACTCATGCAATCATCACAGAAAATAAATGAATAAAAAATACAAATGTTTGACATATTCCAAACAGTTTATTTACATGCTTATTGCAGTTATTTTATCCGGATTTAAGCAATTTAAAGTATTAGGGTTTTGTGGGGATCAGCACGCAAAAAACTTGAAAAATTTCCTGTTTCGACATTTTCATAAATCTTATGAAGTCATGCGTGGCGGTATTTTTGATGACTGTTTGTGTGTGTTACAAAGGAGAATGTGCGTGCTTGGTGTATGAACTCACATTCGATACACTCTGTGCCCTCTTTGTCCCTGAGTTTTCAAGAGCATCAAAATTGACATATTAGAATCAATACCAGAGCATTATGTGATTATCATTTCAAACAGTAGCAGCTGACAAAATAGTTCCATCTCTCCCTTCAGTCGCTTGAGGATAAAATTGTGTTCAGTGGCCAAAAACAACAAAAAAAACTCATTTTTCATCCAGACATTTCAATATAACACATTTTACAGCTGCAACGGTGATGCCACAGAACTGTGAAATTCTACAGTTTTTTTATAAAGGTTATCTTATAACTGAATTTCAAACAACCCCGTCCCAAATAAACACAGCCCAGCCATAACTAGCAGAGCACGAATAAACCCTTAAAAAGTGCTATTTATTACGTTTTTACATCAGAGCCTACTATGATCTGGGGAAAACTGTTTCATTGTTGGCAGAAAAGAGCTCACAGTCCCAAACCACTTCAGTTGTGGAGAATTTGGATCAGGGTTCAGGCATTAAACTAGACTTTTAACTATTGTGAGTAGTTTTTTGTTTTCCTATAAATTATTCAGCCCTTTTTGTGCATTTTATAAATGGACATCACAGTTCAAGTACTTATATATTTTGACACTTTGTCTTTTTCTGTGTCACTAAATTGGATTTTAACGTGAAGTAGGAAGCTGTGAACTCATTTCCCCTTCTCAATATCATCATATCACTATAGAACCCGGCAAAGCTTTACCATCCCTACAACTGTTCAGCTTCACTGCTGCAAGACAATGGAGACAACTGGGCAGAAGACCAAAAACATCAGCAGATTATCAAACACAAAAACAACTCGTCTAGTTTCAGACTAAGCCCCTATCAGCAAACATTAGGTTATGCACCAGAGGCGACAGAGTGTCTGTACCGTAACTGTGCATCATCCTGCCATTACTGTAAAATTACACAGCAATCAGACAGTCTTTAATCTAATCATAAAGCCTCTTCTTACAGAAGTACATTAAGCAGAAGATGGCGGTTGGTGGAGAAAGATGAACAAAGAGGGACAAGGAGGCTCTGGAAAACATATGGCCTTATGAAAGTATATCAAATGTATTAAACATTTATGTCTGGATATAAGGGAATAGCAATAGAATGTGTTTGGTTTCAGTTAAATTGTTAAAAGCTTTCCGTTATGAATTTCATGTTATGTAAGATCCCATCATTGAAGGGTAGACTGACGCCTGAGTTACAGCTGTAGCCAACTACAGATAAGCAATCAGTCGTAAAAAAGGTCATATATTTTGCTTGGATGTCACCAGTGTATTTTGGTTAGATAGGGTAGAAAGGGACGAAATGGAGAAAGTGATTTTGTAAATAAAAGGAGCGAATAGTCGAGATACATCAGTATCGGAAAGTAGGAGCACAACTTAGACCTGAAATGAACCTTAGAGAGAATGTACAGCTCTTATCCATAAAAGATGAGAATTTTTCAAATCAAGAGTGTACCTTTGAGATTTCTGAAAGTTTGATCCTTCTCGACCTGTACAGCTGGACGGATTGACAGGAGGCTTCAGAACATTGGACAGGGGCGGGGGGTTCTCTGTCTAAGTCCGGGCTTTGGATAGGAGCGGGAGTAATCTAACTTGACACTTGCCAGTTAATCTATTTACGTAATTTCTGTTTCTATATGACTTCAGCTGATAAAAAAAGGGCTAAATAAATTTCCAACCTTGGACTTAAAGTAGGAGTTGTGGACATTGAATTAACTGATTATATCTATGGATAGAAACCAATGATAAAAACCCGGCACCAGTTGCACAGATCCATAAAAGAAGAAGAGCTGCCGTCAATGGGTGTTGCTGGTATTTACGAG
This sequence comes from Menidia beryllina, assembly GCA_013363375.1. NCBI lineage: Eukaryota > Metazoa > Chordata > Actinopteri > Atheriniformes > Atherinopsidae > Menidia > Menidia beryllina. The sequence continues at coordinate 1,597,822 of JABUIW010000037.1, forward strand.
GTCAAGCTTTGGGGTCAATCAGTTAGAAGTATAATTGAGAGTAAGCAGGGCAGGCGCCTATCTGATGTCTCCGTGCACCAACGCAATCAGTCTCAGTGACTAATGCAGGTTGACCCCCAAGTAGCTGTGGACTCTAAACCTTTAAACGGACAGCTAGTCAAGACCGGCAGTATAAGGAAAAAACTGGAGCTCTAACATCGGGCATTTAGAAATTATAGCAAGACGTGGCTTCAGGTAGTAAATATATTTTCAGTTCAGTGTTGTGTTTGATTTCCCTCCAACAGTTCCCCTAAATCCACACTTTTCACATTTATTGTTTTCTCCTCACCCCAAACTCAATATTTCTTCGGCTTCCTTTTTCTATTGCCGGTGAAGCTGGGAGCTGCTGCAGCGTCCTACACCTGTTGATGTTGCTGAGTTGCTCAGCTGACAACTCTGCACTGTCTGACAGAGCTCCGTGATGAACTCATGGCTGAGCTGTTGGTGCGGTGTGCTCGTCTCATTATTTTACCGTCCCGTGTAGTCGACGGAAGCAAACTGATCCGTTTAGCATTTTTCTCAAATAAAAGAAGAATGAATGATTGTCAGCCTTAGTTATCAATCATTAGGCACTGGTCCGACGTACTGAAGAAAGGCAGAGTCTGTCAAATATATGCAGTTTATTGATGTGATTTTAGGATTTATTTGCTCATGCAGAGAGCAAAACCGATGCAGTGTTTAATTAACTGTATCCAACGTACCAATGGTGACATTTGGCTCCTGTGGATCTGTCCAAACCAACAAAAGAATCCTCATAAGGCTGCTTTACTGTGCATGGGCATTGAGATGGCTACGCTGGACTCTGTGAGGCTATTTTAAAATGAAAAATAGCTCATCTCAAAGCTCTACCACAGAACAGGGCATGTAGGGTGGTGAGAGACGGAACAGAGGGGGTTGATACTATTACATTTTGATGCTATGTGCAGAAATCATCTGAAACTTATGCATTCCTAGGTAACACAATAGTACTATTTAAGGCACCAAACACAGCAAGGGGCTCCTGAGCTCTCAGAGGAGTAATCAGCTCCGCATGTGAAAACCACACCAGATATGACAGAGAAACAAGAGATAAATTTGATTTCTCCTAAAAATAGACTGGTGCGCTTTCAAAATCTTTCCCGATAAATTAGAGCAATGAGGCGACATCAAATGACTCCGCTTCATCACTCCTCATCAAACACTTTGCAGCACAGAGCGAGCTCTGACCTAAAATACACCATAGTGGGATGGTGTTTAAAGAGGCCGACGTAACGGCGTTACCCTCAGAGACTTGACGGCTCTTATTTTCACTCTAAATTCAGATTTTGACAAAGTTAACCAACACCTAACTGCTAAAATAACTGAGATGGTATTCTGGCAGTTTAGCAGCAGCTTAACCATCACTTTTCAGCCTGATAAAACACCTAAAATAAAATCATAATACTTATTTCCAGTAGGGTCATGGTGAGGCTGGATCCAAACTCAACTGTCAATGGGCAAAAGCCCTTAAAAGAAACTAGTATTTGTGTGGTCTAACAGTCTAATTGAATGAAAATGAAAAGAGAAAGTAATTAGTTTTGTTTTCAGAACACAGTTACCCAATGGCCAAGCTTTTGTTATCAGGTTAGCAATTAAAGTTGTTACATAATAAACAGAATGTTGTACTTGTGTTTGTGTTTTTATTGGAAATGGCTCCTGATTCATTGTTCCACCTGAACTACTGTGTCCCACCTCTCATTTCGTGTTTTTTATGATCGGTGATTTGTGTTAATTTGCTTTTGTTTTAAGAATTTTAGTCAACCGTAATCTTAGTTTGTTAGTATTGTGATTTCCTCTAATATATTGAGATCTTGTTAATATTTAACTGTTTTCTTCCGTTGCCGTTCTAAGACTTTATATATATATATATATATACATATCTTTAAAGGCAACTAAGTGCAAATGAATTAAATTATGTTAGAATAACCCTTTATAATGCAAGTTATATTTGATCACTTGCAACCTCCACTTCTTATGGTAAAACAATAAGGTCACATGACTTTCTGCAGCCGATCAGCAAGTGTTGGTTTTGGGTGCTCTGACCCATCGGGAATGAGCCAATCGTCAAACTTTATCTACAATTAATGTTACCCAAAATTAGGCCTGTGTGTGCATCATATTTTAGTGCGGTCAACTACTTGAACGCGTATATCTAATTGTTAACTTTCATGTCTGTTTATGAGTTTTTAAATATTTTAAGTGTTTTTTAATAAAAATTTTGCTCATGAAAGCACTAAATGATGAGTTCTTTGATCTTGACGTGCTGCATTAATCTGAAACATTTTCATGAAGTGTTTGTAAGAATAAAAAACTCGAACTCATTATTTAAAGCCGCCATGCTCTCTCTAATGAATGACGGTACGTCTAAGATGAGGATTTCAGTTTGTTGTTCAGGAAAAGAGCCTGAGGTTGTGTAGCCACAGAGGCTCACTGAATCATTTCAAACTGTCTGCTTTTCGAGGAAAAGGTTGAATCAGAAGTAGTGCCTCCCTGCCTTCTGCCTCCGAATCGTCCCTTCTTTCCCCCTCTCTGTGTCACACTTCTGCTTCAATGTGTGGGATGTTTAGACACTGAGCTGAAAATTTTGAGAGTTAACAAGCCCTGTTTACAGCAGCTGAGGAGCTATTCTGTCAGTAGGGAAGGTTTTGCACGACACCGGTGAAAACTAAATGAAGCGTGTGTCCAATGCCGCATTCAGAGTCTCCGATGAAGGTCAGAAAATAACTTTTGGCTGAGGCTCACGCAGCCTGGAGCGAATCAGTCAGGAGGGAAAATTACAGGACCGACGGCACTTCAGGAAATCAAACATGGAATGATTTCCATCTGGGTTCCTGGTAGAAATAACATTTCTCTTCTATTAATGGACCATTTACAAGCAGTGCAGAGGAAATTTAAAGAGAAATCACTGAGGAACTTTGAATGATGACTCGCTGATTAAAATACGCCTTGATAATGTCAGATGAAGTGTATTGAAGATCTGCTAATATGGAGTAGGATCTACCAAATGACAATTTAAGCTCCAGTTAGAGGTTGCACCGTGGCAATCGATGCCAATCACCACTCTGTGCCGAGCAGACTGCATGCATTCATTAAGAGTGAATTTAGAATGTCAAAAGTATATATATATATATATATATATATATATATATATATATATATATATATGTATATGTATGTGTGTGTGTGTGTGTGTGTGTGTGTGTATGTATATGTGTGTGTACTCTATATTTATCCTTATAATGGGGGTTTGATGATGGAGGCACCGTGGACCCTGTGGTTGGAGATGTTCCTCAGTAAGGTTGGTGGAGTCTCCACCACTCTCTGCAGGCATTTGGGGTCCACGCTGACTCACATTGCCATTCGACCCAATGCTGACACTCATCTTTAGAAATTCCTGAGGATCTCAGCCGACACACCTGACCTCCTGAGCCGCTGTTGAGTCTTCTCCATTGGCTGTGGGGTGTTCATTCTCCAGGTGAGGTCTTCACCGTGCACCCCCTGGTATCCGAGGGTCAACATCCTCTCCACCGCGATCCCTCATATCTCCCTCAGCTTGTCTGCGTTGAGGGTGAGGTTGTAGTTCTCCAACCCTGACAGCAGATTTGCCATCTCTCTCTCCTGTATGCTGTTTCGTCCCCACCATTGTTTAGCACCCAAGAAGAAGACGTATCCTCCACTGACACATAGTGGGCTCAGGAACAGGCTTGCAAGTTCCTGACAAAAACTTTCCAAATGCCTTAACATTAAATTATTTGATTCAATTCTTTTCACTGCTATTACTATTGTTTTGGTGTAGAACAGGTGCATGATACATTTTCACTGCTCACTATACTATGTTTAATTGTGTTTGGGAAAAATAAAAGGCTTAGCTAGCATTAGGGTTAGCCAAAGTTGGCCAGCATACGTCCAGTCGCAATGCATGATGGGTGTATGTTTGCTAAGGTATTACACATCCTCTGTTCAGTATATAGGGCAGGGTTGCCCAAAGTCGGTCCTCAAAGGCCGCTGTCCTGCCGGTTTTAGAAGTTTCCCTGCTTGAAAAACACCTGATTCTGATTAAACAGTTCAAAGGCTCTGCACAAACCTGATTATGGCACCCTGACCAGAATCAGGTGTGTTGAAGCAGGGAAACTTCTAAAACAATGCAGGACAGCGGCCCCCTGATGTAGGGAGTACCGTGACGAGTTCGAGGTGTACTTTATGTGAAATGTTTAAATGTAATTTCAGACAGTACCACAAAATGGCTGGCTCACTATTGAGTCCTTTATTTGGTAAGTAAAGGACAAAACACAGCCAGGATCCCAAACGAGACAGTGGCAAAAATGGAGCATTTCGAACCAAACGTGACAAGGACTGACACACCAATGCTTACTGTTAGGAAAATCAATTGTGTGTACAACATTGAAACGTCTTAATCTGTTGTGCTGAACCACAAGATGAAAGAATTCTAAATAAGCATAATAGAGGATGGTCGAAAAACTGGAATGACTTCCATGCGGAACAGCAGCCGACTTCTAATTATCTGTTTTTACCGTCTCATTTTCACAAGAAATGACGTACTTATAAAATTATTATCCGGCTTTCATCGTTGCTGTATGCCGATTTTAAACTTTCTCGGTTTTGGCCTAAAACGTTTCCTCGACCACAACATGCTTAAACATGCATGCCCTCGTAAAAAGAAGTGTTCTACAAGACGCACCCAATTGTGAGCAAATGTGGAGTTTGGTTGGAAAAATAAACACATTTTTCCCTCCGGGCTGGTTTATTGTTATTGACATGTTATGTCCAATAAAATCCACAGACGGAACCGTGCCCACACAAAACGCAGCATTTATGGGGTATTTATAATGCAATGCAACAGAAACTAAGGGCTTGAAAAACAACATAGTTGGCTCACAGCAGCAAACTGAGAAATCGATGAAAACAAAGCAACCGTGGACATACCAAAGAAGCTTTGTTTAACACGTGGAGGATTCTTTATTTCGTCTCGGAACAGTCGAACAGATGATTTTAATGTCCTTCCTTTTGCTGTACGCCTCGGTGAAACGGCGCCTTGTCCATATTAATGCCCACATAACTTTACAGCCTTTATCAGCGAGCATAACGCCAGTGAGTCCTGCACCTTGAACATCCTTGATGGAAAAGTTAATGGCGTTTTTGATTAGAGGTTTCTATATGTGTGACTGAGTTCATTCAAGCTCATTTTTCTTTCAACGGTGCAAAGCACCGGTTTGTGATTAATGGATCCATTTATCAACAATTTCCCCACATCAATACAGCAGTTCTAGCAGTTTCATCACATCAACGGCACTGCTTTTTTAATCTTGTTCTTGTTCGAATACACTAGTGAGAGTGATCCTCAGCAGACAGACATTATGACGATGTCTGACAGCGTCGATCTGTAGAGATGGGACACTCATCCTGGATGAAGGAGGGCTATAAAGGACACCTTTTAACTCGCTCACAGCGTGGGCAGCACACATGCAGCCTTCACTCATCTGTGACAGTCTATGATTCCGTCCTATCCGCTCACAGACTGCCTGACCAGAGCAGACCAATTTCCCCTCAGCTTGCTCTCCATCCGCAAAGTTCAGACTCAGTACTCTGGCCACGCCAACGCCTCCCCCGAGGGACACATCCCTTAACTATGGCCTTAGTATGGTCCTTCTTATCCGGGTTGAGCTGTGCGAAAATCTCTGTCTGCCTGCCCAGCATCACTCAAAGAGCACTCCAAACAAAATCAAATCTGGCACGTACGCACAGGGAAAATGTCAGGAATCCAAGTGAAACTAATCACTGCATTTGGCTTTGATCACAACAGCGAGTGCAGAGCATCCAACAAAATTCACAGCAATTTCCACACAAATCTGTTCACGCGCTTGCCTCTAATTTAGGTCCAGCTTGAAAGATCTCTCTCCTCCACAAACTACCCGGCTTCTTAATCCGCTGTTGGCCGCGATTTGAACGAGCAGACATTCTGTTTATGTAGTGTTACAGCATCTACAGCAGTTTTTCCACAGTGACTATCAGACATTCTGTGTCATCAGTAAAAATACTAAAGGATCTGCCAGATGGTCTTAGATCCCCATGCACTGGCTGACCAGGGAGGAGCTCTCAGAAATGGAGAAATGGAGCTCTCAGTCAAAGGGATTGCCTCGAATAAGAACCAGCCAGCATGAATCTGCATCACAGGTTGTTTTGTTTTTTGCCTTTTTTCTCAATAGGATTACCTGTTTGAATAGAGGATTAATTGAAACTGGATAGGTGGATGTGGGATTTAATGGGTAAACACTTAGGAAAAGCAAAAAGCATTAATCTTGTAATCCTATAATACAGTCTCACCCGAGATTTTTTACTGAGGCTCGAGCACAGAAAGGAACGTACAGAAATGTGTTGCCTTAAAGGTAGTACCGTCAGCACTTTGTCGGTTGCTGGAAAACAAGTACAGATAAGCAAATCGATAACAGAAATGTTCAATTTGGTTCACAGATTAGGAACATTTTTTAGCTGGCACTATTCTCATTGAAGTCATGAAGACATATTGACCATTAGAAATTCTGTGTGTTCATATCTTTCAGATGAAATTTCAATAATTTGGACTGAGTCAACTTCTTGTTTTAGCAGCTAAAATTCTTAAAGGTAATTTTTTTACAAAATGGATGTAGGGAATTTCTAAATAATTTGATGTTTCTATAAATCCTATATTTATAGGAGAAAAAAGCTCTGTTCCTAGAAGCATAACAAAAATAAATCAATAATGCTGTACACAATAAAAACATGCGGGAGAAAAACACAAAATGTTTTCATCAAAGTACATACAGTCAGCTATAAGCACGCTACCCTAAAAAGATGTATATGTTCACACCCTCTGGTCCAGACGTTTTCTAAGGGCAGTTCCATATGTCTGAGGAATGAAAATGTACTGTTACATAAAAGGACCAATTAAAACCGCCATGGCAACTAAAGGAAATCCATGATGGATCAAGAAGTGCTTCCACACCAAACAATAAAAGCAGGAGCATTTTTATGACAGACCACATTGCACACCAGTGCCTTTAAATTAGTACAAGTAATTAATTTGGTCTGAGTTGCTGTTATAGCCCTGGTCATTTAATAAGAACACAGTCACTGTCTTGGTTTACATGCAATTCAGAAGGGTCGAGATAACAAAAGATGTCTGGTGCATTCATTTCATAGACATCATTTTTAAGATATTTGACTTGGGATATTCTATTGTGATGCTGAAGTGTGTTGTGATAAGAATTTATTAGAGCAGAGGGACAGTTTTTAAACATTAACATAATCTTGATTAATCTTATCTTCGTGGATTTAACGTATTCCATTAACAGTCTGGCTGTGGCCCTTCTGAGTTTATCTTGGCTGCAATTACAAAAATTTGTATTTTAAAAAAATGCTACGTAATTCTGCTATTTTAACAGCAAACTTTTATTTACTCTAACAATAATTTGGCTCGTAAAATGTAACTTTAAACAGAGGATATATACCTGAAGTTTAATATCTTTAACTTATGGATGACTCTTACATGATTGGTAACTTTCTAAGACCCGCGATTCTATGAGCTTTCGAGGAAAAACTTTGAATTTGATAGAGATGTAAAAAAACAAAAAGGCAATTTTTCCTTCACTGCTCTGCGCCACGTGCAAAAGTGGTTTTACTCTGCTATAATTAGCTAATTTATTCAGCCTGCTTAAACAACCAGCTTCAGGGTACTTTACCTGGTAGGGTGCGATAAAAAGAGACCAAATTAATGCTGAATGCCCAAACGTGAATCTAGTTTTGCTCAAGCCAGCTGTGGTCTGACCGAAAATGAGCCGATGAGGAGTGCAGAGCCAGTACAAAGCATAAAAAAGATTTTAATTAATTCTAATCACGTAAGAGGAAGAGATTTCCTTAAATTGACAGTACTGGAAGAAATTACAGTTCAAAGCTTCTGCCCAGTAATGTATATGTCAATGTGTTTTTTTTTTTTTTGGGGTGAGACTTGGGCTTTCAAAACAACCCTAGGGTGTTACTACCCTCCATCTAATGTTTGCTAGGCTTGTTAAGATATAGTGCCAAACCCAGCAAGCAACTCTGTACATGTTGCCAAATTCGCAGCAGTCTTCTGTTTGTGTGATAAATTAAGCCAGAAAGTTGATAAATTGATGAAGCGAAAGTCTAGTTTGAAAGAAAAATCAACACTCTTGCACTCCGACAGAAAATCGCTACCTTTCATCTGCCAAAAATACATCAGTTAATAGAAGAATAAGACGAAGCATTTTATTGTCACCGAACCAGATTTCATTTCAGAACAACCCTTATTAGGGCACAGCAACTTAGGGCTCAGCCAACAGTTACAAATGATCCAAAAATCTATTACCAGCACGAGAATGATTCTCACTATTAATAGAACCAAACCTGATGTGATAGTTGTATAAATTTGCACTCACCAGTTTTATTTTCTACAAAGGGAGGCACTTATTTAGGTGGGATTCAGCTAGCAGATTTTGTTTTTTTGTTTGATGATCTTTAGGCCAAAATGTAAATGTAGTCAAATTCATTCATCAACACAGAAAAAATAAGCTTGCCTCGAGCAGTTTTATTGCTAAAATCAAGCAGAATTTGGGTATGTGTATTACATTTGAATCTGAGATAAGAATTTTTTAGGTAAGTCAACGCCCCGCCAGCATAGCACCGTGCATCTTGCACGTCACTCTTCCCACATCTCATGCAATCGCAATTTGATCCTTTCATGTGGAATTTAATTTTCCTGAAACTAAGAATTTGACAACCTCTCGCTAATTTCTCACCTAGTAAGTCAGCGTGGCTGTGTTCATTGAGGTTGGAGAAAACCTAGAGAAGAATAACCCTAACCCTGTTGGTTTGAGGTTCGTGACACAGATTTGATAGACTTTGCTGTGGTTCCTCCAAAGTGAGCCAAAATGTCTGTTTAGAAAACTTTTAAAAAAAAATCATAGTCTATGCTATTTATTAAAAAAACAAAGTAATGTTGGCATTAAACCTGAAACTAAAAGTTTTTTTCTCTGCTGCTTCGACTTTTTCCAAAATTTTCTTTCGTTTTTCGATGTACTTCACTTCATTTGAACATAACATTAATGTATCAATATATTTCCTCTGCGTTTCACCGCAGTGACCAAATGCAATCGTAAAGATTCCAGACATTTCCAAGGCACGACTGAAAAGACGAGAAGCAGTAACCCTATGAGAGAAAGTAGATACGTGTGTAGTAATTTGAGAGAAGTAGGCATTAAGATGCATATTTTTAAATGCATCAGATCAATAGGAGATGAATCATCCAATCAAACTGAATCACTGGACCAGCAAGGATTCACAGCTCTGAGGAAAACTGACACCCGGTGTCACTCTTCCTGTGCAAATGCATGCGAATCCGAGCCACCGACTAAAGCTGACACTATTTTTGGTTCCTTAACAGAGCCAGGGTAAATAAACACCGAAGCAGGACAAATACTCAAAAAAACAAATGTCCTCTTATGACAGATAATTAGCTGCCAAGCATCATTAAAGCTCCTCAGAATCTTGTTTCCTGTGTTTTTATTATTTGAGGGACTGATGAATGAGTTCTTAGAGCATATCGCTCTCTGAAGCAGAACCACTAACAAAAGCTCTGCTATTGTCCATTTGAGACTTATGAAATCATCTCTTTCTTTTGACTTTTTTGAAAAAAATGACTGTGAATCCAAACAGTAATAACAATGAAGTGTACTTCCTGCTCGTAATCAGCTGGAATCAGCAGCAACGGAGACTGTGGAACTGTGATTTACCTATGTGATTAAAATTGATGCCCTGTAGAGGATATACACTTAACCGAAAAGACTACAGCTTAGCTAAAAGATCTTCTCATCAAACGCTAATTCTGAAGCCGCTTTTAAAATCTGTTAACCTATGTCCTTAGTTCATTGGCTGCAATCTAATAAACTGGCATCAGTCAGGGTCGCCGGCCAAATCCTTTGAGGCCCGGAGAGATGACAACACTGCAGTGAGGTGGGCCTCACTGCTTCCCTCAGAGGAAACACCGACTCAGCCTACAGTTAAAGATTCCCCTGTCTGTCATGAGCAGAGCAGGGGAAAATAGCTCCTGTGTGAATGTGGAGAGACCAATGATAAAACAAATGTTCAAAGAAACCTTTAGAATTCTGGAGCAACGACTAAAGAGCTAAGGGAGAACAAGGATAAGGTGCAGTCAGGATCCGATAAGTAGACAGAGAGAAAGAAGGTAGGGGATTTTTGTTTGGGCTAATAAGAGGAAGATTATACGACGAGTGGAAAGAAAGCCCACCAAGAGCTGAGCGAGTCAGTGATAGGAATCTCAACTATGGCTCTTTCATTCGTTCTACTTTGTTTCCACTTTCCCAGCACCTCTTTTGTAGCAGATACAGACATAAATGCATTTAAAAAACTTTGGGAAAGTTTGTTTGGCCCCAAGATAGTTTTTTTATACATTAAATTCCAAGGGACGCCTTTGAGCTAGGTGCTTTCTTCCTTTGCTGCTATGCATTTACATAGTAATAAAAACTTAGTAACTACAATATTTTGTAATAGTAACTAAGACATAACGTTCTGAATAAAAATCACTTTCAGATCTAACAAAACTCTACTAATATGACAAAGTTTCGAAGACATGACTTGCATCATGGAGCCGGGGGCATTTTTATTTGACTTTGCTGAGGTCACTGTAACAGTTGTTTCCAATTTGTCTCAAAACAGTACTCAGACATAACCGACTCACATATTCCCAGATTTACAGTGTACATCACACATAACACCGAATATTAAAGTTTTTCTCAAGGAAAAGCTGTCTCCAGTTCCCTCTTGTAGGTGTCCACCGCAGTAGTTGTTGTAGTTTCCTCCCTGATGTAATTTATTTATACTTATTAAGTACTCAAACTCACATCCACAAGTGGTGTATCCTGTTTCACTGTTCTGTGGAAATGCCGCTCATCTTAAATTTGACACTTAAAACTAGTTTAAAACCAGTCTTTTGTTGCTGCTTTTAAAACAGTGTTTCAGAGTTGATCTACTAATGAACATAAATATGAAGAGCCGGAAGCACTGGCTGCTTCACAACAGGTGATTGTAGAGAGCATCAGGCTGAGAATGTCAGTCCCTTTTAAAGAACTACATCGCCAGTGGCATCACCTGGAGGAGACACCTTCAACAACCTTATTTTGATGAGGGGGGGGCAATAAAAGAGTATTTCAGAGTAGGAACTCATTTCTGTCATGAAATACACGTGTGATTCTCCGAAAAAGGAAAGAAAAGATCCATTAACCAGACAGTGATGGGGTCCTTCCATTGCTTTTAGCTGTGAAGTCGCCTCTGTCTGACACCTCAGTGTGCCATGGAATCACTCAAACCTCCTCCTTGTCCCCCCCCCCTCTCTGTCTTTGGTGTTTAACGCAGCTCTCTCCTTAGCTCCAGCTTGATTTTGAAACCGCAAAAAGGAGAAAGTATGCCCAGAGAGCATTCTAACGTTTTTATTTTCTATTTTGCTGACGGCTAATTACACAAGTGAGCAGGAGAGAAGACATCCCAAACGCATCCCCTTTCCCTTTCTCTGATCGTGTCCCCTCGCTTACAGAGGGGTCTCACTAACGTCTCCTACAGTCCTTTTTTACCCCCATCCTCAAGCACCCACATGAATCACATCCACCTGGCACACACACACACACACACACACACACGCACACACGCACACACGCACACACACACACACACGCACACTCCCAACGCTCTCAGGCTCCTTGCCAGCACGAGCGCGATGCCAAAAGAGAATCCGATGGGTCAAGAGTGGCTGATCCAAACTCTGATTTATCCGTCCTTGCGAGAGAGGGAGGAGAGGTGTTTCTAGCCTGGCTTTGGCGCTATAATTAAGACACGCATCCATATTCACACTTTTACACAGTTGTCCTACAGCACGGTGGAGTTCTAGGCACCCCACAGCCTCCTCGTGTTTAGTCTAATCTGTCACACGGAGCAGCACTTATCGTAGCACCAACTTTATTCCCGCCACACAGCCCTCCTGTAACCTCACCGTGACCACTGGACATCCTCTCCCCCCCCTTCTGACATGTCAGGTGTTTCCAGGGAGGAAAGTCACTTGACATACCTTACCCCGAGTCAGCATCACACGGAGAGACGCAAAATTTTAAACATCCGCCGGAGGTGTTATTTCCCCCCTCTAAACTCGTTTCATTATGGAAAACGTCAGGATATTTTTTTTTTTTAAAGAAGAAAAAATTAATTAAACGGTCCCTTGCCTTGAAATCCAAAGAGGAAAGCGACGCCGGCGACCCAAGCGGTGTGTATCCAGATGTAGCCCATGGTGGCGTCCGGTTCTGGGGTGCGAGAAGAAAAAAAAAAAGCTCCTTCTCCGGCGGTTAAGTTTCCAGAAGCGAGAGAAGCGCCGCGGAAGAAGCCCGAGCGGAGGCAAAAATCCCCAGTCTGAGCAGAGCTGAGGCACGCGCGAGCTCTAACCGTTGCTCTCTCTTCTGCCTTCACGCGGACGTTAGCGACCCCTACCGAAACACACCACCAACACACGGAGTGTGTGCGTTTTTTTTCTGTGCCAGTGTGTGTCTGTGTTTGTGGGTTTCTTCCTCTTCTTCTCTATATCTCTCTCCCTCTCTCTCTCTCTCTCTCTAGTGTGTGAGTGGAAAATCGAGTCTGTTTTCCAACTTGAGCTTGGCCTCGTGGTTCGGGACTGAGAAATGTGGGCTAAATCCGCACATTTCATTCAGCGCCACACCATGACCAACAGGGTTTGCAGCAGATAGTGATGTTGGTGGAAGTGTTTGCAACAAGGGGATTCTCTCTACGGAATGTTCTCCCAATTTAAGCCACCCACATCCATCTCTATCATTGTAAGCACATGAATGGAGATAACCATATGGGTTCATGTGGGGTATTCACAGGAAGAACTTTGGGTTTCATGTAACTTTATGACACATTGTCATCTCTTTCTTCTTTGAAGAGCTCCACTTTCAATTTCTTTTTGTCAACCCCACATATTTTGAGAGCTTGATAGAGGCCCACCACCTACTAAGACAGCAGACAGCTGCTTTTTTAGGCCTCTTATGATCGTTGAAGTGACAAACAAGCTCGGCAGAGAAATTTACTGCAATAAATGACTCTTATCTAGGTGTAGAAAATTAGGATGGGTACGAGTAAACTTAAAAAATATGGGCATCTGCTGCTATAAAGTGGAAAGAAATTCAGACCGTGCACAGTTAACCTGCTCTCCCAGACTGGGGACGGTGTAACACCAGTGGTTGAGAGTTACTTTCTGGCAGAATTTTAAAGAGGTACAAACATCAATGCAGGACTCCATCATTCAGGGCTCCACAACTTGTCTTCCATGGCCTGATTGAAACCATATTTTTAGAAAAATTACCCAGAAGCCCTCTGGAGGTTTGTTAAGATTTTCTTTTGAATGTGACAAGAATAAAAATCTTTAGATTTGTATTAATCACAATGTCCCCTTTGGAGATGCCTTTTTTTTCTGTGAAAAGAACTATGAGAACTGTAAGGATGGATGTAATTATCAACCACTAACCATTAACCACAACGGACCCTGGGGCTGTTCTACAAAAACTCCTGAAGTGAACCAGTCAGAGTGTGAGCACTACAGAGAATCCCTGCCGATTCAGCTATGGGCTAACCCATAGCTGAGGTGGAATGTCTTGTTCAAAGTAACCCAAAAGCCAATATTTTAAGTTCTAACAAGAAAAGTGGAAGAAACGTTACAGTTCGTCCAAGTTGGTGAAACAGCTAACTGACAAACACAACCAGAGCCTGTTTTCACTTGTGCTGTTGAGGGGCACTGTGGGTAGATCTAGAGTAAGATCCGTCTGAATCATAGCAGGGATTTGAATTCCAAAATGGGAACTTGTTCCGCCTAAGAAATCAATAGGCTATTTGCATTGGTCCCCCTCAGCCTGTATTGGGTAATGGTCCGTGAATCAGCACTAAATTAAATAAGTGCATGCCATGAAAGAGAGTCCTTTTTTAATTTTTTTTTATAGACAATCAATTTCTATATCTGTAAATTGCACCATTCGCAGCGAGGCATGCACACTTGCACATACTGTAAAACGACACCACATCAAGTGGGCTTAATTGATATTTCTTGTGCGTTTGTTTCCTCGGATCGGCTGCCTTTTATTTTCCATCTGCGAAGCTTCCTCCCACACATCCCACCGCAGTGGCGGACTTTTATAGTTTATTTACATTCTCCACCTGTTTCCATCCCACTGCTCATTTGTATTTTAGACTGAGAGGGGGGAGAATACTGTTTTCATTATAGCATGCCAAAAGCAAGGGGAACACAGGAAAAGGTTGGAATGAATCAAACTGAATCATCCCCCCCTGAAAAATCCAGTCTGCTGTCAAAGTCAGAGGAGCCAGCATATGAATTGTCAGAAACTTGTCAAGTTTGTTCTTTTTTTTACTTAGAAAAAAAATCACTTAGCTGGATGAAATGTATATAGACTTCATGTTTTCATACATTATTCATGGCACTTCCGTGGCATGAGAGCCCTCTGCACGTGTGGATAAAAAAAAAAAAGTTCAGTTTTTCTTTAACCTCGGAGTTCCTTTAAGCCTCGGAGCAGATTCTTTTGTTTAAACCACCCCTGTTCAGTTCACACTCTGTAATCACAGACCATCTCTCAGCTTGTTGTCTGAATGTGTACAGTATGCACAGTGTGAACGCAGAACGAAAAAAGGGAAAGAAGGAAAAGTTTATATTTTATAACTGTGGCTCCGTGCAGCAGACTTCATGAATATATGCAAAGCCTCCCACAGACTACAATTTGTAGTGACTAATTCTATGGCAGATGGTAGAATGAGAGATCACATCAGTTAGTGTCATTAATATCTTCGCACAAGGCGAAGTGCTGCCTATGTTGTTGGAAGATGTTGACTTCTCATGATACTCGAAATCTAGCAGTTCATTTGGAATCGTAGTCTGAGGAGATTTTACTGGCTCCATATGGTGGAGTCATCCTTCCACGAAGTCAGACTCATTAAAAAGAATGCATTTCATTCATGTGTTATATCATTTGTTGAGGTCAAAGCATAACCTGTAAGTGTCTTTATTCATGATTAATTCCTTTAACACACTGTGGTTCTAATCTCTGGACAACCCTAGTATGTCAGCGTGAACCTCCGTTCATGTCTGTGAATATGTTGCTGCGTTGCCTGGGGGGAAGGAAATGGGAAATCTCTGTGAGAGTGGAATAAAGCGCAGTTTTTGAGATGTTTGGACCATAGAAAAAGCATGAGATTGTTGAGACTTCCTTTGGCGACAAATCTCCTTCCTTATTGTGTGATAAGGAGAGCTTACCGTCGATAGCTCTTCAGGTGTCCCTTTTATCGGCTGAACTGGCCTTGTTATTATTAAATCCTCTAAGCAAGACCTGCACATGTCTTTTAAGAGTCACATTTTTAAATGATACTTTACAGAGGGAGTGTTTGTGTTTCTCAACCAAAAAGCCGGAGGTGTAAGCTTTGAGAAATTTCAGTTTCTCAAAGCCGAACCAACACACCCTTAGTCCATATTTCCATATTTTTGGACTTTTCCTGAAAACAATTAAGAAAAAGTGTACGTCAGGCAAAAGTTATGTCAGGGAAAATGCTTTGTTTCACACATTTTGTGATGTGGCTGTTTTTGGACCATAACAAAATCCGCATTTGCAAGCTGTAGCATTATCTTACAAAATTACCTTTCAAATTACATAGACTCCAGTCTACGGAATGAATTTGGCTATATCTACATTATTTTGCAATAATCTCCTACATGGAAGGATACAGGCAGAAAATATTTTCTCACCTGGTTCACAGTGTTGCCACTTCAGAAATAGGTAATTTAATTTTTTAGACTTGCTCCAGCACATGTTTACTCAGAATATGATGGTGGTTGATGAGAACTGCCCAGTTGCGGTGTAAATGTAGCTTTAGTCAGCTGAACATGTAGCCATTCTGTCTTATTCAAAAGACATAAAGGGGGCTGGATCTCCCCCAAGAACTGTATCTCTCAGAGCCCTTTAAGTTTTCTGTCAGCAAGCCCCAGAGCGAGGCCAAGTCACCCAGGCTTGGAGCATTTTTGTCCGATGGCTGGGCTCTGATCCTCTCTTTCTGTATCTCTCAAATGCGGCAGGCTATCACCACACAAAGCCTAGATAGCATAAATAGACATATTCCAAATGTTCAGAATGTGGTTTAGGCCCATTTGATATCAGTTTAATAAAGCTGTTTCATAAAGCTGTTTTTTTTTTTATCTAGTTGCAACTAGATTGCTAGCTGCTTCTTTTGACAATGTAGCTATTGGGTCAAGATGAAGAATTTAAAGTTTTCGCAGAATTTTAGGCACCACAGATTCTATTTGGGTTTGAATAAAAGAACATCCAGGTTGGCTTTGAGGGTTCAAGCATTAAAATAAACAATTTGATTTAATTTAATTTCATATCTTACATTTTTAAGATGATTGAAGATGCCCTGGGGCATCCTGAGCATTTGGAAATGACAGCACAGGGTTTCAAGCTGGAATCAAACTGAGGTGTTTTTCGTACTATTGTCTGGTGGGAGTTTTAGTCCTCAACCAATACTTGTTAGACAGAAGAATGGAAAAACATTAAACAATCATAGGAACAAAAATCTGAGACAAGGGACAAATAACATTTTAAAAAATGCTCTTAAAAATGGTAGAAAGATGAATAACTTACAGGAAACCTCCTGGTGCTCAGCACTCTAATGCTAAGGTCTCCTGGAGCTCCAGTTTCTACTTTGCTCTGCTGTTGGTCTCTGTCCTAAATAAAGAGCTCCTCTGTCTATTTCTGGTGACTCCATCCCAGTGGCTTCCACCGCAGCAGGGCCGCGGCCGATTACCCACATCTCTACTGAGAGCGTTTGATTTATGACTGTTTTGCGCTGATTATACTTGAGATCCCAGCTGCAGCACGGCAGCTCTCCACAAGGTATGGAAAACTTCTCAGAGCTTCCCTTAAGATACCCAAGGTTCATAGCTTTGGTTCCAGCTGAGCCAAATGACGCCAAAGCAAAGTGTCACTTACTGGTTTAGATGTAGTTCAAGTATGTGGAATTTTGTGCCTGTATTCCCAGACGGTAACATAAAGCCATTCTTCCTAGATGAAGTCTCATATATATTAGCGGTTAGAGGAGATGCAGATTTTAAAGCCACAATAACAGTTAATCAGGACTCCTTCCACTTGTTATGAGAGCTTTTGTATATGGTTCGCATGCAGCCCGTGGTTATGCTTTACACATCAGCCGCATCAAAAAGAAATGAAAATTCAAGACCTTAGCTACTCGCCTTAAGATTCTCTAGGTGCATTTCTTCTTGCTTCAGTGTTTCAACTCCCATGACCATCTTTCAATGCAATGCGTGGTATTTACATTTCTAGACTTTTGTTTGTCTCAAACACTGTCAATCATCTCTTTGTCTAATAAATAAATCATAACATATGAGTAAACCAGCTTTTAAATGGCACAAATATGCAGATTTCACAGACAGATGTTTATTGAGCAGGTGCAGGGTGGATTCTACATTTTCACTCAGGAATTATAGGTGAAGCATAGGTGAAGTTTTAGTCAATTCGTCTGACCCTCTTCAATCGAGTTCAAATTCACAAACAGAATCTTCAACACAGCCAGAACCCCTCTCAAGCAACTTTTCTTGTCACATTTCTAAATAATCATCAGGAACTGTTCTTGAGGCATCTTAAAGGGCATGCCAAATCTCTGCTCTGCATGTTGGCTGCCTTTTTGTTCCATTTGTCAAGATGATCCCACACTGCCTAAGTAATGTGAAAGTCCAGGCTCTGTGAAGGACTTATTCTTACATAAGAACTGTTGCAGCTGATTTTCAGCCCTTTTCTTGTAGGTTGGCATAAATTAGCTCATTCTCCTTGTTTCTCTTCCTTAACATATATTTTTATGATTTCCATCCTTTCACAGACACTATTTCTTATAGAAGGATCAATCTTAAGTCGAGATGAAAAAGTCCATGAGGTGCATCCAACCCGTCATATTTCTGTAGACATCTTTTTCACACATCTCATTTTATCTTGACCTCAACTTAGACTGTTTCTATTGAGGGCATACTGCTCACCTTACAAAGAAACAAGAACGTCACTGAGGATGACAGCTGCTATCAACAAGGGTTTTGCAATATTGTGCTATGTGTCCTCAAAAAATGGTCCATTCCTTGAGTTAGCTGCTTTTTACATATAAAATAAATATCATATATAAGGGGCGGCACGGTGGTGTGGTGGTTAGCACTGTCGCCTCCCAGCAAGAGGGTTCTGGGTTCGAATCTCGGGGGAACCAGGACCCTTCTAGGTGGAGTTTGCATGTTCTCCCTGTTCTCTCCGGGTTCTCTGGCTTCCTCCCACAGTCCAAAAAAAACCCTGCATGTTAGGTTGATTGGAGATTGGGGAAATTGTCCATAGGAGTGAATGTGAATGTGAGTGTGAGTGTGAGTGGTTGCTTGTCCTTGTATGTCCTGTGTGTGGCCCTGTGATGGACTGGCGGACTGTCAAGGGTGTACCCTGCCTCTCGCCCATTGACCACTGGGATAGGCTCCAGTTTACCCGTGACCCCAATAGGGAACAAGCGGTATTGATAATGGATGGATGGATGGATATCATGTATAAATATGAATATTAAGATGGTTCATTAAGTAATACAACTTGTGGGTTGAGGAAACTGCTGGAAAATCTTCACCCTTAAAGCTTTCGTGTTTTAACGCTCAAGTCTGGCTTTAAGTAAAATTGTTTTTTTTTTATCTTATTGGTTGTTGGGCTACAGTTTGTTGTAGTGTTTGTCATTTTCTGAGTATGAAAACTCTTAAACCCCAACTTTAAAATAAACTGAAGATAGATTAATTCATGAATAAAATAAAAATTTAATAAAAAGCCTGAAAGTTTATTCAAGCTAATACTAATTTTCCATGTTAAATATCTTACCTGACTTCTTTGTAAAAATGGAGGCCATGAATAAATATTTTGGCCGGTCTTTTGGACCCTGACAAGCTGAGCTCATATGAAAATTTTGCCCGACCTTTTCCTTTAACAAACTAAACTATTGATGTTAAGGAAAATCAGAATACTTACTTACTTCACACAAGAATCTGTCCAATTAGACCGCTCGATTGGACCCAACACTCTCACTATGAACTGAGAATTTAACATCTTTACAGTGGTTCACACAAAATAACAGTTTAACTGCAAATTCTCAAAACTGCAATTTCCCATTCATGAAACGTTGCAATGCTTTTCTGCCACTGAAAAAAAGGAGCACAGGGAACAAGGTAAAGAAGCCTCCACTGATCTCTAGTTTCTTGTCATAGTAACCCCAGATTTGCTCACTGCTAATTATAGGAGCTGTTCTCGCACTTAAATCCACTAATTGCTTTAAATATTTTTCATTAATGTCACCGTTCTCGGTAACCAGTGGAGCTGTGTGACTCCGGCGAGGTATATAACAAGCTGATAATTGAGACTTTACTCCTGGAATAACAAGTAGTTTGAAATGACAAAAAGTAAGAGGACTGAAAGACTTTTACTGATTGTTGACGTAATGAGTGGGAGGCAATGAAACACTTCCCAAATTTATGGGGATGGAAATAAGTGGAACAGTTTTAAAATGAAACAGTGATTTGGCACCGTGGTTTATTTTGTCATTCTTTTTTTACGTATTCTTTCAAAAGAGGAATGTACAAAAAGGGTTTATTATTGCTTTCCCTTTATTGTCAGTGTAAAAAGCGAACACTCATCACACATGCACTTTTCCCCTCTTTTCCCACTTCAAAAGCTGTGCTTTCATAGGAAGTATGATAGTTCTCAGGTTTGCTTGGATAATAAATGTCATAAGACTAACCTGTAATTGTGAGAAATGTAAAAACGTGGTGGTTTTGAATGTGTGTTGTTCAGGAAGATGTGTCAACGTCATGGATTTGCCAATTGCCGATTTCAAAAGAGTTGGTCTTCTGGAAAACCAAACACCTCCATTGTTAATGTACAAATCGCCTTCCGATTCTACTTTAATTTTGGGGACTGCTGATCGTGGAAATGTTGGAAGGTTGGTATGTCCAGTTTCTCCTGCTCACTCAAATCAGTGTATTAGCTTGTTCTCCCCATGCCTATGTGTCGCCTTGCAAGTACACTTTAGGTTTCTTCTTTTCTTCTTTACCTAAACCTCTCTTGCATGGTAATAAACTGTAGGCTTGTACACTGCATCATTTTACAGCCATAAGTCATCAACAAAAAAGATCATGTACTTAATCAAGCAGATGTTTCATAATGGTTAAAGAAATTGATTTTTCTTTTGGTTTTTGCCAACCCTCCCATTCACCTACCCCGGGCTGTTTAAACATCACCTTAATCGACTCTTTTGTCATACATGCCACTGTCTGGATTGAATCCAGTTCACCCACGGTCAATACGAGACAAAGCCGGGCTTAAAAGCACGTGTTCTTCCCTTCTTTTTGTCCCTTTTTGTTCCCTGAGCTCTACAGTCGATTAAATGGGTGTACACCTGATATCTGCATTTTCATTCAAACGCCACAGAGTGACAAGGCATGCTGCTGCATTCACCCCTATGAACGGATCCCATACCCACATCAGGATACAATAAAAAGACTCACAACAAAAGAAACAAGAAATAGCATCTTTTTATCATAACATGGTAAAAAAAAGATGCTATCAAATAACTAATGGAACAAAGACAAATATTAATGTAGGTCTCATATGAAAACCACATCTGTGCAAATATGTTAAGAGGAATGTTTATTACTTATAAGCATGACCTTCTAATGCAGCATTCTTTTCTGTTATGGGGAATGGAATCAGCATACATCACTTCATTGGTTTATTTGACCTTTGGTCTGATAACAGCTTCTTCTGAGCTAATTTACAACCCACCATGTACTGTTGGCTCATTGGTATATCATTCACCCTGTTACTCTTTAGAAACAAGAAACATAAAAGGACCTGGAGGAAAGATTATAAAACAGAGGAGTGTGAAATAAACACATTATTCCAATCCCTCCAGACGGCCCTACCCATCCACCTATTAGAGTTTTTCTTTTTTGGAATAAAGGATTTGTGGTCATATATTAATTCAAAAGGTACCCAAAGTCAAAACTGGAGTGGCAAATAATCACCACTCCTTGATTTGTAGTGGCAGAATGTCACCTTAACCGTGCCAAAAGTATGAGTGGAGGCAAAGAGGGTAACTGTGACTGCACTAAGGCTGGACAAATACTGCAGATCCTCCAGCAGTGGATTTTCAGAGATGTGCAAGCAATTCTATAGTGAGCAATTGATGTGATCATACCTCCTGTTGAAACCCTCATTTTGTAATTTTGGAATGTGTCCAGCTACATTTAACCCCCTTTCAGCCTAAGAAGCTCAGCCCATATGATTTGATACATGGATATCAAAAACATTTAAGAACCTATATGTTAGAATACGTTGAAATCGTGAATGCAATATGATGGTTTTCTACTTGAACTACGTCAAAGACCGAATGTTTTCCGTTACTGGTGATATGATGTGAACTAAGTGTGCCACCAGAAGTACATAAACTTGACTTAATTTTTCAACAGGTTCAATTGATATTGCTAATCTTTGATAAACTTTAGCCCAAATTGCACATTGTACAAATGTTTAAATTACTTTGCATGCACCAGGGGTGGCTGGCTGGATAGCGAGGAGTTAATTCTGTATGAGTCTGGGCAACACTGCATTAGGCGTAAGGAGATGAGCTTTGTGTTGCTGCAGCAGTTCATAACCAGATCATTCTTGACCTGCCTGTGACTTGTCTTGTTTTTCATTTCACAATAAAGTGGTGGATCTGCTTCCCTCTGTGCCTACCCTGTTGAATAACTGATCCAGTCTAGTTCCGCCCCAATCCTCTTTCCCTTCCGGAGTTTACCTTGGAAACACTCACCTCAGAGTCCTCCGCTCAGCAGGTTGTTTACTCCACATTACGGATGGGATTTCACCTGCCTGCTCACTTTCCACCTATTGCTGTGCTTACCTCTTGGAATCCAGCCTCACATCTCTCATGAGTCCCTGGATATAGTAAGAGTCCATTTGGATCAAACTGCTTGCGTTTAAGTCGAAGGACCCACAGTTGGCAAATTCTCTCACCGGCATCTCTCTCCTCGCAGACCGGAGAGCAATTGCTCACAACTCACAAGTAATATTGCACTTCTTTAAAACACTCATGTACACACTAGAAATTTTCTTATGAACCAAGTTCAGCCTGGTTTTAGCCGATGGGCCATTATCGCTTACCGCTGGTGTCCTAGTCGCCACCTCCCTTCTGCACTAACAGCAAAGGCAAACAAGCTTGACTAAATAAAAACGGTTACATTTTTGCTTGGTTGAAGTTTCAAAAACCAGTTTACATCAAGCCCTTCATTTTCATAGAATTTGTTTCAACAATAGAACATACACACGCATCACCTATCAAATTCAAATTATCAGGTGATTTTAATGTTCAATTTATTAATTAGGAACGGTCATAAGCTCTCAGTCTGCTGGGTTCCAGCACTAATCGGCAAAGCAGATGCATTGCGCTTTAATAGGATCAGACAGGTGAGGGTATGTGCAGAAGCGGAGCTGCTCGGAAAGCCGCTGAGGCGGAAACAGCTCAGACAGACACCTGCTATCTTGATGATGTGGCAGCTAAAAGACAAACACAAATATATATAGTCAATAGCATCAGCTCCACTCCTGGTAATAAAAAATAATAAAAGCAATCTTTGCTTAAAGTTCTCTCACAACACTTTGACCCGCTTCCTTTGCTTCCTTCCACTTTCTTCACAAACATTTAAAATCTTATTGGCATTTTTCTGTGCTACCGAAATTCATGCACGGAAGACCTCTTTCTCGGCTCAAACTCATGCGCAGCCTCGTTCAGACGCTCCACATCGCTGCAAGGTCACTTGTTGCTGCTTATTTCTCCATATTGATGCAAATGTCCCACAGATATGAGTGCTAATTCATATCTGAGGGATTTTCTGTCCACAAAATTATTCACGCTCACAATCACGCCCACACACGGGTTTAGCATTTCCAGTTTTGTTGTGTAAGGGTGCAATATGTAAGATATTTAAGCAGCCATCACAGTGACTGACTTCTCCTCTCTGGTTCCACTCTTCTGCCTGTCACTGACTCTTCGAGAGAGTAGGGTTGAAAATCTGTTTTCAGAAACAAGGTCTTGTTCCCTCACACTCACCAACACTGTGCAACTAACTACATATTATACACAGCGTCAACAATCTGCCAGAATCTTCAAAGCTCTCAAAAGCAGGCACAAGACGGGTGATGCAGCTGTTTCCCATATGAATCAGTGCCCATCAAACAGTACCATTCGGAGCTTTTCAGTAAACGTGAGAGAACTTTACAGCTCTTTCTAACAGCCGCCGGTGGGAAATTAAGTCTGATTTCAAGCTGAAATGCCTGTACATAGGCAGGTAAGCGAGCATAAATAGCCAAAGAATAAAAACCCACGCACCTACTCACACACATTTCTAAAGCGTGAAATTATCCCTTCTGAACACCACTGTGACAAATCAAACTGTATCCATCTGGTATGTTGTTGTAACATCAAGTGCTGAAACGTGGAGGAGTCTGGTGTGGCTAGAAGAGTCACAGATGTTAAAATAACACCAAAAATGGATTGAAAACGGTTGGTGTGTAGGTGTGTGGGGCTTGGGTGTACTGTGTGTTATTGTGCAATGCGTTAATTGCTGATACACAGTAATAATTCATTACATCCAGTTAATTAAAAAGTATGATGTGTCTGCCCTCGGTATATAGACTGACTGTATGTAAACACTTCAATAGAAAAATAAGTAAATGGAAAAACCAAGAACAAAAATAACAGGTTTTCAAACAAAGTACATTTAAATGCCGATGGCTCTGACAAACTGAGGTTACCTCTGAAATGGCTTTGTATGAGGAAATGGCAGTAATAACTGATCTATCTTTTTCCTTTCAAATAAGTTCTTAGAATTACAATTTCTTAAGAAAGGTTTTCCAGTTATATCTACCACAGACGTCAAAAAGAGAAACTGATAAGACTCTTTAAGTATCAGAGCTGACTTTTTTTCCAACTCCTCGCATGATGGTTTGTTTGTGCAGTTACAGACTATACTTGTGTTTTTTCATTTCTCTCAGATGGACCATGTGGCACCACCATGTTATACCTCACATTTTTAGAAAACGAGACAGAGAAGGCATTGCATTTAGCTGCTTGTCTCCTTAGAATAACGTATGGACATGGAATTCCAACTTCCAACATATTCTATAATTGATTTTAGCTTCATTTTAACTTCATAGATTATCAGACAGTGTGAATACCACTGTCTGATAATCTATAAAATAGACAAGAAAAGCCATTTTGGAAGTACCACTGTTGCAAAATACATTACACAACAGCTGAACAATAAAGGAAGTAACATGAGTCACAGTGAACTGAATGATTATTATTGGATGATAAAACCTGTCTATTGGGTTAGGAGAAAATTGTGGTTATCTTTAAAATCAAACTTCCTCGAAAGCTTATTAGATGAAAAGGCTGATTTTTACGTTTTTAACACATATGTGGCAGCAGAGGTGATAGGTGGAACAATCCTTATCAATTAAACACTCCAAATACTAAATAGCTAGTAATTTTACAGTTACAAAGTAACAGTTTTAAGGCATCATTGAATTACTCAGCCTTTTAAAAAATGTTGTATATTTAAACTAAGTTTGGACACCAGGAGATCTAAAGGTCTGAGGTGTTTGCTCTGTTTGTCCCAGCATAGGAAGACAAACTGGTGTCCTGTCCCTGCACTGTGCAGCAAACCTGGTATATCACTCGATGAAGAACTTGCATATAAAAACAACTCTTCACACCTCTACAATATCAAGTATCACAAAAGGAGGAGGTGGGATGTGTTAAAGCAAAGCAGACAGTGGGATTGAATACTAAGCAAAGCTTTCTGGAGGCAGGGGTAAATGAACATGTTCCAAAAGTTAGTTTTTCGCTGTTTAGGTCGAAGGACACATAAGTGACTGCCTACAGATCAGTTATCATCCTGCTAACATAGACTGGGGTGAAGCCAACTCACTTTTGTAGACATCTCACAGAGAAGAAAAGTGACTGAAAAGAGTTGCCACTGCTGACACCGTGCAGGACAAATCCCTCTAAGGTTGAATCAGCTTGTCATGGTTACATATTAGCATGCGGATAGCTGTGAGCTGAGCTGAAATGTCAAGCAGCTAAGCAAATAAGGTCTTGCCTGACAGCAAATACTCCATGAAAGAGTAGCGCACTGAGCAGAAAAAAACAACAGCAATGACTGTAAAATAACAGAAGGCATGGCACAAAGCTAAAAGTATTCACTTTATATGTAGCGTATGAGAATATGTGTTGTTTTGAATGGGTGAAAGATGAGGTCAAGATTGAGATCATTATCATTAAACTTGTAGAAAATTAAGATGAATAAATCAATTAATCTTTTATGCGCATTTTCTTCTGTTTCTACGCAAACAGCTGCTTTGTATGGTTGTAAACATGTCCTTATTTGACACGGATGTGATCATGATATCTGTAGACCTTAACTGCAGGCAGAACTTTTCATCCTTATTAAAAAGGATTATCTTCTATAGGTGGTTTAATATTTTTTTCTTTGTTTATATAAGGCAAATTTCATCTGAGATGCTGCAAATGAAAGGCATGATGGAGATACAGTAATATCATGGATGGCTCCTTTTCATTCTATAACTGTTGTGTGGCTTCAATTAATACCTGTAGGATATTAAGTGAAAGGCTTCAGTTTACTTCCTTTCACTTGTAATGATATAACAGGCTATAGAATGCATGTTTAGGGAAAGGTTGGGTAAGCTCATGAATCAATGCCCTTCAAGAAGGAAAACATGTCTATCTACAAAACTATTTAATGCACTATTGCATGTGTGAAAACCGATTGGCACATCAATGCAAAACAATATGTTAATTTATGTTTGACCTTTCATTGATATGTTACCAACCACAAATGCATACCTACTGATGATCCAACAAAGTCTCTATTTACCATCTTTTCATTTTTTTAAATGTGAAGATTGAACTGAGAACTATTTAGTACAGTACTGCCAAAAGTTCCAGTCGATTAGTTTGACAGCCTTCATTGTCGACATACAAACCTTAATTTTTGTTCCTAAACCTCACAATCTAGCATCAGTAATCAAATCTAAAAAATATAAAAAATAGCCAAACTCAACCAAATGGTTTTGATGCCTTAATCTTGTAATGTTTTTCATTCAAGTGTCATCTACTTTCAGGCCACTGACTGTCCCATTTCTTAAGCCATCGCCTCTGTGCTTCAGCTCAGGCTGGCTATGTTTACATTGGCAGTTTCTATCTGCCTTGTATGAGATTTCAGGCAATGCCTGGAGTCCTTGGTATTTGATGAAGCTCCATAGTTCTTCCCTGTACAGACTGCTCCGTAAAAATATCAAGGAAAAAGCGGAAGTGAAGAAATATGGTGGAATTGTGGAGCTCTGTCAGGAGTGTAACTCTTTTTAATGGTTGCAGCAAGTTAGTGATACTCTAACCCTCTTTCACGGCATAAATCACACAAAATAAATCGCCTCTGCTGAGCTTTCCATTAAAAAAGCCTTGCCTTTCCTGTATTTCTTGTATCTTTTGCTATACCATTCACAAACCATAAACTACCCATCCAGTATGTCTCACACCATGTTGTGGAATCTTAGTGCCATGAGCTCTAAGCATTCGTGTGGCATGATCTTGCTCATTACAAGTAAAATAGCGATTGCTTTAGACCAGACATACGTTTAATTGAATGCCTTAAAAATAGCAACTGCCCTTATGTTCAAAGCAGTGACGGCCGGCCCATAGGGGCGCTCGGGCGCCGCCCCCCCTAGATGTGGAGGGGCAAAGTCATAATATATATATTTATATATATATATATTTTAAAAGAATTATCAATGTCAGTTTTACTTAATAGTATGTGATTACATGTAAAATGAATTATTAAAACAACACTTCCACCAGTTGACTCTCATTCAATAGTGCATTTCCACCCTCAGAACGTATCGTTTCTCTTCTGGGGCGCTAGTCCCAAGCGCCCCAGAAGTGCAGCAAAATAACCAATTCAATAATGTTGCCAGGGAAGATGAATAAATATTTGGCCAATCAGCATCGCCGAAATGAATGGCTTTGGGGCGCCTGGAGCTGGCGCCCCAAAGCCATAGACATATAGCGAGTGGTCAGTCAGGCTGTGACGTAGAGATGACGACGACGACGACAGTTGTAGAGCTGCTTTCACATTATTCAGTGAGATCTTTAGTGAGTTCCCCTTACGTGAGAAGGACAATGGTGGAAAAATTAAATGTAAAGGAGCTGGGACCTGACAGCCCGAAATACATTTAACGCAACGAACCAATGAAAAAGCCAAGTCCTACAGCCTGCCTTTAGCAGGAGCTGGTTCCAGCGTGAGTCCTAGCTGACAGCCGGTGGGACGGCCAATGCACTTTTATGTTTTTCCCGCATACTTTTTAAAAGTGACCGGAGTGATTTGACGTGGACACAGTCTGGACAGACAAACTTAGAACACATCTCTGAACAATTAAGAAACATGAAATATCACGAGTTCATATGGAAAACTGTGTTAAGCTAACCGTGTTAAGCTAACCTCCTGTGTGCCTACTTTGTGTGTTTGGTGACAAATAGTGAAAATGAGTATTGTATTTCATACTGTTCCTTTCCAGAATAAGACCTAATATAGCTTTAAATGGTTAACTGTATATGTAAACTGCTGAATCCGATAGGGGAATTAAATGCTTATTTTGGAATTGTAGTAATTTTATGACTTTTAACTTGAATGGCATGTACTGGGTTTGGCAGGGAAATCTATTGGCACACCAGCCCCACCAAGATTTTTTGTCACCAGCCGCCACTGGTTCATAGCACATGTGATTTCTACAGAGAATACTTTTAGAATATTTCATCGTAACAAAACCAATGAGCCCCCTGGAATTTTTTAGAAAGGTCTGCTCTGGTGTGGAAAAGCTCACATTAGTCGGATTTCTCAGCTGCTGCTTGATAGGGCAGCACTGTACAGCCCACCGTGTTCGCAGTGAGATATGAACAAATAACTTCTTTAAGACCATTTAAGCTGGAGGACCTGAATTCTCATTTAATTTCACTCTCCATGTATTGTGCGCGCGGGTTCTTCGACCTGCTCTCTACGGAAGTGAGCCATGGAGGATCAAATTGGTCTCACCTCTTCTACAACACGTCTGTGATGACAAAAAAAGCACCTTCTAAGACCCAGTTCTCTCTCTCTGAGAAAATCCTCTTAATGGACACCAAGCTGGAGGCTACATATCAGCTCATCCGGTTCTACTGCTGGAAATGTTCACCATCTCGACATAGCCAATTAGAGATATGGATTGTTTTTCTTTTACATTTTACAGACAGAAAAAAATAGCAGGAAGCACAGGAAGGTTTCAGTTCATTCAAATGATATGAAATGATTTAACTGAACAGCGGTAAAGCCACACTGTGATGCTGCTGTTGGTACAGCATGTGACTGAAAAATCTAGATAATTGAGACACTAGGTGACAGCAAGCGAAAGCAGACGTAGGTAATGCAAAAATAAGTGAGAAAACAGGTACTCTCTGTGTGGTCAGATGTAAAATCCTACCTGGTTGAAAATTCTTTCAAGGAAAACATGTCCATCTGTTACAGCCAGCTACAACAACACAGTCCTATAGAGGTTGAATAAGGAGATGAGCAACCTAATCAACACAAGAAAGACGTACACTGGTGTAGTTATGTTGTCTCGTGTTAGTATGTCTTGCAATTGTTTTTTTTATTCTCTGGAGTAATCATGTTGCAACTGTATTTACCTGACTTGTTTGGGATTCCCTAATGCTTTCTCTCTGCAGAATCCATAATAATGTTTGTTCACGAAGAAAAACAAAGCATTACACATTAACACTTTCTGGGCTGCAGTCCACTGGTTGCTTGCATGTAATTTTTAAAACCACGACAGACCATCGCCATGAGAAATTGCCAGCCAAGCTCAAAATGTCGCTCACGGCCACAAAAAACATTTTTACATGAAAGTTTTACCATGCTTGCTAATTTTTTTCACAAGATGAATCTGTAACGAATGTGATATTGATCTGTTTTTTTAAACATTTTTGAAAAAACAAATAAGCATGAAGGACAAGGAGGATATACTTTTCCCTAGAGGCTTAATAAGTTTGAGTCTGACTCCAGATGCTCCAAATGACATGAAAAAGATAACTTGTATCATACCAACTGAGCACTTCCTCATACAAAAGGCATTAACAAAGCAAATTTCTGTATGTTCATTGTGTCATTCGTTCATTTTGGACATGCAGATTAATAAAATTGCTTGAAGAACGATATCTTACTGGAAATGTAGGGCTCACAGCAGAGCTCAAGACAGCAAATGTAAATACAGCGGGGATGCATGACACAGATTTTCAATCCTTGTAGTTGTATGAATGCTGTGACCTTCAAAAAGCCAAAATATCAGATATTCTAACAGTTGTGTGTTTTTGTATGTCTGTATCATTGCACCAAATGGAAAAAATATATCTACTCTTGGAAGTGGAAAATCTTACTTTGAGTTATCACAAAGATGGAAAAGGCACAAAGGTGACTAGCTAAAAATCAGAGGTGACGCACAACTGCAGCAGCAATCACCAAGTGCAGAGTGAGCAATGGTTCTAATCAGAACTGCAGCCGTCGTTCTCTTAAAGTGGAGGCAGACATGCTCCTTGCACAGAGAAGCTCAGAGTGTCGGGCAGGAAAGGGCTTCAGATGGAGCACGTGAGCTATTAGCGGAAATTTGTTTCTGGGTTCGTTCAGACTGTGGCACAGCTTCCCAACACGAAGGCAAGTCGAAGTTATTTTTTTGCTTGGCTCCAAAATTCAAAATGATAAATATCTGGGTGTTACATGAAAGAGTTGCTGATATATATGTGCTGCATATTCTGAGGACCACATCACGTTTTCAGCGCAAATACATATAAGCTATTTCACCATTAACATTATTTAAAAGAATAAGATGGGTGTCTTTCAGGTTCTCAAACATTTACAGAATATATATTCAAACTTAATACTTTAGGCTGCTTGTATGTGTGACCCTGCGATTGACTGGTGAGCTGTCTGAGGTGTACCCCGACTCTCACTCTTATCAGCTGGGATAGGTTTCAGCATAGATAATGGATGGATGGATAGTCAAACATTTGCAATATTCCGGTGTCCAATGATAACAAATTTAATTAATTTACAAGTGCAAAGTAGGGAAAGAACAACATCTTCCAAATTAATGAGGTTGAATTTGGATATGTGAAAAGAAGAACCCTAAGGCAGATATTGCAGATGACTGAATACATAACCACATAGAGCACAGAGCATTGGCGAATGAGGGAAACCTCATACTAAACTTGAAAAATTACATAAGGAGAAGCAGGAACTGGACCGACTGCCGTGAATGTGGATACCAGGGAACAAGAAGCCAAGGCAGAAAATGCTGATGTGAACAGTGAGGATTTGGTACAGACTGTTTTAAGGGAAGCACACTGATTGGGAGTGGGGAAATATTGCATTAGTTAAAATAAAATGTTTTTGATGTAGGAGAGCTCGGTTGCATTAGTTCTGGAGGAGGATTTGAGTCTATAAATGCCTAAAGACAGGCTATTTATGAAGTGGCATGCACAGTTTGGATATGCCAATCAGCAATATGCAGTTTTCCATGGCTCATTAGCTGTGTGTTTGGAGGGTGTAGGGTTTGTAGAACATAGACACACATTATCCATAGGCATCAAGGTGTTTGGAAAAACATCAGCATGGCTAAATAAAAAGATTGTACAAAACATCTACATGGGGAACATAGTGTGGACTGAATGAAAACGGCTTACATAGGGGATTATACACTGCCAACATTAACTACCCCAGTTCCTGACTCCTAAATAAACCTATACCTGTAATCCTTTTAAACATAATCTGAGGCCCACTAGGCTTAATTTGACATAACAGCTCTTTAATGTGTTGTGGTAATAGTTTTTGAAGCCTTTATTGCATTAAAAACATCATTAGCGGCCTTTTAAAGTTGTCGAGTAGCTGATACAGATGACTGATGTCTCTGACTCCAAGAGGCGGGAAATCCTGCAAAACGGCACAGCTGTAACATAATCTTCCTGGCACTTCATAAAAACATTAAGAACGCTCAGCAGAAGTTAAGCTTCAGGGTTAAATTAATTACACCAAGCGCACAAAGCCTATATGATTATGCATGCAGGCAAGCTACTTCTTTTCCATGTTAACTTGGAACATAAAGAATACTTCATGAGAACAACACACAGTGAAGAACATATGTAATAAATGGGATATGATTGACTGAAGATAGTTTTTGATGGAAAAAACTGTGAACCTAAGACACAGAATACATAAAGCCAGTGTGAAATAAATTCAAGGGGAAAAGGCAAAACAAAACAAGTCAGCACACAGCACAAAGTAAAACACAAAGTGAGCTATAAGTAGACTTATGAGTGAAGAGAACACATAAAACTGAAATAATAAAAATGTCCTTGAAAAATAAAAAAAAACACAAATTACATACAAAATTGATTGTGGAAAATATCTGAGACATTCTTTCTTTGCAGAAGAACAAAAGTGACAAACTTTATGTGGCAAGACAGATGAGTTGTTTCTGAGCCGGCCAAATGGATTCATTATTCACCTATTCATCCCCCTACATACAAATTAATTTTTTTAAATAACCCCAGAAACATAGGTGCTTAAAATGTTATTATTTTCCCTTCTTTAATCACCCCACATGCTGCACTATTGCAGGATGATGGGCCACATATTCTTTGTGTTCTCTTTACTCCTGTGAACTACTAAACCAAGCCAAGCATTGGATTAATTCATACAGCTACACACAGAAAGTGTAACAAATCAATCTTATCCCTTCACAACCACTCTAGACCCACCGGCCCCCCCCTTATTGGCTACAGTTTGCTTTCACAATTGATTTTGCATACTAACAAGTTCAAAATTAAGATAACCTCAGTTATTTACTGTCATTATTTGCCATCATTATTCAGAGAAATGTTATTATGCTATATAAATATGCATAGTTTCTGAGTGTGTTTACTGTTGATATTGAATATGTGATTAGGTAGAGGCCTTGTTCTCCTGGGAGGAACTGAAGTGCAAATGCTCATTAAACAGCTCTAATTACACATATTCCTAAATAACCCTGGGGTGGCAGCATCGGAAAAATGAAACCAAGCCTGCTTATAACTCTTTTCAACACAGACTGCTGTTAAGTCCCACTTGAAAACGTGGGTTTCTGGATAAAACGTGACCCGAAATATCACGTGTGATTTTGTATTGAGGTAGTTTTTCAGACTTGCTCGTTGACTCTGAAGGATTTTGTCACGCTTCCCTGTGAAGGATGTTGGTCAGTTTTCTCACATTCACTGGAAATAACATTGCCAAGGAGATAAATTTGGTATGACTTCTCGAAACCTACACTTTCCGCATCTGTATGTGAGGATATGTACAAGATTGTACATGAGGTGAATACGACCAACCTGTTGAGTAGCTTGCAACAAGACAGAGTTTGGAGGGATGTGCCTGGTTGAGGTTACCATATGAAGGAAGATATCTTAACAACTGGCTTTTTTTTTATTTTTATTTTTTTAAGATTTTGTTGGCTCTAGTGGCCTTTAATGATAGTAGCTGGACCTGCAGGAAAGGGGCGTGGGCCGGATTCGAACCCAGGCTGCCCGCTTGCGAGGGGGGGCTTCGCATATGGTCCGCCCGCTGTAACCATTAGGCTACAACTGCGGCCCAACAACTGGCTTTTTAATAATTTCATGACCAACAATTATCATCCCTTGCTTAGCACATCTTAAACGTGATGTCTAAAATTTCACACATCCTCAGAAAGTCATAATTTTCAACTGCCAAAACTGTTGGAATTTTACTTTAGTTGATCAGGACTTACGACAATGAGAAGCAAATATGTGACATGGGAATGAATCCTGTCTGTGATTGGGTGGTAGTAATCCAAATCCTAACTGGCATTGTAATGACTGGTACGTGGTCACAAAGCTCTAATTATCTGCCTCACAACAACAGTAACATTTCCTTGATGCTCATTAATGCTTTGGCGTGAATGCTGAATGCTCTTGTCCCTTTAGAAGGATTAGTTGCTGCTGTCTTTTTACATTCCAGGGAGAGTTGGATAGTTGCATGTTCCGTCAAATATGCTAAGCCATCCTAGAATGTGCGGAGCAAAGCGGACCACAGGCATCACACTGCCACTGTCATGTGTCAGAGCTCAAGGTTCCTCGCCTCTGATTTTTCTAGTCGTACCACTATCAATTTGGATAAGGGACATGTTACTGAAATTAGTACCCAGTTAAGCACTAGTATTAGGGGTGAAAAACATATGTACTCTGTCTGTTCCAAGTTATACTGATTTCTTTTCCCCAAATCACATACAGTCATAGACATTGTCATATTGTCTAAGTTAGTTATGTAGGTGCAATTAGCCCTTGGTCATGGTTATTTGTTGAAAGAGGAATCAGATGATATTTTAAGAGCACTTTGTTTAAAATCCTGAGATCAACTCATGAATTATAATGGGAAAAAAATGTTTCAAGAGGATAAAAAACTGTATTGATGCAGGATGCGGTGGATGAATTATCATTCAGGATAAATGTGATAATGTCAATTTTCTTTTGTGACCTACAAAACCTGACATTTTAGGTTGTCTGTGCATTTTTATTATTTTTATCCTTTTGGCCTTTATTTGTGGCCGCTTCCGTGTGTTTGACCTCTCTACTTTGTACTGTGGCTTTTATCTCAGATACATATAAATTCTACATGTCGAACAAATTCTCTTTGGATGCTTTGATCCACAGCAACAGCAATAATGCACAGATTGGTGTCATGTGGTCTTCAATTTCTTTTTCTTTTGTAGTTTGGTGGAAGCCGGCCGTAGCTCTTTTCTGGAAGCTCTTTATTACAGCAAGCTGAGAACAGTGAAAGTATTTATGTTTGACTTCAGATTGAAGTGATCCTTAACAGAAAGTGAAGGGGTGACATTGGTTTGTTTTTTTGCCCTTGTTTCTTCAACTGTACTCATGACGCAAGGCATTTCATGGAACAGTAATGCTTCATTTCTATACATAATACACATACAGATTTTGGAAAATGGGGGAAATTAAGCAATTACAAAATCCATATTCTCACTGACTTTTTCCTCAGAGCTGTCACCATGTTGAGGGTGAAGAGTTTTATGTGGAGCGCTTTCTTCTCAAACCCCTTTTTTGTGGCATCCAAACACACCTGCAGTATCTACTTTATTTTTCCCTTCCTGTCAGTGTACCTCTTTTACCTTGATGTTTGTTTCCACACAGAAATTCAGCCTGAAATTATTCAGAATGGAACTACTGAGTCACTCTGTCTTTCCAAAATTGTACGCTAAAAGGCTGAAGAGGGAGCAGATGTGCTCTCAGGGAGACCTGCACTAAACAAACACCGGGAGATGCACTGATCCAAAGATAAATGTATACTTACATGTAATTTTTGTTCCCATATTTACTAAAATCAAACAAGGAAAACAAACTCAAGATGGATAAGTCTGCACCTGGTTTCCAAATGTACAGATGATTTCTTTGGATAATGTAATTATCGGCTAGTATGTCCATTTCTGATTGTGCAGCACTCATAAACCTGCCATCAAAATGTAACAGGTACAATGTAACACATCAGATTTTAGCGTATCTATCTGGAATTCTGTCAGTAATGGCTCCATAAGAACAAAATAAACAGTCGTTGTCTCTGTAGATTTTTCAAACGCAAAATTCTAACACAAATTTTGCATACAGTTTCTTTCCATCCTTAAGACCAAAGATGCTTGGGAAAAAGAGGGGGTAAAGTGAAGTATGTTAGTGCCACATTCCCGGCAAAATGCTTTGCTCGGAACGTCGTCCTTTCGTCTGCTTCACAGTTTCAGAAATCAAGAAAGGGAAACAGCCTAATCTTTTGGATGGAAAGCTAAAATGGATGAAGAAATGAGTCTTTTGAATGGCAAATTCATCTTCAAAGCCCTGCCAGATGGGTCTCTTGACAAGGCCACCAAAATTCACTGAATCTTAAACATAACTTGGCAGCAAAACACACAGCAGAGATGCAATGAAACCCACTCCCTTTAGCCTAAGGCAGGTCGTGCTGATTGGTCTGCAGTGGGGGATGCAACCTAGACAACCTAGACAGCAGAATGTGTATTTTTGGGTAGAAATATCTATCAAAAAGGGATTATTTTCAGAAGGACATACAATCACATTGATCAGAATGATAAACTATAGCTAATAGAATCATTATACCTTTATGACATAGCGTTTGCAAATGGCAGAGAATTAGCGGCAGATGCTTCCTCATTTATCACGTTTTTAATAATAATGACTTCATCCAATTTCATTCACAAAAACAAAAAACATCAGAAATGTAAATTTTTCCAGGTGATTTGTTAAAATGCCATTTGTTGGATTTCTATACAATTATTGAGTGGAAAAAAACAACATGCTCTTCAAACATCTAACCAAACAACTTCTTTGGTTTTTATGATGTAATGTTTATGTATTGACCTTTGTTGGTGGATTTAGCCAATGAGTGAAGCAAAAGTGTAGTTTTTATTCAACTCCAATTGTTACTGATGGCAACCAAGTCTTTTGGTTGCAAAAATAAACCTGACTATTGGAAGTTGCTTGGGAAACAACTCTGCTTCTAACTTGATCAGCCAATATCATCGATGTGATATTATTAGATTATATTTTACATTCTCTTCATGCTGCCATTACCAGAGAATGCATATGTTACTAATGAATTAGGGGTTTTTGATCTATGCAATAAAACATATTTAACTTGTAGTATGTACTTCTACAGGGGTATCTTTGCTGTTACTAGTATTAATGTTCACGATCCCGGCACACCAAAGAGTTATGTACCAGAACATATTACCTCTAAATCTATTCAGGGACTCTGTCTTTCTCTCGCTCTCTCTGCCTTTCCTCCAGGACAAGGTACCAGATTGTCATTTTGAAACTGCATCACAGTCTGTGCCAGTCTTGCATATCACCTTTGGGACAGATTACAACTCCTTGCTCCCCCACTGTTCCCATTCTGGCCTGTCCCGCTGTGACAGGCTGCTCCTTGTCCTTGGCCATGGCTAGAGGCTACACATGGCAGTCAGTTGGGTGAGTAGTGGAAATTTTCATGCCGAGCAGGTGAATACCCTCCGGCAAAGTGGAACATGGAAGCGAATGTGTTTGGGTGTAGCCATGTCGTTACAGATGTAACTTTGACAGGATATCAAAGGACTTTGTGAACTATTCAACTAATTGAGGAGAACACTGCCATATATCTAACTTTTCACTGGTAACAATTTACACCTACTCATTAATTACCACTTTCAACTACTATGTCTTAACTAATAACCATTAAGCTTCACAAAAAACATTTTCCAACCTGGACATAAAGAGATCAAAAGAAAATGGGACCCACAACGTGATCACAATAAGACAATGAAGAAGGTCCTGTGTTGAGTTTTTGACCAAATCAGGAAATTTGAACCTGAAAGTGAAAAAAGTTGAGATGAGTGCCAACATCTCTGTATAATGGAGTGTACACAGGCACATAGACACAAAGCTGTCATGCTTATGTCTGGCATAGGTGTTTTGTTGGTTGTTCTTGAGTTGTAGGTTTGGGTCTGTTTTCTAGTTTCCCTCAGTGCTGTGTCAGTTATTATTCTTCTAAGGACCTTCTGCCTCTGAGTTCTACCAGCCTGATCCACATTCAACAGTTCTAACTAACCCACCATAGCCAGTTCTATCCACCTAACACCAGCATTACTTTACCTCACATAGCCCAAAAATGACTAAACAGAAGTCATGGTATCCTTTGTTGGTGGGAGAAGTGAGTCATACGCAGCCAACAGGCTGCTGGCAACAACTGGAGGTAGGGAGGTGCTGCTTCTTTTAAAGGGAAAAGAGAGGGAGAGAAAGGGTTCTGCCACTGCACACAATCTGAGTCATAAAAACTTCCAACTGCCATGGCAGCATGATGGGCGTTTTCAGTCGTTGTGGAACCATGACTTTTTTAAAACCATTTGAAAACGGACATCTGGGTGGACACATGCCACTGAGCCTCTAAGACAGATGGCAAGATTGCCACAAACACAGAAAACCTCACAATAGAAGCAACCTCCACTTATTTTGTTATACTTTGACCCTGTGTATCTCACTTTGGGAATAAAACAAACAAACAAACTGAAACATAATCAATTCACAGCATTTATGAAATTGGAAAAGACTGCAAAAATGGGCACAGCGTGGACAATCTGTCAGCAGGTGATGCAGTTCTTTTTCACCCTCCTTGCTTCCTGCTGTGCCTCTGTTAACCTTTCTGTGCACTTCTGAAGCCTCTCATGACAATATGGCAAAACCCACAACACAGCCAGCGTGACCTTTATCATCACAGCAGCAGACCCTGTCCACACATAGGCACGCCGATGTGGGAGAGAAAGTTGGAGAGAGCAAGTGTCAGTGTTCTTGTTTGTATTCTCAGTGTGAGTCTAATTAAAGTTTAATTCAGTGTAGAGTACAACCGTATAATTCAAGCTCACAACACCAGGCAGTATTTATTACTTCACTGACGGGACTTAAGCAAGAATATAAATACAACAGAGAAAAGAAGATCTGTCACTGCGACAGGGCAATACCTCACCACTTGCTTTCTCAAGTATCTTTTGGTCATTCAATTTATTTGGTGTTGTCAACAGTGCTCACAGTCACAACTTAAACCAAACATATCAATTGTGTTCACAGTTGTTGACGTTGGGCTGCAGAAGATTACATATAAATATGAATGAATCATAGATTAACTTAAAGTTAAATCTGTATTTTGCTGTTTTCATTGCATATCTTATTTCTATTGTTCCAACCCATCTTTTCCAAGTTAAAGATGGGAACCTTATTGTTATACAAACCTAGTATATAAAAGACCTATATGGAAAGTGGGACCTGGTAAACTGAACATGGTTTTGACACCTAATTTGATTATTATTTTGCGAATAATAGCATGGGCTATTAATCATTGTGAGTTATTTGATTAATTTTAAAAAGTTTTTCTAAGCTTCGATTTGATAGTTTGCCGACAAGAAACAGGGCATACACTAAACATGGACTTCCTGCTCTACCTAGTGAGATATACAGCTGCCCACCAATCCTGGTTCCTCCTTCTCTTGAGGGCAGGAGTTTCCTCCATTATTACCAATTTGTTCCAATGGATTTGAAGACACCTCTGACTGAACACAATAGTTAATAGTTTTGTCACTATTTTAGGAAGCTGGAATGAAGGACTATCCATTATACTGAGTATATAATAGATACAGACATGTAATACTAAGGAGATCAAGGACTCCTTGAACATAGTGTCTTTGATTCACTCATAGAATAGAGGAGAGTAGAAAACACCGTCTTCATTTTTTCTGGGGGAAATTGAGCCTATCCATTTGTAACACAGAATTAGTAAAACTTGTCCTTTAAAAGATACTTAGAAAAAGCTGCAAGCAGATCATACTATCTGTCAC
The DNA here is from genome assembly GCA_013363375.1 of Menidia beryllina. Lineage (NCBI taxonomy): Eukaryota > Metazoa > Chordata > Actinopteri > Atheriniformes > Atherinopsidae > Menidia > Menidia beryllina. Next base: position 1,636,671 of record JABUIW010000037.1, read on the forward strand.
AGACTTAATAAGGGTATGCATAATCTTAAACACTAAAATACCTGACCTTCCTGAAAACCTCTGTGTTTGCTTCTCTTGCAGTTGCATATCCAGTTTTATTCTTTTGTCTACATGAGAGCTCATAAAAATATGTCCTCCACCATCTCTGACCTATGGTAGAAATATATCTATTTTTGACATGCATTTAATTTTTTTTGCAGTATATGAGCCAGACAGAAGTAATAACAATGCCACGAAAGACTGCAATAAAGTGGAGAGAGCATTGTTTGCATCAGGACAGAGATGTGTTTCCACAATAACACACCTGTGATAACCAGTGCCCTGAAAAGGTGGGGAACACAAACAAGAAAGTACTCAGGGATGGAAGCAATGAAGGGATTTAGTAAAGCAGTCATAAAAAAATTACAACTTAGAGCAAGGAGTTGAACAAAGAGGGTAGAAAGCTAATTCCAGCAGAGATGTGTGGCCAGGGCTGCAAAGTTCTTTAAGGGGAAGCTTGATCAAACTATAGGAAGCTTATACAAACTTGATGAGATGAAAATGCATTTTGATGGATTTATTTCAGTGTTACATGACTCAGCTGCCTGCAGTAACACAGACCAAACACCCACTTGTATCCACAGCTCATCATTCTTCCACAATATCATTCTATGCTTCGATCCTGGATCGAAGCATCCTACAGGCCGTAGAGGGGTAACTGCTTTGCGTAAAGCAATTATTTCTATAATTCATCAAGTGACATCCCTCCCAGGCCGATCATTGTGTAGGTGTCACATGAGCTTAAAAAGTTGCAATGGGTATCAAGACCTCCTAACTGTTAGAAAATATTAAAAACATGAGTCGGGTCATGTTGTGTAGTAATAGTGGACCATTTGAGATGCTAAGGTGACAATGTAACACCGAATATCAACAAAAACAAGGTAAAAACAGGTTGGTTTGTCATTCTTAACTAAAAGTTAACAGTTTTTTTCTACTCCCCGAGTCAACAGGCAGCTGACAAGTGCTTCTGACACACCTTTTTATTATCCTCATTACCAGACTGGAAACTGAAGATGCCCTTGGGCTGACACACTGCAGTTGACAATAGCGTCCAACCTATCAGCTCAATGTTAAAAACATCTTTGCTACAACAAATAAAGTGATTAAAAACTCTTTCCATTGCACATGGAAGAACAGAAGCTTCATTAATAGAAAATGAAGTCGAAAACAGACAGATTGAGAGTTTGTTTCTTTGCTATTACCAGTAAGTAGTGACTGATTGGATCTGCTTTGCTTGGCTCTTGTAGTAAGCTGCTGTTGTACATACATAAAGTAAAATCCTATCAATTACACCCCATTGTCTGTGCAAACCGTTTATCACAGTCTTGAAGTTGTGATTGCTTCATATGATAAAACCACTTGAACATGTTGTTATACTCCAGACAGATACAGAATGTGCAATGCATAATATTACAAATGATTGCAAGTGCATTTTACATCAAGATATAACAAGACGTCATACAACAGCAGCATATCAATCCACCTGATGCCATTTCACATACTTGGAAAAAGCGATTAACCATCATAGTCATTCTTACCTCACAGCTGGGACCTCACTTAACTTAATTGCTGTTTCAGACGAAACATTGAAATGATTTCATTATTAGAATATTTCCTCAGTTTTTATCAATTTCACAACAAATGTTGGACCTTCTATATATATATATGTATTTAAATATATGGTCTTACGTCTCATATCACCACAGTTATCATGGAACATATCATGCATATAAATTGAAAAACAACACCACATTCTGGTACTTTGGAATTGCACCACAGCAAAAGCAAACTGCAATACAAACAAAAGAAAAAAAAACTGTGTTTTTAAAGATAGATTCTGTAATATCTTCCATTTATGCAATTGTACCGCTTTTTCAGACATTTTATATCATAATCTGTACATAGGCAATAAATAAAATGTTCTGCCTTTGTAATCGAATGAAACTCATCACTGACTCAAACAGAACATGAGACAAAGGTGAAAATCCCATTAACTTGAGTGAGGGGTCTTTCATTCTCTCCCTCTCAGGGCTGCTGAACAGTATTGATGCCTCTTACTGATTCAGAGTATGTGAAGAAAGAATGAGATGCTCACAAGAAAGGAGAATAAAGCACATCATGAGTCTCTTAAAGATGCCTTACCTCCACTAGTAGTTTATGATAAGGCCATAGGTCACCCGGAGGGAGGGGACCTTTCCAAGTGATGAAACCGTTTCAGAACCGCAGAGTAAGGTTCACAAGACAGGTCATTATTTTTGTTTCGAGAGTGTACTCCGACAAATATGTGTGCAAAGTGTTAGTTATTCAGTTAGGGAGGCAGTGGTTGTACTGTCAGTGCACATTATACATCACAGTTGCATCACATTCACTATTCAATATGCTGTTTGTCTGGTGATCAAAAAGAGGGAAGCCGGTCTGTTTATGGCAATGCAGTATTAAAATTCTTCAAGGTATCTCATCAGTCATTCATACTAAGTTGTTTCCATTTTGGAGTGTGAATCCTATTAAACCAAGGTTATTAGAAATAAATAAATAAATAAATCAAAACACGATTTTGATTACAGCCTCGGCTTCGTAGGCAGCAATTATGTCCAGTAGTGCATCTTTTTTTAGTCCGCTGCAGTGTAAAGCAATGCAAAATATCCCCCTCAGTTTTCAGTGACGAAACCATACAGTGTAGATATCTTGTACGAATGGATGTCTTTCATATACATTTAGTTCTTACACAAACTAGAAGCTAAAACAGATTTTGAGACATTGAAGCAGGAAATGCGCTGGTCGTTGTCATGTCTGGTATCTTAACAAAATGGCCTAGGAGTTTTTACATTCCATTCATCACTTAGTCATGTTTGCTGTCCTTGTAACTAGAAACAAGACAGCGGTGGAGAATGCTCTGTGTGCTCACGCCGAATGTCTTTGTTGCTTAAACATCAGATAGAGTGTTATCTTTATCGCCAAGTGTCTAGCGGCAAGGGTATTCTTTTAAACTGAAGCATTGAAATAGTAGCTGGGCATGTGTGTTTTCTGTTGAGGTCAAGAGGTTATCTGAGTAGATAAAAGCAGGGCTGCTGACAAACCGTCCTTCATTTTCTTGCTTCAGATGTCCCTCTTTGGCACCAGTGTGCACATTGGAACAAAGAACAGAGTGGACATGGCCTGTACTATGCTCGGGCTCTGATGTCTTCCTGAGCATCAGCATCGACTGTGTTGTTTTGTCTGGCAGACAGTAGTTTGCAGTTTGGGGATATTATTGTTTATGAGATGAAAGGATTGTGGGAAAAAATATATTCCACTGACAAAGCACAGTCAAAAATGGCCAAATAAGTTAGTTGTTCATATTATTGAATTTAATCCACAGGGAGCATTAATTAGGATAATCTTGTCTTTACTAATTCTTCTAATGCCAATCACATTGAATTCAAATTCAATGATCTAATGTTTTATTTCTTTTTTTTTAATGGCTGAAATATCATTTTGTAGTGAAATTGTCAATTTTTGTCATTGTTGCAACCTCACGATTTTGGCGCCACAGTCTGATGCCTCAGACGAAGGTTGTGGGGGGGGCGTGGTGTCCAGCTGCAGGAGGGGAGGTGTGGGGAGGGCTCGGGGGAGCCATGCCAGGGGAGGGAATTAGTTGGCTAATCACTCTCCCCTTGTTTAAACACACAAGCATGCTGGACCTTGGGGAATAAGGACCACTGACCAGGATCCAGCCACTGAACCACCGAACAATAAAATACCTGAGCATAACTGAGCGTAACGCAGTGTTGTGTGAGTGCGCGAGTGCATGACTGTGCAGGAAATAAAAGTCTCATGACAACCCCCTGTCTCGGAGAATCTGTCGAGGCACCCACAGTGGCTGAAACTGCTACAAAGGTGCTGTCACCAACAACAGATGCTGGATATTCTTTGAACATAGTTATAGGTTGTCATGGTTTGTAGAAACAAACTGTCCCATGGATTTCTTTTGGGAGGACAGTAAAGACCATGCTGTACAGAAAGTGTTACTCAGATGAATGAACTTACTATCATATACAGCCCTTTGATGGACTGATAACATGTCCAGGGTGGACTACACCTCTCGCCCAATGGCATCTGGGCTAGTCTCCAGCCTCCTATCATGAACAAGCCATATTGGTATTGGCTGGAAGGATATTATAACCACATCCACATAAGCAAAGGGCAACAAATATTCCAAAGGAATAGGACCAGAAAAAAAAAAAACTTACACTTGTTTAATTTTCTGTACTTCTGCCAGTGAGGCTGAGAGCAAAGGAGCGAAAAAAACAGTGTCTGAAGGTGATAGAAATGGCGATGGTGTGGAAACAGCGCAGGAACAAGAGAAATGAGGATATCTTGATGCAACTGTGGAAGGTGACATTCACATTGCAGGTGTTTGAAATAGAATAATTGTACCTGGGGAAATACAAAAAAAAGTATACAGATGCATAAGCCTTGATCACAGTAAGAGGAGCCACTAAGAGACAACACTGCTCAGCAATATGATACAAATTCTGCTGTACAACATAATTATATTGTGCATAATTACTATCAAATGCTGCGTAAAAAAATGGTGGCCGGATACAGTGGGTGAACACCAAAACTGAGCAGATAAATGTCACAGGGTTGCAGTTCTTGTTTGAGAAATCTGTCAGCATTTCTCTGTTATGTCCTGATTGCTAATATTTTTGCAAAAGTTATTCAGTATTGCAGACACAAACTAATTTAATGTGTAAGAAATGAAAGAAAGTATTTCTTTTTGGAGCCCCATATATGTGACCTGCATACAAATATTTGAAAATGAAGCAACATTAGATATGATAACGTAAGATATGTTAATTGTTCAAGTTCAGGCAGAAAAGGCCATTGTCCACTATACAGTTGACAGACAGGAATTTTCTCACATGGTAATCTTTTATGGGTGTGAAAATCGCAACAAGGTTTTAGCATTGGCGTGAGCATTAGCATCAGAATTTGTAGACAACTCAAATGGCCTGCAGACAAATTTACCTGGCAGCCCTTAACCATCCCACTAATCACAACCATTTTATGGTCAATTTAATGCCGTAAGATTAGTTTCAGCAACCATGATTTGTTGTCTTGAATGTATGAATCTACAATGCCAAACGAACATGCAACACACAAAGAAAGTGCTTATTTGTCTGAATAACATTTAGTTGGACATAGAGAAATACTGCAAAAATACCCTTGTTTTCATATTCCCAGTATGCTTGGATGCTTGGCTTACTTTGGTTTTTTAGCCTTGGAGAGAGATGAAAATCAAACTAGTTGCAGTTTTGCTCAGTTCAAGCTTGTAATTTTTATGTTTGGACAGGTCTTATATGGATCCCTCTCTAAATGCTATCATTGCTAACCTCTGACATCCACTCTGATGTGCAATTCTGCTTGCACAAACACACAATTTTCTCCTCTCAGATGATATAGGCTCTGACACCCTCTAAATAAGAGAGAAAGATGGATTTTCCTTCCTGTGAGCTTTCATTACATACAAGGTGAAACTTGAAATGCAGAGAAGGTGAGGCCCTAAATTATTTTTGTCATGACCGCTATCTTGGGAAATGAGTGACTGCTATTCAATAAGAGTCCATCTGATGGTTCTTGACATTTGTAATTTCTAAGAAATACGACAACGTGTCTGATTATTTTCAGATTTTTGCCGTCCATGTCATTATGCATTACAAGTTTGACAAATGCCAAATAAAAATCTGTCTGGTTAAAACTATGTGTGAGACTTACTGTGTTGAGAGTGGATAAGCATGAAATGATGTGTACACAATAGAGTGCAGGAGAAATCCACAATATTTGCTTGAGGGTAAGGATTTTCATTTTGTCTGGACCAAGAAACTTCACCTATTTATACACTGATGTTGGGAAGATGTAATTCCAAACAGAATAATAAAATAGAAGACCTGTGGACACTGCTGAATTCATGAAAGAAATTGCATACTGCAGTCGAATAGTAAGCTTTTCAAGCTGCAGACTGACATCAAAATTATACTTTTTGAGGGGATATGAAGAGGGAATTACTCACATTTCTTTTCAATTAATATAAGTATGAGTACTATATTAGTGTAATTATACATTATTTCGTAGGAAATAATGAAGCACCAGCATCAGACAATTAATTAGATATGATAGTATCTATTTAATTGCTAATTTTCTATGGCTGTTGGAATTTAGGGTTGTAAAAGACCGCTTAATACTATAGAGACTATGATCAGAAAAAAATAATAACCATTTATCAATTTATCCTAAATGTTTTTTTTTTTATCCATTGCTATACATGGTCATTGATTGCCTCCAGATTTCTCATTCATTGCGGAAGTGCATGACGTGGTCGAGACAGAACCCAATGCTAATCCGAGACAAATCCCACCGGGAAAACATTTGTTCTGTTCTTGCTCCGTGCACCTGAAAGCAACCACTAAACACTTTGATTCAACTAAATGCAGCAATTTATCAGGGAGGGAGAGGCTTTTGGGAGGGGACTCGAGAAAGACCAAATGAAAGAAAGGCAGAAATACCGGAACTGATTCAATTCTGTACTGGGTGACCTTTGGGAACCTTTCTTTCTTTCTGTATTTTGCTCTGTTTTTCCCCGCTGTCACTGGATAATGGACAGACAAAATTCAGATCCATGAATCTGAGGTAAAAATGAACCCCTGAACTGAATCTTATAATGGTCAAGAGAACATCTGCAGGTGAAGCTTAAAAACAGTCCTTTATAGCCAACCTTTAAGCAATAGAAGTGTTATTAGGAAATTAAAGTTGTGTTGGGTATTAAAGTATGACTGAAAAACCTACTGGTCTGTATTCATCTGTCATAAGATTGAAAACACTGTCTGTAACAGCGCCATTCAACTTTCACCTCAAATGTCCTTGCAGTGATTTCTCAAAGGAGAGATTGTGAGTGAAGTCTTTTTTAATGTAGAAAGGTCAGTCTTATTTCCATCTTCCACTTTTAAATGTGGTACATACAAGAAGCCATAATGGCTTTTATTTATGGATCAAAGGATCTATACAGTTGTGCTGATTGGATGACTTATAGGAAATATAGCATAGACAAATTTTCCCCTTGAAACAAATGAAGCTCAACCTTTTCTAACCACCATTCTCAGTGTTTTAGAGCAGCGATTTACCTAACTTTCATGTTTTTTTTTAATTGTGGGAGGAAACCACCAAACCATTGAGCAGAAAAATGATGCAGTTTTTTTTATATTGAAACATTTTTTCAATGGTAGTTGTTTTTTGAGACATGATTCACGAATTACATATATGTCTTAACATTTAAATGTAAACTTTACCTCCAGCACTTGCTGGTTCCAAATTCATACTCTACATTCTTTCCTTCACTTTTCTAATTCTGCTACACGTTTATGGTATGGTGGGGAGTGTAACATGAAGATGGACTCAGATGCTGACAAAGGACACAAAATAACTAGAATGTATTGCAAAGCCAAGCACAAGACGTGACAATTGACAGAAGACCTAACTAAAATGTAAAGCCAAAAACTGAAATAAAAAACAGATCAAACAAATTCCACACCATACGGCAACAAAAAAGTACTTTAGAAAAACCTGGATACTAAAAGATCATGAAGAAACAAGGAGCAGAGGGACAAAGAGTGACTGAACCAGAATGCTTTTATTCACAGGAGGTTGATCAGTGAGTTGAGACAGCTGAGGGTAGTGTGCACAGGCGAAGAGAGCTGAGCGCATGACTAGAAAGAGAAATACTAAAAAGATAAAGGGAGCTTCCTAGACATGAAGGTGATGGAAACGCAGAGGGATGAGATAGGAAACTGACATGATATCAAAATGAAAAAATGGAAATAGAGCGCAGAAAAAAATAGAAGAAAACTTATGAAATAAAGAAATAAGAAATAATATAAGAAATAAGAAAAACAAAAAACTTGTGTAAAGACAATCGACCAAAACCAAATGATACAATAACCAAACCTCTAATAAAAAACTCACACTTGGAAATAACCATAAAACCACATAAAAGCCCACAAAACCAAAAATACAGAACTGTCATAGTGCCGTTGACCTGGTGTGTGTGTGTGCTTTTCCTGGTCTGAATTCTGGGCATGGCTGAGTGGGCTTCAAGGAGGTCCGAGGCAGAGTCTGTGTTGCTCCTGCCGGCCCAGCAGTGATCAATCTGCCTTCATTAGGAACTCGCTTCAAAGGCAGCGGCAGGGGAAGCAGCGTCTGCCAGATTATCACCCCACCTTAGTGGTAAAGGACGGCCATCCCTGTGTGTTTATGAAAGACAAGGATATTAAATCTAACTCTGTTCCACATTTCTCATCCTTCTATATCCTGTAAAGATTATCCCTTTCTAAGATGGTCCTAACATACGCCCAGTGGTTTCTGGCATATACTTATGCTGCCAACTCTCTGTTACCAACTGCCCACTTGCCTCGCCAGTCCCAAATTTAACACACCAGCCTGCAACCACTGATTGTCTTTCCAACCTTGGACAAACGCTTGAACACACAGTAAGCCACAAAAATACCAATGTTTCACTTACCTCAGTCTTTGTTATGCATTTGGGTTCCATCCTCTTTTACATGGCCTCAGGCCATGAAAAGAACTCATGACAGGTTAGGGTTGATGAAACCTTTATTGTCACAGCCTATACAAGGTTAAAGCGTATTGGTTATGGATCCAGTGGACTATAAAACCACCTTGTGTTGGATATGTGGACATAATGTATGTGGATTTGAAAGGATGACTTGATGAATTGGTTTTGAAGTGTAGGAACCAGGACTGTCACATGAATTTGAGAGAAACTACCCGGAGGAAAGGATTCTCATCATGTGATTAATTTCCCCGGATAATGAACACTTTAAATCAAATTGCTTAAGCTAATTATGAGGCACTGTGTCTGGCTTGTCTAAAGGTCTTTGATTTTTCACAGCCATTGTGATGGTACTGATGAGGAAAATAAAAGCCCATTTTTCCCTGCATGTAAAATATAATCGGATCCAAAACTATCCACTCCATTGCCAAGGCAATCCCCCTATCCAAGAATTTCTGTGTTAGTTTATTAATTCTACCGTCTAAAATGTCACAAGAAGCGAATATTTCAACCCCTCCCCAATATATCCGTTTCTGAGTGAAAGATAATGACTGAGTCAAGAATTCAATCAAAGTTGTGATGAAACCTCAATCTCTCACCGTTTGCTCATAAAGTGTATACTGTTATTCTTTCTTTGTCTTTTTTCCTGAGTATAAACCAAGCAAAGAAATAAAGAGAATAAACCAAATGAAGAAAAGATGGAAAATAGCATCATTATCCTGCTCATCCTTTTTCCAATATTTGGATTTACTCTCAGGGAATAATAGAATGATGACAAAGCAACCAAGTCCATCAAAGGGAGGCTGTGGGTGTGGATTATAAAGCACAGCATAGTTTGTACCAAATGTACCTTTCTTACAGATGTCGAGTGGAAAAGGCAGATTAAATTGAAGAGGTTGTTCACATTTTTTCACCAGCTTAATAGGAAATCAGTAATAAATGAGGAGCAGTTTTCTTTTTTCATAACAAGCTTCTTATTTCTATAATGTTATTCAAGATTGTTCTTCTTTTATGGGATGTGATTGTTTCAACTTCGGGGACTTCAATTAAAGACAGCACCTACGTCCATGAAAGAAAGGTTTAGCTTTTGTTTGTCTTAAAGTTTGAGGATAACATAAAAAACAAAAAACCTCTTTTGCACACACAGGATATTTGACTTCCAAAATGCGACACAACAGCAGTCCTGATGGAATTGTTTTATAGCATGATTTTGCAGTATAACAGACTATAGAACTCACTGGTCAAACAACAGTGTGTGTCTTTCTTCATCAGCACAACTACACCAGGACAGCTAGAGAGTCATTGGTGCCATGAAATAGGTGTACATTATATTAATAGATTGGACATAATTCGCATTGAAGAGTCAGTGTTTAGGAGTCTTGCAGCCTTTTTGTTTTTTTGGGGCGGTTTTTGTCCTATCCTATCACAACCTCCTGAACCTCCTGTCAGAATGCAGAAGGTTAAAGAGTCTCTGATCAAGGCATAAGAGGCCAGGTAGGAAGACAGCAAGGAATGGGAATGTTCTCCAGTGAGGGCAGCCTATGATGTTTTTTAGCTGTCTTCATAACCCCCTCCAGGGCTTTCCCGTCTCCCGCTGTGCCGCCAACGTACCACACTGCAATGCAGAACATCAAAAAGCTGTAGTGTTGGATCGGTAGGTCAACAGCAGTTTGACATCCAGATGTTTTTACCACAGCAATCGGAGGAAATTGAGCCTCTATTGTGCCCTTTTGACCATTGCTGACATGTTACCTGATAAAGTGAGGTCATCAGCATAGTGGACCCCCAGATATCTTTGTGGAGACTCTCTCCATAAAGTCAGTGTATATATACAATGGAGTAGGGTATCTTCTCCTGCTCTTGAAGTCCACCACCATCGCTTTTGTTTTGCTGGTGTTCCGCCACAGGTTGTTGCCTGAGCACCATTTAGTTAGTGTCTGGACCTCGTCCCCGTACTCAGTCTCAGTCTCTGTCATTGCTGGCTATAAGATTCTGCTTTTCTCCCCCCTTAGTTTAGAGTAATTAAGTCTCCTAACGTAGTCATGTAAATGTTTCTCAAGTTTGTTTTACAAGTGATCCACTTAGCCACTTGTTAACTTGATTTATTTTTTTGGTTACTGGTTACATGTCATTGTCTTAAGATGTCCTCAGCTGTCCTCAGCTGTCTTTGTCTCCCCAGCTCTCCATGAACACTTGTTACACTCTGTTCCGACTTTGTCCTTCATACAGTAATGCTTTGTACTGATGCATTCCAGTTAAATGCCTTTTTATTTTCCTTTTAGCTTAGAGAACGGTGCCTGCCAGTTATTCAAAATAGGAAAGTCGCAATGTGTTGCTTTTTTATGGCATTTGTTTAATTGCAAGTCATGTTTAAAACAAAGATGCAACACTGTCTGAATCCTAAAAAGACATTTTAAACCATCAATGATAAAAATAACAGCTGGCTTATCTGTAAAGATTCTCAGTCATCCAGGTCATGGTCAAGCTTGGAAAGTGCAGTTCAGACGTGAAGTTTTCAAGAAGTCGTGAAGTTTCACTCTACCTCTTCACCTTTTGAGTGGGATGTAACAGACCTTTGGTGAGTATTTATGTAAAAAGGTTAAACATGTATACTTTTATGGCATAGGTTTAATGTCCAGCAGCACAAAAACATTTTTTTCTTTCATAAATATTCACATTTTGCCATGAGATTGAGATAAATATTCACCCATCAAAAAGCTCCACAGCATGCCACAGTCTGAGGAGGTCAGGGACATTTTATTCATGGTGAGCTGATTCTCAAATCTAAATGTTTCACAGGGACCTTTGAGTTTACCATTCACTTTTAATCATTTAATTCTACACCTCTGAACCATCTTACTTTGAATTCCACACAGTCTGCCTTTGTTTGGAGTTGTGCGCACATTATTGAACCCAAGTAATAGGTCTTCTGCTTTGTCATGAAGAAAATCCACTTTTCATATTGGTTAATGCTAGGCTTTATCTTCCTCTGAAAATGCAATCCATTTGAAATCATGACATTGCATTTTCTCACTTTTCCAAATGGCTCATGGAACATGTTTGGTTTTACAGATTGTCCATTGGTTTTAAAATGTTGAGCCAAAAAGCAGATTTTTTCTTACAAACTCAAAATAATCAGTAAGTGCTAATTCTCTATGTTTCAGGTAACACGTCTGATCTCTTTTATGCATAAACATACTTCAGTATTGACTGAAATAGTAAATGTACTACCTCTCTCCTAAAATACATATGATGCTATATTACAGTTTGTAGGGCAGTGGGCCTGCATTTCGGTCCTGGTTAGTGATATCTTAAGTTTGATATCTAAGTAAAAATCTTTTGAGATTAAAATGAACAAATAACCCAAGGGGAAAAAAGATATGGTCTTTATTTTTCTATTGAAATCAAACACAAGAATGGAGAACTATCGTGTGCTGGAGGCTATTAGCCTTGGATTAATAAAACAAAGCATCTGGTGTTGCTCCTGCCTACTCTGTGTTCTATATCCAGAGTGACACTGAGAGCCCAACAGCCCGGATGCTGGCGGCCTCATGGAAAGATTACGCTGCTGCCCTGCATGTGGAGTATTGAGCAGGGCGATTGTTAAGCAGTGAGAACGAAGAGAACGAGGTCCGAGGAGAATGTTGGGGGAGTGACCAATGCTGTATCCCCCACAGCTCCTCAGATGTTTACGTCTAAAATAAACTGGGTTGGTCTCTGATTGAAAAAATAAGTGCTGTCAGTTTTATTATTCAGAATCAGAATCAGAACATTTCTATTCACAGAATTCTGAATTTCACAGAGAAACACTAAGCAAATTATTGTGTCATCTGTTGCTCTATGTAATTATTTTACTCAGTTTGATTCATGTGGCTTAACAAGAAAACAAAAACGAAACAAAAACAAAACTCATTTAAAAGACTTTTTCCAGACACAGATACAATGGGATGAAAGAATGGCATTGTGCTGTATCCTAGTGACTGTGTGGAACAGCAATTAATCAAGCACAACTTTCTGAGATAATTAATTCGTCATTATTTTGTAAGGATATAAGCTGCTTTGCAGGTGGTGCATGCACTGCGTTAGCTGCAGGGATGGAGTCCAGAGGAAGGGAGAAAGGTGACCAAGTGCAAGTTTAACGCCAATTTCTTGACAACTGAAAACATATGCAGGCAGTCACAAGCTTTTGTATCTTGCAGATTTTTTAAAGCTGTAGAGAACAGCTGTTTCCACTAATGATGAGAATAAAGAGGGGGTTCAGTGTTCAGGCTCATCCAAATGCTACAACTACATGGCGACCACTTCCAGGTCAGTCTGAAGCCGAAAAGAGCAGATTTTCTATTGCAAAGAAACATATTGAGGCCAATCAACAGATGCCCACCATAAGTGTGGTGGCCCATAGTAGCGACATGCTGCGACCGTGACCTTGTTCTGGTCCTCAACCCTGAGATCATTTGGTGTGGTAAAGATATGTTTACCATGTGGCGAGATAAACAAACAGTCCCAGCAGCTTTAAATTGAGCTGGAAGCTGATTTTCACTGGCATTAAAAGCATCTCTTGCATCTTTTTGTCCACAGCTCATTGCTGTAGTTTTCAGAGCTTCCATTTGAGACACGTGGTCATTAGAGTGTATCTCAAAAAAAATAAAAAACATGCTTACTCCCCCACCGCCATGCTCCTTATTCATTCAAGAGTTACATTTCCACTGTAGGTACAATTGCAGGGTAAACTGAGGTGAAACCAAATGCCAAGTAAATATTTTCAAGCTCATTCAGAGGTTACAGAATGTGAGTCTTTCTTTTGAGACGTGTAGAAGAAATGCTTTAGAATCACAAAAAGAATCATAAAACAAAAAAGCCTTTAGAACTTAATTTGTTATAATTTATCCATTGGAGCCTATCCCAGTATTCAATGGGCGAGAGGCGGGGTACACCCTGGACGGTCCGCCAGTCCATCGAAGGGCAACAAAGAGACACAAAAGAATGGACAACCACGCACACTCAAACTCACTAAGGGCAATTTGGAATGTCCTATCAACCTAACATGCCAGTTTTTGGGGCTATGAGAGGAAGCCGGAGATAACCCACGCAGACACAGGGAGAACATGCAAACTCCACAAAAAAAGGTCCTGGTTCCCCCGGGGACTTTAACCCAGAACCCTCTAGCTGTGTGTTAGGCGATGGAGTTAACCACCACACCACCAAGCCACCCTGTTGTCATTTATTGAATCATTAAAAAAAGTGTCAAATATACATCTCGTCAGTGCTTCTAAGACAACAAAAATATTCAAGTATTTAATTTGACCATTGAGTGTCACGTCTGGGGGAATGTCTGGTGTCTCGTCATGTCTTGATTACCTATTGTGTACACCTGGGGTTCCCCTCCTTCACGTGTTTTAATAGTCCTCGTTTCCCATATCCTGGGCGAGTGCGTTTTTGTCTGTCTTTTTTCGTCACCCCACGTCAGGTTGGATTTTCTCACAGCCTAGTTTACCTTATTGCCATAGTACTGTTTTTGTTCCATAGCCATAGTTTTTCACAGCCATGCCACAGCCTTGTTAACCTTATTGCTTTGATACTTTGTTCAAAGTTTTTTCACAGCCTTGTTTGTTGCTTTTGCCATAGTCTTGTCTTGACCACAGCCATGTTAATCTTGTTTGTTCTTTTGCCATAGTCTTGTTTTGATACTTTTGCCACAGCCATGTTTATCTTGCTTTGCTACTTTGATCATAGTTTTCTCACAGCCTTGTTTTGAACTTTGTCACCATCCACTCCATGAGTGAGTTTTTGTTGCAATAAACCCTGTTTTCTGAATCTCCGCGACTGAGTCCTCCCTCCAAGATCCACCTTCTTGACATTGAGACAGGAAACGCGATTTCACGACATTCAAAATCTTGAAAAAAACAAAGAAAGCAAAAGAAAAGGTGCAACTGAAAATTAATACAGCTCAAACCTTGACAGTTTAAAGATGGCAGATGCAGTGAGGCAGAGCTTTAACGGCTCTAAATCTGTCACAGCTGAGGCCAGGGCGAGGAATACAAGGCCACTTGGATGAACAAATTATAACATAGAATTGGATATGACTTTGTTCCTCCCTTTTGGCAGTGAAAATGCAGACTGATTTCTGGGACGATGATGCATACCTTCCTTTTCCTTTGTTGTCCCGTAAGTCCCATCAGCCACAGACAGGCCTAAAAAATATGCAGTTCATATTACAGGGTCAAGGGTTTGAATGCGATTAAATGGCGGCGCAGATGGCTGCCCGGCTAAATTACTTGTTGCATATAAAAGAAAAGGGAAGCTGGGACGTCTGCAATTTGGGTACATTCTTTATGTTTTTCTGCGGTTAAAAAACAAATCAATAAAAACAATACTTCATCAGACTGGCTGCAACATAAATCATTTATGTGTTTGATTGTATTTAGTATGAATTGTTTTCAGTACTTATCTTGACATTATGACATCTAGTTGATTATCAATTACTGCTCTTTGATCAGACATTTGGCCATGCTTTGACAAATCAACTCAAGAACATAATTTAGTGTCAGGGTTCTGTGATTTTGTTGGGCTTGTGTGTATTGTTTGTGTGTGATTGCTGTTCCCGCTGCTGGCATGCTGGCTTCTGATTGGTCCTACTCATCTGCACCCGTGTCCCATCTCCTGGCTCTAGCTGGCCGAGTACTCAAGTGTTTCATGTTTAAGTCAAGTTGTTTTTGGAAAACCACTCTGAAGAGCCCTTTCTCCCCTCTTCACAGTTTTAATGGAAAACGGAATACAGGTCACCACCTCGCATGTCACCACACAGAGAGGCCAGTTTGCACTGCCAATGCAATTCAACAACTCACATTAGGAGTAAGTTGAAGTTTCAAACCACATCCATGATAAAAACCAAAAGTCTAGTGACTCGGATTAACTGGTTTCACCTCTCCTTTTATCACAGATCCGCAATAAGAAATCTCACAAGAATGAAAAATCTAAGCAAAACTGAGCAAATCTGCCCACTTTGCATCCCTGTAACAATTGGACAAATCTCAAGATCCTGTCCGTTGGTTAGACATCTTCAAACTGCAGACCAGTGATTGAGTGATGTCACTGGATGAGACACGAAAGCAAATCCATCACAAGAATCCTGCCTATTTTCTAAATTGCAGCAACAGAAACTGCGCAATTTATTATTTCTGAGGTCTTCAGCTGAGTTTCGCGGACAAGTGACATCACAAGACTTTCCGGTCACTTTGAGATGATAGTCCTCCACATTCAGTTTTAATGGAAAACAACCTAAACTGAGTGAAATAGAGCTGGGTAGGTACAAGTGGAAAAGGGCAATATACTAAACAGCGTGTATGGCCTTTATATGACAAATCAAATGATTTAATAATGGGTCATGTGGAAGCTTACCGTGCTTCCACAGATAGTTGCAAACACAGCATTGTTGTTCAAATAGAATGTTTAATAACAGTGCAATACGTCTGAGCCTTCCCTTTGCCCAACCCCTTTAAAAGGTATTACATTTGTTCACATATAATCCAAAAGTCAATTTTATGATGATGTATTGAGAAAGCAAACTCTGTTTTTCCACTTAAATAAGGAGATCTGGTCCCTACTTTCCTCTCTTTGATTTCCACTTTTATCCTCACCCAAAGAAATTAAATGTCCTTTTGGCCTTGTAAAATTAAACAACTGTTAAGCATTTAATAAAGCTGTGCGCTGAAGTAAAAACCATTCGTCACAGTTCATTTTCCAGCAGACTCAGTCAGTGCTCGACAAGGGCCTTTATCCCCTTTACAATAAACTCACCTCATCTCATGTGTCATCAAAAAACACCCGCATGTGACTTCCTCCACTCGTGTCTGAAGTCATTACCCACCACAGAGAATTGGGGAGCAAAGCCTTGCAGGGGCTGCGGAGTTCATGTCAGTCAAAGCAGTTGCAGGATGGTAAACGGTGATTAGCTCCAGCTACATTTTAATTGTGAAAACAACAGCGATAACATGGAGACCAAGTAGTCGGCGCACATTTAAACCCGAATCCAATCAGCCTTGAAACATTTAGACATCATTTTCTCATCTACCTCCTGCTCAAATTCTCACACTGTGTTCTTTACATCCTTTCACAATTCCCTTTTATTCATTAATCTTTTTCTTTTTTTTTTTTTGGAGCACCCTGTTCGTTTTCATGTGTTTGCACACTGATCACATATCACATGCTTGTCTGCTGCGTTCCTCTGAGGAAGCCAGTCTTGGCGTCTACATCTTCTATGACTGTGAGAGTGTGCAACCTTTGACGGTCTGTCAAAAACAGTTGGACACGTACTGGGGGTGTACGGTTGAGCCAAAGACATCGGTAGTCTGAGGATAACAGGGAACTCCCTCAGATCTGAGTAAGGTGCGACTCCTCTGCTGTCAAACAATAAAGGTACAGGCTGTTTAGGATGTTAACACGGCACCAGCTGCTGTTCACAGGGATGAAAGCCATCGCAGCATGGAAGCTCTCCACATCCATCTGGCGTTCAGCTATGGAAAGAACCAATCCACACAACACAGGCAACATGTGTGTCAATACGACAAAAAAGTAAAAACATGAAGAAACGAGTCAAACCTACATAGCTGGGTAGTAAAAACATTTTTAAACACCTTTATCTGGTACCCTTGAACGACGTGATCTTACTCCAATCTCAAACTGGAAAAGCCAGAATTCCAAAAGATGCGATGTTAGGTTTTTACAGATGGCTATTTCGCACGCAAACACCAAATTAACCCATTTCGAACACATAATTTTTATGGCTGAGCTGCAAACAATCTGGAAACAATTCACTCATAAAGTTCAGTGGTTCTTTATTTCTAATGACCACTGTCACTGTAAACCAAAAGTGTGTCTTTCTCACAGCCTCCCTTTTATAATATGAAATTAAAATTGTCAAAATTGAACACACAAAATATTGTTCTGAAACTGTTTAAAGTTTCGCTAATCAGGGGTGATTCTTAGGATCCATCCATCCATCCATCCATCCATCCATCCATCCATCCATCCATCCATCCATCCATCCATCCAT
>JABUIW010000037.1:1662215-1748220 GCA_013363375.1 Menidia beryllina
GTGGCCTGAAGTACATCTTCTAATGTACTCCATTAATGTGTTCCATCTTGGTTAAACATCCCGAACCAAACAAAAGTGTAGGTAACATTTGGTCCAATCATCCAAGCCAGTTTAATGCGCTGAATGTGATTCCGAGGGACGTTGACTCCCTGGTTTCCATGTGGTGAAAAAAAAAGTGATGGCCAGGCTGATATAATGGTGCTCACAGACACCATTATATCACCAACAGCTCTCAACTTCCTCTGTGAGCACATAGCAAAACATAAAGCAAGTTTTCATTCTTTAAAAAAGACGAGAAATGAAAAAAAGCCATGACAAGTGCTGCATTAAAATGTGATAGGTGATGAGTCAGCAAAGACAAGCCAGGATGTGTGAGGGCGAGCTGTTTTAAGACAGGATCCGGTCTGTCCTGGGCAAAAGAATGAAACATCTTTGAGTTAGAAAACGGAAATCTTTCAGAGACTTTGGGGATAGACATATAGCGTGCCACCGACATGTGTGCATGCCAGCTGCTTCTTTAAAATCCATCCATTAAATAGTTCCCCTGCTGTCCCTGAATATAAGCAGCATGGTTAACCTGCTGTTTTGTTTTTTTGCTGTAGTGCCACTCAACTTGACGCTGAGTGATCGGCTGCGAGTTCACTCTCCTCGACTGAACCTGCCGGGTGAAGCAGCAGCTCATTAGATTCAGAGCTGCTGGTGTGAGGAGACAATGAGTGTTGTGTGTGTGTGCAGCGTGCTGACGTGAACGTAAACATGTCAGACGTCCCTGTTTAAGTAGTGTCAGGGAAATATATGGACGGTTGTGTCTTCCATTACGGCCTATTCACCATTGATAATTTGTTCTACTGTACCAACAAAGGTACGCTTGCCACATATATTCATCCTCCCCCTTCATTTCTCATTGATTTCTGCTATTTTACTCACACAAAACATGGTAGGTGAGCTAGGTGAGCTTTCTCTCGAAATCTGCAGAGGCATTGATTCATCCTTACTGGTCTACTGTCCAAATTTATTGGACCACCTGCCAGAAAAACAATAGGTTGAAAAAAAATCCTTCTCGGTTAAAATAAACAAATGTTGGAAGTTATATCTTTTTTTTTTTACACAGTGTAACCTACAAACTTCAGATTTAAATGGTCTCTTTTGGTCTTGATACGGGATTCTACTTTTTTATTGTTTCTGTGTTCAAAAAGACTTGCATTGGATTAAACATTTCTGTGATCAGTCTTTGAATAAACCAAATCCCACATGGATTTGGCTTCCTCTTGATTTTGAACTGGTCAGAATTTCAGACCAAATTCCGTCTTTTATACCCAAATTTACAAAATAGACGTCAGAAATGCATCAATCAGAGCATTCAAACACTAAAACTAGCTTTTCTGTTCATGAATGCAAAGGTATGAATAAAATTTGACTTCTTAATCACTAAGAATTAATATTTATCTTTACTTTTCTTTTTGTAAAACATTAAATTTGAAAATGCATTTACAGAAACAGCAGTTATATTTTAGTGCTAAAAGACAATTGCAGTTAAAGACCATCTACATAACCATTACAGAAAAATATAAGATTTATTTCAGTATAAATCAACACTGTTAGTTCAGGGCAACTGTGGCATAAATCTTACAAAGTGGTGGGTGGCGGGCTAATAAATTTGTCAAGCAGTGTGGAGAGTTAAATATGTGCACAAAAGTTCAACTGACTCACCCAGGCACTGGAAGAGAAGTCAGCTTTTCTGTCCGAGTAATACTGCACTGGCACTGAAGCATCTTTACTTATCTGCTGTAACAAGGGACAGACACAACTGCAAGCCTGCATCCCAACGCAATTTATATCTCACCATCTCAACAACAAGCTGAGGCAGGGTTGTCTCATCTCTCTAATCTCATCAAGCAGTATCATGCACATCACTTTCACAGCAGTGAATATGTAAACTTGGCAAGGAAACGATAATCTTTCTTTTCTGAACTCCCCGAGAGACTCCATATGTACACTTACGGTGCACATCAGAGCAGCTGAGGCATTCTGAAATTCCCTTTACAGATGCTAATGGCCACCTTTGGGCTCTGCTCTCTGTTCACCACAGCCATAATGTAAGCTTTTAGCAAGAGTAAAACATTATGAAAAGACATTATGTAACTCATTTGTTTCAAATGACATCCTTTTTATTTCTCCCCTTAGCAGCTCTGCCAAGTGATGAATTAGCCAGCACGTATGACACTAGTTGCTGGATTTTTTCATGCACAAAGCCCTTTTCTCTCATGGGGAACACCTTCAAATCATACTCCACAAAACATGTAAAAGGGTGCGTTTGGTGCAGAGTCACAAATAAAGAAGAAAAATGGTGAAATGGTGTCATGTTTTACACCATCTGCCTGTCTAGTAAAGTTTAACTTTGTGTTTATTAATATTTGAGTTTTTTTTCAATACTTTCATTTTATTTGCATGAAATCAGCTGATCTAAATGTCTAAATGTTAAAAGTATTCCGCAAATCTTTTTTTGCACAACACCTTGTGCTCAACAACCTGTTCACACACAATGATAGCTTCCAATAATAGCTTTTCAAACAAAGTAAGATTTCCGTGCCCAAGAACACCCAAGAATTTAGATGAAGGAAACAAAGAGTCACACCATTGACTGATGGGTGTGAGAAGCCTTTTCAACCAGAACTATACAGAAGTCCACCTCTGCAAATGATATCCAGTGAAATTTATCGACAGATGGTGAAGCGTCCCTAAAAACAATAAATAGAAAAAGCAAGTCAGAATTATAGTTAGTGGATCAGTAGATGCTTCATCTATGGACAGATGGTGATTTTTATGTGCTGAGAAAAAAAAGAAAACAAAAACCCTGGGGATGTTTTCCTATTTTTCCCCCCCCTCAATCCTCTGTGGAATTAAACACACAGTTTACTCATCACACTCCCTCATTAGGCACTGAAATCTAATTATTTTCTACACGGTTCAGTCCACTCATCTCTCAGACTGAGCAGGTTCAGAGCTTCTGACCTCGCATAATTAATTTGCAGCCCTCAGTGTTTCTGTTTTCAAACCAAACTCCTGTTATATCAAGACTTTCTTTTCTTTTTCTCCATAAATTTGACAAAAAAAACATTTTCCGCCAAAAAAAAGAATAGCTGCGGGGTGTTGAATCATTTGCATGTCCTTGAATGGAAGCATGTTGGATCTAAACTCAACACCCCAAAATCTTTTGCTTGCCCATCTCTTCTCTCTTTTGTAAACATGAAGGGTCGCATCGTTCTTTCCTCACGGATCCTCGCTCACAAGATTATCTCATAAGTTAGAATAAATAACAAAGTAGCTTTGGCACTAACATCAGCACCATTTTATTTAAGAAACATGAGAGCAACCCAGTAATTGTGGGCGAAGTTTAAATCAATATGAGTTTTACTTCAGTTAGGATTGGTTGAGGTCTGTAACTAACTTCTTGATCTGTCGACTAAACAACACATTCTTTTACATTAATCAGATGGCTAAACGGTCCGAATAACTCTGAGGCAGCGTTGCCAGTCACAGTGACACCAGTTCAAAGCATGGAAATCCCATTAACGTGTTGCAGCAGATGGTGTGACTCTTTACAATTAGCACAGCGGTTAGGCTGTCATAACGCCTCTCTATCTCCCATTGGAAATGGTCAAATCATATTGGAGGTGATTTGATGGAAGAATTACTAAAAGAAATAAATAAGAAAAAAAACAGTGAAACAGCCAAAAATATGACAGTGTTTCCGGGGGTTGAATCTGTGTCTCCTGCTGCCTCCTTCACCCCTCCTGCTGAGATGTGGCTGTCTGACATTGAAGTTTTTTTTTAGATGGGGAAAAACGCAGCAAGTGTAACAGACAACCAAAGTTAGATTTTTTTCTCCACAAAGTAGATTTCATGAAATTGTGTCACAGCAGCGAAAGACTTCTCTCCTCCTCAGGAACAGCTTGTGTAGCTTTTGGTGGTAAACGCACCTTATGAGTCGGCTGCTGCTTCTCGTAACACAGCTTTAGCCGTGTGGGCCTTGTAACTAGCCATCATACGTGTATGATGTGTATGTGTCGAAAATTTAAACAGACTTCCTGAGGCTGGGGCGGTGGGAAAGATCACACACTCATGTTGCACGTCACCATCCGTCACAGCTGCGATGCGTACTGCTGCAGCAGGGTGACTGTCGAGGACTTGAGGCAGACATATGCTGGCTGTAATAAAGTAATCTGAGCGCTTTCTGGCAGTCATCAGCAAGGAGACAACGCGAATGATTGATGGCTGGAAATGTTCCGGCATACAGAATCATTTGTATGCATGAAAGATACATATTTGGAAAACAATAAACTGGGATACATCCAAGCAGTACAAATTTGTCAAGTGAATATGGGTTGACAAAGTCCCATTTCAAATGAGCAAAAACTAAAATAAAGCTGCCTTGAAATTTCTTGATTACAACACAAGTGCGAGGGTTGAGGATTCATCTTGGAGTTTAAATTTAATTTGCCCGTCTAAGGTTTTAGTTCCAGATGAATTTATTGTTCTTAATTTGGAAAAAAACAGAGGGATCCTCTATGATGAATAATGAAGCTAAATTAACACATAAAAAAGAAAATAAGAAGTTACAAACAATATTTCCAGAAAACCTGGGAAATTACCAGAAAGTGTAGGCCATCCTAAACATGAAAGTTAACATATTCATTTTTCTTAAACCTTGATTTCACACTCTGAAGTTAAAATAAGTTATTTTTTAGTTTTTAGACCAGTTGTTCTTTATAAAAGTAGCACAATAAAAATAAATGAATAAAGGCCAAAAAAAAAAAGTCAAAATTGGAGCAAGATCAAAGAATATATTATCCACATTATCATGGACAAATCTTTAAACCACAGTTTAACTGATTAGAGGTGAAGGTGTCAGCATTGGGGATAAAAGGATCAGCCCAAAAATGCTATGAAAACATACAGACATTCCAAGAACAGGAACTACATGTTACTGCAAAGGTCCAGCCAATTTACTCCAGTGAATAGTTCTAAGATTAGATCCATAAAGACACCAAGTGCGCTGGTGCAAATGTTTCTGTCAGATGCACACGTTATGCTTGTTCTCACCTTTAGTTAGTATGTGTGTATGCTTTTTTTTGGGCATTTGAGGTGAAAACAGCAGAGATCTAAAGGAGATAAAGAACTATGCCAGAAGAATACACAAATAAGTAAATAAGAAAATATTGGATTCTTTACTTTACATCATAGCAATATGTTTCATTTCAGGTGACAGTAACAAATTATTTTAATACGCTTGCTGAAATCAGGTGAAATCTGGTGCTTACTGCAGATGATACCCCTGGGAAGACACTGAAAGCAGACCTGACCGACGCTGAAAGCCACTTCAAGCTTCTATAATTAGGTCATTATATGTTCATTTTATCCATTCTAAACAATTGTCTGATTACTATCTGCTGGGCTTTATTGTTGAACTGCTCTGCAGGTGGGTTAAGGATCAGGCTCAGAAAAGGCTTGAGAACAGCAAGGTGAAAAGAAACGGCAAAAATAGTTTAGAGCCAATAAAAGCAAGATGATGACAGAGAGACTCCAGCGATAATGCATCTGAACAATAACTTTATGAGTGGGTTTCCCTTAGTAGAGTCAAGATATCTTTGTCAGCTTAAATCCACAAGTCCAGACCATTTCTTTGGACAATGGACAATGAAACTGAAACACCTCTCATTTTAGTGTGGGAGGTTTCAGGGCTAAATTGGACCAGCCTGGTGGCCAATCTTCATTAATTTAACTTTGAACCAATAAGAGCAGACTGTGAAGGTCCAATTAGCAGGGTAAGAGCACAGTTTTGCTCAAAATATTGCAATGCACACAACATTATGGCTGACATACCAGAGTTAAAAAGAGGACAAATTTTTGGTGCACGTCTTGCTGGCGCATCTGTGACCAAGACAGCAAGTCTTTGTGATGAATCAAGAGCCACGGTATCCAGGGTAATGTTAGCATACCACCAAGAAGGACAAACCACATCCAACAGGATTAATGGTGGACGCAAGAGGAAGCTGTCTGAAAGGGATGTTCGGGTGCTAACCCGGATTGTATCCAAAAAACATACAACCACAGCTGCTCAAATCACGGCAGAATTGAAAGTGCACCTCAACCCTCCTGTTTCCACCATAATTGTCCGTCGGGAGCTCCACAGGATCAAAATACACGGCCGGGCTGCTATAGCCAAACCTTTGGTCACTCGTGCCAATGCCAAACGTCGGTTTCAATGGTGCCAGGAGCGCAAATCTTGGGATGTGGACAATGTGAAACATGTATTCTTCTCTGATGAGTCCGCCTTTGCTGTTTTCCCCACATCCGGGAGAGTTACAGTGTGAAGAGGCCCCAAAGAAGCGTACCACCCAGACTGTTACATGCCCAGAGTGAAGCATGGGGGTGGATCAGTGATGGTTTGGGCTGCCATATCATGGCATTCCCTTGGCCCCATACTTGTACTAGATGTGCGCGTCACTGCCAAGGACTACCGAACCATTCTGGAGGACCATGTGCATCCAATGGTTCAAACATTGTATCCTGAAGGAGGTGCCGTGTATCAGGATGACAATGCACCAATACACACAGCAAGACTGGTGAAAGATTGGTTTGATGAACATGAACGTGAAATTGAACATCTCCCATGGCCTGCACAGTCACCAAATCTCAATATTATTGAGCCACTTTGGGGTGTTTTGGAGGAGCAACATTTTCCTCCACCGGCATCACGTCGTGACCTGGCCACTATCCTGCAAGAAGAATAGCTTAAAATCCCTCTGACCACTGTGCAGGACTTGTATATGTCGTTCCCAAGACGAATTGACGCTGTATTGGCCGCAAAATGAGGCCCTACACCATACTAATAAATTATTGTGGTCTAAAACTAGGTGTTTCAGTTTCATTGTCCAATCCCTGTATGTAAACTGCGCAGTGAGTTTGCACTTGTGTGGATGTGCTGGTAAAATGTGTTGAGGTGAAAATATTCTGAACGAACAACCACATTGTTTAACTCTGAATTAAATCAAATTCTCCATTTCCCTATCAGTCTGGCAATTATTTGTCATTCACCTGTTATTTCTTATAGATAACTACATCAAACATTGGATATTTTAAGTTCATGGAAAAAAATGTGGGTGTTTGTTAAGTTGTCTCAGCTAAATGTGTTTTTTCTAGACTCATTCAAATCAACAACCTATAAATATACAAAATAATATGCAAAGGAAAAGAACAGTATGGAAGATGTTTAGCAATAAGAACCATAAGAAAGATAAAGAGAAAAATATCTAATTAAATCTCATTAAATCTCAGATCCTCGGCATGCATTTCAACATTTTGTCCCGTTCCAAAACAAGTAAGAAACCTGTTGATTTTGAATATTTCACAAGGTATTAAAACACAAGAGATCGGGAGTGTAACAAAAAACAAATCAGCAACAATGCCACAAAATGAGCGCCGACAGAATGCAGCTGCAATAGAGCCTTTCAATGGCCATTCGTTAAACCCTAGAACATCTCCAGCATGTTGCCATTAGTACCACAGATGGTTCGGAATACAGATTGGGTAAGAGTGAAGGGATGAGAGGCAGCAGCTCGCTCCTGAGAAGCTGAGAGCTCAGAATGAGAGGGTGGGAGGGGGAGCCTCTGCAGAATTCATGAGGAGGGCCGAGGAGGAGAACACTTGTGTCCCGTCTGCCAGGCCCACACAGTCACCAAGTACCATGTGATTCCTCGCCCACATTGTTTAAGAGATAATTAGTCTTAAATCACTTTTGTTGGCTGATTTAACCCAGCAAATATCTATCTATGTGATGTAAACCTATGGAAGAGCAAAGAAAATCCTAAAAATTTAGAGTGAAGCAATATACTTCCCTGGACACATAATAAGGTAATAAGTAACTTTTAAGTTGGGTAGAATTTCACAAACTTTTTATTTCAACTTGTAATTTTACCCTCATACAAATACAGTATGTCCTGTTTTACTCCAATTGTACAATGGAATAAGGTTTTCCTCTTGACTTTTGCAGGGACACCATGAGGAGAATATGTAAACTCTACATAGAAATTCCAGTTTGAGAATGCACATGGTAAGAAACGACATTTTAATGTGAAAGAAATATGACTCATTGGTCAAGTTCGTCTACATTTCATTCGCCCATCTGACTCCTCCACTCCAGTTATTTGAATCGATCCATGATGAATTAGGACATTATTTAATTGTTGCCAGAACTGGGAAGCACTTCTCAGTAGTTTACTCAGAGTTCTATTGCGCGGAGGCGTTAACATTTAGCAGGACAACACAAAGCTGTGTCAGGCTGATCTCTCACTCTCCAACATTGCACACATTAAAACATCAGAAATTAATCTGGCCTTCTGATTCACAAAAGGTAGCAGTGGAAAGACTCAGGGAAGGCTCGGTTACATCTGAAAGAACAGGAGATGTTATGACTGGATATCCCAAAGTTAACATTCAAGTAGGCATTTATGTGGGGGATAAAAGGGAGAGCAGTTCTGCAAAGTGAGAAGAGAAATGGAGGGTGTTGAAGAATAGGGATGCATCAATAGAGTGTTGAATGAGGCTGCCCAGAGTCTCTCTGCACACAGAGAAAAATCTGAATCATCCGTTACCTTCACATTTGTGGATTTGCCACAATGCAGCTCTACAGTGGGACACATACTTACATAAAGCCATACAAAGCTTCATGAACCTTTGTGCGCTGTACACGTTCATTAAGGCGACCGGATGCCACAGGATGACGGTCATACCTGATCTCTTTTCAGGTTTTTACCCTCCTTTGCCATCTTTCTTCACGTTTCCTTTTAGTGTTTTTTTTTTAAATCTATCTTTACCTGCCCAATCTCCCCAACACCACCTCTCCCATCATCTCTTTATCAGGTCAAACCACATCTCCACTATTTCCCCACACTGTTTATTCAAGAAGACCATTTAGTCTCTCAATGCCACGCTTTTGTCAAATAAAAGCACTCGCTCAAATCCACAGAAACAACTTCCTCATCTTTAATGCATGTCTCTTTCCATTCATTCACTTCTTTTCGATCTCCTAACTTATTGTCTGTCTGATAAGGAAAATAGATTCGGCTCCCCTTCAGGCGAGTGAAAAAGAGCTGGTGAAATGTGATTAGTATCTAAGGGAAACATATTTTTTTAAACTAGACTCTTGACTTTTAGATGCTAAAGAAAATGGACTGTGCTCTCACACATCTGTAGTACCGTATAGCTACAGGACTCTATTTCCTCCATTTAACCGATACATGTTGAAACGGCAAAGAAAAAAAAAAAGAAAAAAAAATGGAAATATTTGCATTAGCTCAGAGAATAAGACATTGACTCTGACTGCAGAGATAAAAAGAACACTAACCTTTAAAGGAGCTGCAGGAGCTTCTCAAAGTCAAGGAGATGTCTGTCAAAGAATAAGATGCTGCACGATGTTAATGTACCATTCCGAAGTCAATAATCCCTTAAAGAACTTTTTTCCTTTGTAGGGTGAAAATTCAAAGAGGTTTTGTGCGTTCCTTCTGCTCTCAAAGAACCTGTAATACTTCGTACATGTTAAAGACAGAGTGGAATGATGATGCACCAAGGTGAGTGTTTTTTTCTTTGTTTTTTTTTCAGTTTTCCTCACAGATTGTTTTCTCAGTTGCTAGCCTCATTTTCCGAACCACGTATTTTGGAACATAACTATTTTGACTGAGCCTCAAACATCGCTCAGGTACTTAAGCACAATTTGCCAAACTGTCAAAGGACTGCTCTTTTTTTCTAACAACAATAGGCACTCATTGGGCTTTTGAAATAATTCCATCCAACTACGTGAAAGAGCGGGACTGCCGACAATGTCATCTTTTGTAGAATCTGTAAGTGTGTTTCTGTCAGCTGTTGACTACATTTTCCAATGCAGACTTAGACTTAGCATGATGCAAGTATACCGAGCACTCTTTGCAAGAGTCAAAGATATCAGTCGATGTAAGTGTCACCTACAAATACTTCAATTCCACAATTCGATTGCTACTTATAGAATAATGCAAGTTAGATACCATAAATATGTTTCAATAGATGGAAATGGGGCCCTGCAATGGACTAGTGGACCGTCCAGGGTGTGCCCCACCTCTCGCCCATTGACTACTGGGATAAGCTCCAGTCCCCCCGCAACCTCATTAAGGAATAAGCGGTTACGATAATCGATGGATGGATGGATGGTTGGATGGATGGATGTATGGATGGATGGATGGATGGATGGATGGATGGATGGATGGATGGATGGATGGATGGATGGATGGATGGACGGAAATGGGTGACGTCAGCCTTTGGAAAAAATGTTCGTTTTTTTATGAAGCTGAATGTTGTTAGAAGCATAGTGTTAAACAAATGCTCTATTTGTTTGGTTAAAATTCAGCAGAACTGATTTTGGGTTGATAATTTCATTTGGAAAGGATTATCTGGGGTTTTGTGTAGGTAGTTTGCAATTTTTTACATGTGTACTTTATGAAATGGTTGGAGGTTTCTAGGCATGTGTTCCAGGCAATTGGGAAAAAGTGCATGTGGGTGTTAGTGCCTAAATGTGTTTAATCAAAGAACAGAGGAGTGTGAATTGATGTTACGCTTTCAATTAACATGCCTTTCTTTGTATTTTCCCTTATGTATGTTTTGGGTGATGCAGTGTGATGGTTAGCACCATTGTCTCACAACTAGAGCTTTCTTAGTTTGAATCCAAAACTGGAGACCTTTTTATATTTGTGTGTTCTGTCTGGGTACTCCGGCTTCCTTTTACTGTATGGTCCAAAAACATACATCATTGGTAAATTAGTGACTCTAAATACCCCTGTCGATGGTTTTCTATCTGCAGCCCCATGTCACCGTACTTAAAATGGATGGGTATAAAAAATGGATGAATTATTCACCACTGCTGATGACATGAAAATCCTCAAAGTGGCAAAGAAAATCTAATCTTGCTACCTAAGGAAGACTTCATGATCAGAAAAACAGAGGCCACTGTGCAAGATGCAAACCACTAATTAGTCTCAAAAGCAGCATGGACAGATTGCATTTGGCTAACAAGTACTGTAATCCGCAGCCTATGGAGAACAGTGTGATTAATAGGACCAGACCAAGATTAATATGTATCAGAGTGATGGTGAAAAGAAAGCGAACAGATAAAACCAAAAAACCTTCCCAAAGATCCCAGAAGAGCAGTCAATCTGTTCACCATGGTGCTGAGGACTTTCTGAGTTGAGCAGGTATGACAGAAACACCTAATCTGTTTGAGTTCAAGAAAATCCCTCTGAATTTAAAGAAAATATTCATACAACATGATCAAAAATAATAATAAAGTCTAACGTAAAAAGCTCCTCAAAGCCAAAAATAAAAAAAATAACTCATCAGCCAACTATGACTTATATGACTTAATTTAATCTAGGAAGAACGCCTCCCAGGCCGAGGTAGCTCAAATCTGACCTTGTTCTTCTCAACAACACAGAGAATGAATTTTAACAAAGATAAATTATGGTCACTGAACTGGTTAGACATAGAAAGTTAATGTGGGCTTGCACTTGAAGCCGCCCACAGTGACTTATTATTGTATCTTTTCAAATCAGAGGTTTAATTAACATGTCTCTTTGTCTTATTATTTGCAAATAATGAGTGCAGGTGAAGCATACACGTTGGATACACATTTCATTAGGCTTTAAGACACTGTTGGCATTTATCTACCACCAAAGGGAGTCTTTACGCTGTCAGAGCAAGTACAGAGCGTAATTGTTCAAAGCACACTGAGGGAACCAAAAGGTGGTACTTGGTCTACTGCATCAGTAACGTCGAATAGCAGCAGACCGAGGCCAAACTGTCAGAGTTGTTGGCACAATTACAACCAGGAATTACACAATCCTGAAGAAATATCACAGTCCACTGCAGATAATAATTTCCATGGATGGCTCCAGTATATCTGCCCCCGCCACAGCATGCTGCTTCAGCAAACATTTTAATCCACGTTTGTGCTTTTACAAGAAAACACGCTGTAGTGTGTAATCATCCCTACTGACGAGGGACGGCGTGGATTGAACTGTTAAATCTGGTGACCCCGGTGAGACCACCTCTCAAGCTGTGGGAAACGGACTGGATTTGCAAAAGTCTATTCTGTTGAGAAATGAAATAGGGGATGTAAAAAAAATGTCAGTATGTAACTAAAATGTATTAAGCCTTGGTAAAATATTGTGTGGATAAAAGTAGTTCTGACAAAAGAGGACTTGTGTTTGTGTTTCACAGGAAAAACTGGTGGAAACACAATACAATTTTATAAAAAAGATACATTTGCCCACATGGCCACAATTTTGCGTGAGTCATAGGCTGTTGACTGTATTTGACTGTATTCTTTATAGGGGACAATGGACCTATAACGAGAAATAACACTTTGTGTCGATTAATCTTTATCTCTAACCATTCTTTGTTCCATGTTTCCCTTTATTCTTTTCTGTACTTTGTCTTTTCAAAACAATGATTTTACTGTTTCTTTCTGTTTCAATGGCAGAAGGTGTAAAACTTCAGCAATGAAAAAAGAAACAAAAAACAAAACTTTAACACACTTAATTGGTTTCTGTTTCGTTTTCTTTTTCCAAATATCTCACAGATGTACAAGCCTGTTTGTCAAATCCTGTTTATTTTCCCTTCCCTACTAAATTTAGCAATGTTGAACTTCTAAACTAATGTTTCTAACCAATGTATTTGGTAATGTTAGATTTCAAGATGAATTAAAACCTAATGAGCAGAAAATAAAATATCTTGCAATCATTAAATTTGATGAATTACAACAATAGTCTGTAAGCTCTCTGCATTCAGTGAGATTAGCGTCTTTGAGCCGTGCAGGTGAAACCTCGAGGACGGTCTTCGTCTAATCTTTTCGCCACACTTAATTTTCCCTCTAATTAGTTTTTAATCCAAAGGCTAAAAGGACCTTAGAGCCAAATGAAGCATGTAGTCATTTTAAGTCTTCTTTGGACAGACAAAAAAGTCAGTAATGTTCAAGACCACCAATGTCAATTTCTAACCTATTTTTTCTTTGCCCCCCAAAAAAACCTACTTACACACATTTACACATATATGTGTAATGTTTTAGTACAATTTGCATCACCCACCTCTCCTTGTTGTTTGGAATAAATTGTGTTCATATAAAAAAGCAGCCCTTAAATTAGAGGATATGTTACTTTGAATATGGTCCTTTGAATGAGAACACCTGCAAAATATGTAGCAATGTTACTGTAATTTTAGAGTCAGAAAGCTTTGTCTGTTTTGACAGAAAATTAAATTGCTATTAACTAAGTGTAAGATATGTGAAAAATATTGAATGTTGTCACAAATGTAAGAAATCCTCTTAATAATATATTAGCTGAGTTAACATAAGACATAATAAAAAAATATAAATAAAAAAAACTATGCAAACTGGTCATGTATGGACAACCTGAAGGGTAAAATGTGCCGGGAATGGACACACGTTGTCAATTCCCTGCAAAGGTTACTGTGCCTTCAACTCCCTGAGTCTGTTGTTGCGTGGGGAGTTCCAGCCCGCTCCTTTCTCTGCTCTGCTGAAAACAGCTGGGCTGCTTCCTGACACCTGTCACATGACCAGATGTGCCAGCTTTACATGATCGCAACAAGTGTTGTCCTCCAACTCACCCGATAAACACCAGGCTGGAAGGGGAGCGGGCGCACGAATGAGTTAACCAACCATGCGAATCGGGAACTTTTGGGTGAAGTTGAAGATCATGACAACTCATAAAGATCAACTTAGTTTTGGAGGCGTAAACTAATTTCTACATCTTTATTTGCCATCGGTCTCAGGTCCACTTAGAGGATTTTTTTTAACTTATCAGTGCATATCAGTCAATAATGTGACTACAATAGATGTTGGATGTGCAGTATGAATAATATATTAAGTTTTGGGCATACTTGTGTATCGTGTCAAGGAGTAGAGTGACTGAAGAGTCTGACATAAAAACTGAGGAGATGTATTGTTGTTCACCTTGTAAGTAATTACTACAGCAATCACAAAATGCGGAGCTGCAGCGAGCAGAACAATAAAGCTCCTGAACACCACAATAACCAGGCAAAATCTTATTTCCTGAAACACCACAAGGGTTTACGCTACGGGAGGACGAGAGTGCGCGAAAAAAAGGAACAGAAAAACAAGATTCTCCCCTATAATGTTTTGGCAGGGTCTACCATTGGCCTTATTAAAAGCTAATTAACATCGGATTAAAATGCAGCGTGTTTGGTGACCTTATCTAAATTGGTGGGTGAGTAAATTAAATCTGGTTTGTGGCAGGAATTACAGATTGTGAGCAAAGAAACGATAAGTTGAGAATCAATTAAATAAAATAAAAAACTTGGAAATTTGACATTGTTGGATCATACATCTACTGAGACTATGCTTAATGTAGACTGGGACGGATCAATAACACTATATTGAATAGATTTAACCACATGCAGTTAAAAATGCGTCTGTTGAGTTTGTGTATTTTATCAGATATCAATGTCAACGTTGCATCTGTCAGCGTTGGATATGAGTGTGTAGACTCTTGGCTCCAGAACTCATTTAGTCCACACAGCATTGGGAGAAAACTAATGAGGGGATAGAGACACACA
Organism: Menidia beryllina; assembly: GCA_013363375.1. NCBI lineage: Eukaryota > Metazoa > Chordata > Actinopteri > Atheriniformes > Atherinopsidae > Menidia > Menidia beryllina. Next base: position 1,676,892 of record JABUIW010000037.1, read on the forward strand.
GATAAAAATGTTCGCCTCACCAGACACAGACATCATCATCTTGATGATGATCCCCATCATGGAGAGAGATTTGTATTGGGGCTGAATGGATAAAAAGAGAATCCCTGCCGCTATACGGTGATTGTTGTTCCACAGTTAATCAGTTGGAGAGCAGAGGAGTGATTGTGCTGACTTTATTGTCAGTGGCTGTCATATTTTAAGGAGAGTGATGATGTATAGGTTTCCATAATTAGAACAGTTTGATATCTCAGTTGATATATTTCCATGATTTAAATTCACTGCCTAAGATGCATCATAATGCTCTACATCGGGGGAGACTGAGTTAAAAACCCAAGTTCTTGTCAGTCAGTCAGAGAGACAAAGAGGAAAATCTCTCCTAGACATTTTGCTTACGGCAGGATTTCTCCCTTCCAACACTTTGTTCTTCTGCATACGTCCCTTTTTGTTTCGCCTGCTGTCTGGTGATAGATAGCTGTATCAGGGTTTCATTACTTTCAGTCTCGCAGCAGTTCCATCTCATTTGTCACACCAATTATGCAGCTTTCCATAGGCCTTTTATGAGTAAACCTTAGTTAAAGGCAAAGAAAGGGACTTGATCTATGTAATCATAGTTTGAGGAGTAGGCCCATTGAGTAAGATAAAATGGCAAAGATCTAGGACAATGACGAAAAAATCCAATGCTAAAGGTGATTTATTGGTATGAAATGGGATTAAATACTACATAGTTAACAGTGAAAACCATTGCTCAAGTGCGGAGATAATCACTGCTTGTGCTCAGTGGCTGAATGTTTTCCCTGAACGCTTTGAGAAGAAAAGAGATTATCATTGTCAAGAGTTATTTCAATCTCTAAGCTAAATTAACCCTTTGAGCCTGACAAGTTTTTTTCCAAGTTTTCCACTTGAAAAACACCTGCCAATTTGGTTTAGTTTATTAACAGCTCCAAGGCGGCAAGGCTGTGCTTTCGGCTCTGCTGATAAGTGACTCACCAAGCCAGAATTAGATATTAAAAATCACAGCATAATTTGTCTTGTGTCCACATATCCAATTTCTTTAGCATTGCAAGCCTTTTTTTTCAGATGATGACAGGACAAATGACACACACAAATGCGTAAAATTGAATAAAAATGATTATACAACTATTTGGGCATTAGCTTGCACATTTTAAAACCATCAGAAATGTGTGCATCCTACTCCTAGTCTCCAGTGAAAGTGCGGTCAAGTTGTAAAACGCTTACATTGCCCATGTATCTCTGCAACACTTAATACTAAACATTCCCTGTTATTAATATGCCTTCCGTTCACTGGAATACACAACCAACCACCTGCATACCCTTCACCATTCAAGCATTTGTTATTTCAGAGAAATCCTGCCAGTTCTTAACTACAGAAGAATCAGTCACCAAAGCACTGTTGGAATGTTGCCTGGCTGTGGTCTGAATAAATATCTTTTCATATTAGTTCAGTCAACGGAGAAATGAAGTTCACAAAGAACAAAACAAAAAATCCCTGCCAACAGCATTGTGTGAATTCCATTTGACCTTTGATGAAGCTTGACACATTGTGGTTTAGATGATCTATAAGATGATCAGCGCACTGGGATTAAAAACTACCAGGGGTTTTCCGATGCGGATATAAATGTCATTGGCTTTATTACCATGTGCCGTTGCACTCCAGTTTAATGTCTTAAAGCATTAGTGGCATCTTAGTTCCGCTGCACATTTTAGGAGTGTTGCCTCACAGCTACAAGCCCCCCGCAGCGTGTCTGTCCATATGATCATCATTCCCACTGTCAAACCAAGCAGGCAGAATGAGCCGGTTCCAAGGCTGGGAGCCGGCACTGTTTAGTAGTTAAAAGCAAGGAGGTGGACCACACTGTAGAAGGAAACAAAACACAGCGTCGAGGGAAACAACCCCCACCCCCAAGATAAAAGCCAGGTAAAACAGCAGTGCATCTCCAGATAGCGTTCTTGAATGCAGCAGGTAGGGCAATTTAATAAAAAAAGAAAAAGAAATCCACTATAATCAATTCCTTTGAATGATTCCAACCCCTCACACTGTTTAGATTTCATTTGGAAGTAATTGCATTGCCGCCAAATGGAACATTGTCGCCCATAAAACAAAGATGCTTCATATGTTGAGTGGCAGGATCGGGGCAATGGGTTGGCTTGTTCCCCAGAACCATCTGGAAAGTCATTTGTACAATCAAGCCGGAAGAGTGAAGGCACTTAAAAAAACTAGACCAATCAGTTGATTGTACAGGCCAGCGGTACGAAGGGGAACTGGTGCTGCCACTAACCTGTAGACTAGTTTGAATGTAAGTGGTGAAGTGAGCCACCCTAAAAGAGCTTCAGTTTTTGAGGTTCAGGATGTTATAAAGTGTTATTGTTTTCCTTATGTATTAGTTGTAGTAATTTATGTTAAATTCAAATCTGTGAAGTCCAAAGTACAAGTAACGCTATTGCTATTTATGAATGAAGTATCATTGACATCATGATGTGTACAACCTTACATTGCAGAAAATGAACCACAAGATGAACCACAGCTTTAATTATTATTTTTTCCTCTCCCTCTGATAGGGACCTGGCTGAAAATAAAGATCCTCTTTTGTTTGACCAAGTTTATGTCAGCAGAGTTTTTCCTACAATCTAAATCACCAACACCTAATTCAACATTAAGAAAGCATTCTTTGTGTTTTCTCAACACATATGTCCATCTTAACAGGAAATCATTTGAACCAAATCAACTTAAATTAAATTTAAATTTGAGCTCAAAATTTGAATTCTTTTGAAGGATTGCTTTAAGTAGTTAAGCAGTGCACTCTCTACCATGGCCTTTAGAAATGGATCATAGTTGTCCATCCATCCATTATCAATACCGCTTATTCCCTGATGGGGTCGCGGGGGGAACTGGAGCCTATCCCAGTGGTCAACGGGCGAGAGGCAGGGTACACCCTGGACAGTCCGCCAGTCCATCACAGGGCAACACACAGGACATACAAGGACAAACAACCACTCACACTCACATTCACTCCAAAGGGCAATTTCCCCAATCTCCAATCAACCTAACATGCAAGTTTTTGGACTGTGGGAGGAAGCCGGAGAACCCGGAGAGAACCCACGCAGACACAGGGAGAACATGCAAACTCCACCCAGAAGGGTCCTGGTTCCCCCGGGATTCAAACCCAGAACCCTCTTGCTGGGAGGCGATAGTGCTAACCACCACACCACCATGCCGCCGGATCATAGTTGTACTGTATCTAAATAATGTTGTGGGTAGTTGCCTAAATTCCATGTAAACATGTAAAGAAAAAGAAACTTTGTCACTTTCTAGTTGAATTTGGAAGGTATACATCATCCCGTTATTAAACTATTAAAAGTATATATTATGGTCAGGGCTAAAAATCTATTCACATTGCTTCCATAACATGACTGGCCTTATTAAACCACAGGAAATATCAATGTTCTTGGAAACTTTATGCTTTCTATATTTTGTTCCAGACAGTGTGGAGCTTAACTTTTGATTAGTCAGCATGAGGACACATAATCTCACCATCTGTGGCCCAGCTTGGTGACATCCAATTAGCAGAGTCTAAGTTTCATTTGGCCAAAAACTCTTATAAACAGGGGGGAAGGAAAGACGGAAGGTACAAATTCAATGGCATTAATGTAAGTGGTAGTGTCGCATTGCCTTGTTTTCTACCTGTCTCGAGCCTCTTTTCTGGGTATGGTTTTAATTTAAAGATTTTTTGTCCGGACGTAACTTTTTGAATTCAGTCCTGCAACACTTTTAGTTCTCTTAGTTCTTTTCAATTTTTTTTGGTTGCCATGTTTGTTTGTTTTCCTAGCCTGCATTCATGACACACTCATTTTATTATTTGTAATTAACAGAGATGTTCAGTAACGAAGTAGAACTACTTAAGTACTGTACTTAAGTACCAAAATGCAGTATCTGTACTTTATTGGAGTAGATATTTTTTCCCCTACTTTTACTTTTACTCCACTACATATTTTTGATTATTTCAATACTTCTACTCCGATCGATTTTTCACGGGCTGAATCATTACTCGTTACTGAAATGTAAACGTAATGATAGACTTAGACTTAGACTTAGACTGAACTTTATTGATCCCTTGGGAAGACTCCCTCAGGAAATTAAGGTTACCAGAAGATACTGGAGAGGCAGCCGTCTACACAGCGCCAGAATCATCATAGACAGCTCTGTCAGGGTTTGTGAAGCTGGCTCCTCATTGGGCAATTTGAACGATCAAGCATAGCCTATTAAAAAAATCCTCCCGAAAGATTTTTAATTATAGCCTTCAAAAATTCCCCATCTAATCTGAAGAAGCATATCAAGGTAAGTTAAAAAATACAATGACATATAAGCTAGTAAATAAGCGCTAGTTCATTTCTCCCTGTTCACTCAGGATGGAGCAGCTAACGTTAACTAAAGCTAACCTAGCTGGCTAGCTGTATGATGACGTTAGCTTAAGCAAACCTAGCTGGCTAGCTGTATGATAAAGTTAGCTAAAGCTAAACTAGCTGGCTAGCTGTATGATAAAGTTAGCTAAAGCTAAACTAGCTGGCTAGCTGTATAATAACGTTAGCTAAAGCTAACCTAGCTGGCTATCTGTATGCTACATGCTAGCATAAAGGCTCAGCTCAGGATTCTGACTGGAATAATAAATAATAGTAGATGAAGTGCTGTTGATGCTAATGCAGATGTAGTTTTCTGTTTTTGTAAACACCTGTATGGCCTTTCACACGTTTGAAATAATATAAACAATATCTATTACATTTTTGCCTTTTTTTAATATACACAGTACTTGTACTTTTACTTATACTTGTACCTTTGATACTTGAGTAGCCATTTTTAAAATACTTCTACTTGCAATACCTAAGTACAAAAAAATGGAGTACTTCCGTACTTCCACTTAAGTATGGTGTTGAAAGAATACTTCTACTTTTACTCAAGTAAAATTTTTTACATAGTACTTGTACTTCTACTCCACTCCTCTACTCCAGTACTTTATACATCTCTGGTAATTAAGTTCTTTTTTCTATTTGCTGCTCCCAATTCCTTATGTGAGGTAGGAACATATTTAAATTCTTACCTACAAATGTCTACAATTTCAACCACGGTAAGCTCTATGTTCTACAGAAAACATAGTTAAAAAGTAGCATGATTTTAGCTCACATCATTTACAGCTCCTGGGCCACCACGGATCTGAACTGGATCCGTTTCTGCAGAAAAACAGCCTGGGGTAATGTTACACTCTCACAAATGTGGCACCAATGTGTACTGGAGAAAAGAAAAAAAACATCCCAATTGGAGGTTTTACTTGCTTTCGCTAGTTTCACCTGGAACTGTCCTCAGATAAACATAGCGTTTTACTTCTGCTTCCTCAAATGCAAAGTGAAGATCTACACCCCAAGAGGGGATATTTTTAAGAGAACACAAGACTAATAACTTCAGTCCCCCTCAAGACACTAACCTCTACCCTCAATGATTATCACATCCCCATGATTATCTGTCTCCAGCCACATGAGCTGAACACTACTGACCACAGTGTGCATGGCATGCTTGATAAGGATTTTTCAGTCCTCAAGTTTCAAGAAGAAAGGTCTGTGAAAAAATATGTCAAAAAGCAACCAATTACTAAAAAAGCTGAAAGTCTTATTAAAAGCTTTTATAAGCAGACCTATTCTCATGATCAAATGAATGTGTTTTGACTAATAAATCAAGGAAGGAGACGGTAGGAAAGAAGAGCAGTCGACACTCAGCTACTGTGACAAACTCACTTCCTGAACAACAGTCTTTGGTTAAGACTGGCAAAAGACTGGCAAAATGTTCATGTCTGTGTACTTTTTGTCAGAGCAACTTATATTACAGCTAACATCAAAGCTGACAATCAGCTACACAGAAGGAAATAACCAGAAGAAGCAGTGTTGGAATGCTTAAGGTGGATGACAGTAATTTATTGAGTAGATAAAGAGGGCAACTTTAACTTTGTGTGTATAAAATGATGATTATTAAAAATGAAAACCATATTTATGACCAACATTTCCTTTTCCCCAATGCCACCCAGATTGATCCATTTATTTATTCTTAACATCATGATATGATTGTAACCATTGTCGGAATGCCTTTTCTAGATTTAGATTTGCATTGATTCCTATTTTCTTTTGGGATCCATCACAGAATGGCATTGACAGAGTCACAGATAATTCCACAAGCATATTCCTTACATACTATCTAACAATAATAAAAGTGACAAGGTGCAATATTGGGAACATGACAAGAGATGGACTATTTTGCTGTATACTCATATTCTGTGTTGCTTATCTGATTTTACTCTATGGGCTTATCGTTTTTGTGAATAATTCCTTCTAGTCCTCCCACCTACATATTTCCACTTAGATTTCATATGAAAAGTGTTTATTTCTCTCCAGCATTTCTTTTTTTACCGATGATCAGAGTGAGTGAAGTCTCCTGCAGTAAATCCCGAGGATTCTCCGTGGGGTTAAAGTCCTTATGTTCTGTTCTGTTCTGCAGAGCCTAATCTATTTGTGAAAATGATATCTTATGCCTCTTGAGCTGCTCCCTAACAATATATCCAAATCCAAATTGCCTCTTCTATGGATGTTAAAACCTCTCATCCAGTACATAAAGCTGGGCATATAAACATTTTTTTGGCACAAAACGTTGCTGAGCTGAGACCTGGCTGACTGAAGCGTATCGCTGCTCCCACAGAGTTGTGCGATACGCACCAGGCATAATGGGTACTTAACTTCATTTGCCTGACTTCTTACACTGATGCTCCCATCACTTTGGAACAGACTAAATCTGGGCACAGACCAAATAACATTTTTCCATTTTCCTAAGTCCACACTTTGCTCACTAACAAATGCAATCTTTTCTCTATTACTCTCGCTCATAAGATTGTACAAATCTGTTTATTGCCAATACCTTGACCTTTCTTCATTTTTAAAATGGAAATGCCCCTACTATAATTAACAATTAGGTTTACCATTGATTTAGCAAGCCTGTGATGATTTCTGCTCACCGCCATTTGAAATTCTGTTCTGCATACATTTCATTCTCAAATATGATGTCTAACCGTTGTCATTGAGGGTTTTAGTAATTAATAATTCCAGTTGTTGTGGAAAAAATAGGGCATGTTGTCGCTTAATTAGTAAGAGTTAAATAACTTGTTGCCTCTGGTAACATATTAATCACCAAAGTTATTTTCCAAGTGCTGGCTGTTTCTTTTTGCAGGCTGATGTAGAAAACGATATGAAAATCAACTAAACTTATGCTAATAGAGAAAATAGAGCATTATGACAACTTTGGCACCGGTGTGATGATTTTCCTCTGTTTATTTTAAAATGGAAGAAGAAAAAAGAATGGGTTTTATGTCAAGTCAGAGGGTGACCAACAGCCTTTTAAGACAACACCTGAGAATTTTGCGAAAACTTTAAAACTGTGTGCCTTTTTTGCAAATTTGAAAGTACGTTTACTTTTGGTGTGGACATTAGTGAACCCTGGAGAGCCCTGAGTCCAATACTGTCCACAACAGTTCACGACTTGGCTTTCCAGCCCCGCACCATACTGTTTCGCTTTATGATGACTTGACAACTTTGTGGGCTTTTGCTAGTGACCTTATGGTCACTAGCATGCAATATAACAACAGAGAGCTGCGCCTGTGTGCGACGGTGGCGTTACATCCCATAACTGTGGGTGGAAGCAAAGACCAGAAGAAAATGTCTGCTAAACAGTGAAACCGTACGGGTTTTTTCTTAATCTGAGCTATGTTTCATTGCCGTAGAGGCTGTGTGAATGGACGGAGAGCTTGTTTAAAAGCATATTTTGCTGGTTGAGTTTAATGTAGCTCGCACACAATTTGACTTTTGCTGACATATCGCTGAACATCAGCCTTTAAAATCGGAAGTGAGTAAACAGCTTAAATATCTGCTGAAATGTGATCAACTCAGCGAGGGAGTGAACTCCTCAGCGTGGTATTTAGGCAAGTCACAGTTTGCAAAAAAGCACCGACAATGCAGTCCAGCTATCTCAGGCAATGCTGAAACAAAAGAGGAATTCCTCCTGTCTGCAGTGTGCAGGCAAACCTGTTCCACAAAACACAGCAGGGCCCTGTTTCAATTGTGACTCTTAGCAGCAGTGTTCTGACATCTGAAGTATAACCCTCGCTACTCCAGACATCCTGACAGTACACACTGATGATGATTGAGCAGGATCATGTTTAGTGCAAAAGTGCAAAACAAGTCATTTATGGCGATAATGATGAAAAGGCTCCCGGTGCAGAATACTCAAGATTTAGTCAGTAGTGAAGTTTGCACAACTGAAATTATACTGCAGGTCAAGAAAAAGGTTGTATATTCTCTTTGCGGCTCCCCATTTAAGTAACTCTGGTTGGCCAGAGGGATTGCCTTCATGTTCAATTTGATATAGATATAAAACTATATTCGTATTTCATTTGGTTTAGTATCTTCTCTGTTATTCGACTGACAAAATCAGTATGAATCAATGCTGCCCTATGAAATGTGTTCCAAACCCCCCTTAGAGTTACTGAGTGTATTCCATTAACAATAATTAGTGAGCAAAGGCTCACTTAGTTGCTTTTTCCCTGGTTGTGCTCTAATTAGAGGTAAACACAACACATTATTACTTTAAATGAAAGGTTAATAAAGAAAAAAAACAAGCACTTCAGCAATCTACATCTTTTCTGGCGCCTCTTTTGCTCTTTCCAGGCTGGGCACTCTTAATCACTTGCGTTGGTATGTCGTGCAGGAAGATTCTTACTCTCCCTTGCTTGGCTCAGCCATTTAACACTGAGGGGGTAGGGGCATGTTCATAAGCTTCTTTACAGCCACTTGAGGCACAGTCACAGGGGACTGGAGTCCAGAGTTCAAAGTATTTGTCCTTTTTAGCTGTTCATTATTATTTTATTTGGGTCAGACATGTCTGTTTGACAGGACAAACTAGCAAACAAGCATGAAGCAAAGTTTAACTCGAAAATCATCAATGTTGCAGAGGAAAAACAAGACCGTTTTAGATGCAGCTATCCATAGGTTTGCATGCTTATTCCATATCATAGAATAATTAATGATGACAGAGAACAGGGGTTACATCAAGAAAAGTGCATTTTGTTAGTGAGTCTGTTGATCCATCAGACTTCTCATACAAAATGATTGCAGAACAAATAATGTATATATAGTAGTCACAATGAAAAGAATGATGAATAAGTACTCATATTCTAACCCTGCACCAACACGTCCAGAATAAATAATGGCTTTCATTTTTCAGAAAACACACAAAAAGAGGTAGCCAGCATCATGAGGAGATGATTATGGAAAAAAAAAACTGAAAGAAAAATAAATGCATTTGTCAAAAATGTGAGATCAAACCATAAAGGATTACATTCTATATTTTAAAGCGAACTGAACAGCTCAGCTCAGCACATTTGAAAACAGAACTGAAAGCGCAAACATAATGTAATCACCCAAATGTCTTAGATTTGCAATTATAAAAGAATTGTAAAGACATATTTGTTCCCAGACACTCAAAATGTAAGATCTCACAAAAAACGCACTACACCGAAGGAAAAATATCTAATTTGAAAAGCATGCACATGGGCTCATCCTGGTGTGGAGGATTTTGCAAGTTCTCCCTGCGTAAGTGTGGTTCTCTTCGGGTACTTTTTTGCAATGCACTTTTAGTTCTTCAGACTGCTGCCTTCTCCTGTTAGATCTTGTCTCCATTTTCTGTCCTGCATTTACAACCAACCTTGCATGTCATTAAAAGACAAACAGCTAAAATACCCATGAAAATTGATGAATAAGTAGCTGAAGTTGAATAAGTATCTGAGATTTAGTCAAGTGCATCTTTAGTTATTTTAGTCAATGCAGATGTGCAATTCTCATGACTTTACTTTGAAACTATAAACCTGATACAATTTAAATTACAGCCAAGGCTGGTGATAAAAAAAATCCAAAAAATCAAATGGACCACAAAGCTCTATGGAACACACAGGAAAAACAAAAATGACAGATCTGTTTTTGTACAACCGCAGTCAGAGTTGTGGTCTCGGTACGACAAATCTTATTAAAACGTTGTTTGTGTTACTTCAGAAGAAGGCCTAGGGACATTTAGGTTCATTGAAGAACTCACAGCCTTCTAAAGGGAAATACACTGTTGTGCTGTTAACGTTTCCCTCTCTGTTCGGAGAGGTCGAAAAAGCCCTCACAATCACTCTGTGATGGGCATGGTTGCACCGGTATTGCACCTCTAACTGATTTTTTTATGTATAATGAATAAAGATCAAAGTGTGTGTGAAGTCGGACAAATGAAAGTCAACCTCCCCCCAGTGGAACACTTAGAGGTTTTAGCCACACAGCAAGGCAAGATGAGAAGTAAAAATAGAGAACACAGGAGAATAAAACGGGGGACTTTTAATCTAAATAAAGCAATTCAGAGAGACTCAATTGTCCATTTTAGGTCCTTTCAATTAGAACAGATGGTTAATGAGAGGGACATTTGCTATCTTGTTTACATTGCGATTCAGAGAGAAATAAAAACCAAAAACAACTGCTAATCAATGCCATGTGCCGTTCACAAAATATAGCATGTACTTTAAGAGCACTGAGAAAGACCTTACGAAAAAGAAAACCAGTATTTCCTTTGTACACATTTGGAGATGAATGCATAAGCTGATATCTGATATCCATTTACCCGGTATGAGGGAGATCATTTACATAATCATTTAAGATCCTCTTATTTAATTATTTAATCATTTAATTATGTACTCTCCAAACATGGATCCCCTACACGTCACAAGAACAGACAGTCAATCAGGAAGGTCCACACTACTTGACAGCAGATTGGGTCACAGGCTCTGACCAATTGGGAATGAGTCATAATGGTTCAACTTTTCATTCCATATACAATCACCTCTATGATTTGCAGCAGAAAGTCTTCCTGAAAGTAATTAAAGAAGTTATGTCTTCAAATAGCCCCCAATAACACTCAGTGAGTGCCCTTCAAATGGTTCTGACAGGTTCAAAAGCATTAAAAAGCAGGTTCAACACTTGCATTCTACTTTTCCCCTTCACAACTCACATCATGACAAAAACTGGGAGTTAAACACAAATGTGGCGGGTGACCATCATTTGCATCCGTGAGCAGTCTGATCCAACCAGATTTAATTTGTGCTGAAATCAAAAGTTGCATTCCACAATGCTGGAGATGCTTCGGACAGCCCGCTTTGTGGCATTTGTCATCCAGAGAACAAAAAACCCAGCAGAAAATACAAAAGAAGCACACCTATCCTCTGTAACGGCATAAAATCTACATACGATTTACAGATTCCTCTGTGAAAGCACCACTTCAGGCTCAGGGCTAGGGATATAAAAAAAAAAGAGAAAGAGTACATCTTGTGCGACAACTAGGCGATTGCAAATGTGCTACACTTACATGTAAGTCCTCTAAAGAAGTCCCAAATGGAGGCTTTAGTGAATGTAAGAGGGCTTATTACGGACTGAAAGGATTGCAAAGACACTTCACAGTCATTTCAACCAGCGCCCAGGAGACAAAACACTCATCAGAAGGCCTCTTTAACTCACTCAAACCGGGTTCTTGTGGAGGCTGCAGCCCTGTCCAGCCTCCACAAGAACAAATGACTTCAACTCAGCATGACTAAAGTTGGCTACTTCATTATAATAAAAACAGAAAGGACAAAATTAGTATTCAAAGTGCACATCACTCTGTTCAACATTTTTCTACATGTTCAATGTTCTTTTTTTCACAGCTAAATGAAATATACACTATCTATAGTAACATTTCAGTTGCTGTTGACTTTGCTCGCCACAGAGCTCCGGCAGGTCGTTTGGCAGGAGTTTTTACACCAGATGCCTCCCAGACACAACCCACACTGGACTCGGGACCGCCATAACCAGGACACAGAACGCCGCGCCCCATTTCAAGCTGCATTGCAGGCAACTGGGGGCTCAATGTCTTTCCCAAAGACACCTTGACATGTAGCCAAAGATCGAACCATTAGGCAACCACTTTCACTCCTGAGCCACAGCCACCCCCTTTAGAAACACAAATGTAATGACACCTTCCTATACTTACCATACCTTTGGTATATAAAGGTAATAACTACAAAAAACATATGTTAGAATTCAGACAGCAGACTTTTACACAGTGACAGCTTTAGAGAATGGAAATAAAGCAATTTAAAAACTTGCCATTCTGTAAATGAGCATTTCTTTATGACAGAACAATTAAGGTGCGGTATCAAATATCCGAAGTTACTGAAAAAAGTTCATTAAAAGGCTCTTATCATATCTGCAATGTGAAAGACACCAAAAGAAATACAGTTGGCAAACAGTACATCACATGCAAAACTGGTATCTTTTGAGCTTGTTGAGCATTTTTGGTGAAACTCGGCATGTGTTATAGTTTGTATTTGGGTCTTTGACTGTTGGGGCAGATTCTCACACTTTCTTCATTCCAAATGGTTTTCACATGAACGAAAAGAACGTTTATTTTTCTGCATGTTATCATATGTCCACGTACAATAAAGGGATAGATAAATGATTTGCTTCATGATCTCTATTTTTTTCAAAATTAAGAAAAAGCATCCTTGGGCAATTCAGGCATAGAAATTGTTCCCACTTTTTGCCCCGAGTCACGAGCAAAGGAAGGTGTCTGCTAAAGCAGCCAAAGAATTACTCTTAAGCACAGTGAGACACTCCAGATTTATTCATTTTTTCCTGCATAGCTTTGATGCATTAGTGGGTTGGGGGCAGCTTGATAAGAGGTTTGTAGCAGGGCAACCTGCTGTTGACTCACACTGTCACTCAGACAGAACAACATAAACATAGTGGCACTGTTGATCCCATTTATAATTTTCCCTCAGGGACCAATCTCACACGAAGTATTTTTCATGTCTACCTCGGCGACATCCCTCACAGTCTATCACTCTATAAATTCCCTCACAGGAAAAACCCTTGTGCTACAGCAAGGAGGTTCATTATAGACTATTACTGAACTGAACGCTTCCAAGTTCTATGGGTAAAGGCACAGAGAAGGGAAGATGTTTAATGGTGTACACAAAGTTAAGGGCAGGTTTCCCAGGAGAATTTCAGAATCGTCCAGTCATAACTCATTTTCAATGAGAAATGTGTAACTGTACAGCAACCTTTCACAACAAAGCACATATTATATATTGATTTGATTTTATAATATGAAGAAATTGAATTATTTTCAAACGCGCATGTTGCAATAACAAGTCTTTCCATTTAAAAATTGCAATCTTGACTCTTTGCAATAATCTTTTTCATGGAAAAAACAGTTAAAGGTGACCAGAAGTACATGCTGACAGAAATTGTTTGATTCTGATGAATGAAATCAATCCAGAGTAAATATAATTTTTTCCCCACTAATTTTTATTTGATATAATTTAGTTTTTGGCCACATTACTCTAGTCCTATATACTCCAAGAAGCATTTGTGGAAATCATAATTGGTTGATCCCATACAACCCCATCCTCTCATGACAGTGCAAGAAGCACATGAACGTGTATGTATACAAATTAAGGAAGGGGTGTCCAACTCCGGTCCTCGAGGGTCACTGTCCCGCAGGTTTTAGATGTTTAGATGATTAAAACACCAGAGTCTGATTCAGTTGATCTATTCAAAAGATTGCTAAACTTTTCTGAAGCACGTAATGGTGCATTGATGAGAATCAAGTAGGAGATAAGGTGGAAAAAGTACCAAAACCTGCAGGACAGTGGCCTGCCATGACCAACTTTAGACCCTTAAAATAGTAATTTTATTTTGCGGGTAGTCAAGGGACTGTTGATAATACTTTTATCCAAAGCAACATACTTACAAACACAACTCCGGTTACAATAACAATATAATAAATAAATAAATAAATAATCATACATGATTGTATCATATATATATATATATTAACCCTCTTTTTATAAACATCATATAAAACTTGTGATGTCCTGACCTTTTTTAGTAAGATCTAGACTTGCTGATTTCAAATTTATTTTAATAGAAAAAAACCTTTAACATCCTTAAAAATTTGTTTAATTTCTCCCTCTCTGCCTTGGATGAAAATGTAGATGACAATTAAAGTTAAAGTTTTTATGGATTCTAAATTTTACGGACTGTGGTACTGACCTCAGTGCATAAAAATATCTGAAAGAGTTTTAGTAAGTGACTTTAACACTATTAAACAAAGATATCTCTGGAAAAATACATTTTAATAAAACTTAAAACTGCAATGTAAAAACATTTCATTTAACCCAGAGGGAAATTACATCTATAATTCAATATATGAATTATATATCGTAGAAAGGGAGGAGTTGTTTAATTATTCAGGACATTCACTTCCTATTCAGACTTTCTCATTCATTTCTGCAGCGTTATGCAGCCCCAATAACATCTAGCATGGTCCTCTCCTCCCTTGTCATCTATGTTTAGTAATCGAAAGTGATGCTGTACTTACCCCCACCACAGTTACTGACTTATAAATAGAGCATATTTTCAAAGAGATCTGGACAACCAAATGTCATTCAGCGATTCAGCTTGCACCATCTTGTGAGAAGCTCCTCGAAACAGGAGTTGATGCATTTACAAAATACTGACAACCTGACCAATGACGGCATTGCGTGTCTGAGGTGATAAACAGCAAAAACACACCACAGGGTTCATCATACTGTCTTAACTTGTTTATCTCAATCAGACAAACAAGAAACAAGTAAAAATGCAAGATGATGCACCACTGCACATCAGATGTTTATGTCCATGTCTGCTTTTTCTGAATGTGTTTATCCAGCACAATTAAACAGTAACCCGAAAAACCTGAACCTACCGATAAAGTACAACAGCTCTGTGCTGGGGACTAATCCAGAACCAGTGGAGTTCATAGTGTAAAGAAGAATGCAACAAAGCTTCATTAACTATAGCCAACCCAGCACTGACCTCTCCAGGGTGGACCCTACCTGTCACCCAATGACAGCTGGGATAAACTCAACACTCTTGTATTTAAGAATGATTAAGAACTGTCTTGATTATTCATGCATAGAAAATGCTTTCTGTTGAGCATTTACTTTCTGGTAAATCCATGTCAGTCATATATATAACTTTGTTATTTTCAAATATGTATATATATATATATATATTTGAAAATAAAAAAGTTCTGTTTTCCTTTAATTCATCATTAGTTTTATGGGGGAGGTCTTGAATACAGAAAACTCTGTGAAACTTTGAAGCTGAAAAAGAACAGCGACGATTATTCTGCCCACAACAAACAAGGCGAATAAGATATTCATCATTATATGTTTGACTTTGGAACATTTCCTCATTACATGATCCAAACACTTTATAAACACAAACAAACAAACAAAAAGGAAACTCCCACAGAGATCCCTTCTCAGGAAATATTTTTAGAGAAATGTCTTGCCCGCAATCAGATGAAACGTTTAGATTGTTAAAAAGAAACTAACTCATGTCTACTTTTACCCTGGAAAGCAATACCGAAATGTTCTAGATCTAGTACTTCTCCCCACCAAAGACAGAAATGGCAAGATTAATCACCAACTGATCAGGCATTCTGCATTTCTATTAATACTTTAGAAAAGTCAACAAAATGTATTATTACGGGTGCTTTAAGGTAATGGATTTGCATGGAGATCTATGCATTTTTAATCGACCACTGAGGAAGAAGTACAGGACTGACTTAACTTGTCCCCAATTGAGAATATGGAGGAATTTTCACAATGAAAAAATGCTAAATCCAATTTGGTTGCAAATTGTAAAATGTGCCTTGCATGTAGAGTGGAGCAAAGCATCAACTGAAATGCTTGATCGGTTGGAATTCTCAATGCTGGAACACCTTTGATTAGTTGGGAAAGAGAAAGGAAAAGTGGTGACAGCTCACCATTTCTGCACTGCCAGAAATAATTGTAGAAACAGCGTCATCAGGAGAGAGATGACGAGTCCTGCTAAATCTCTTTACGAATTGTGAATCCTAAAAAATGGGCGTGTTGGATAAATGTCTACATTGATGATGCTTACAATCAAGTTGCACTGGTGACCAATGAGCCGTTACAAACTTGTAGAAGAGGGAGACTTTTTTAAAAATATATGGTGGTTGTCCACTGGTACCTGCTCACCTTAGCTCGACTCTTGTCGCCTCCAAACAGTTACAGTTTTAGCCCCTACTCAGCCTGGGTTCCAAGCAAGCCTCCTTCACGAGAACCTGCCTATTTGAACACGCGGCGAAAACAAATGTCTGATTTAATTAGTTCTGTGATCACTGACGTGGTAAATCCCTAATGCACGAACCAACACCGAAGTTCAGCTGGTACATCCTCACCACTGTGCTATTGTTATCTCGTGCTTGCGTTGCATACCACGGTTGGTCCCAATTTCTGTTAGGACTTAATATGTAATGGTGTGGAAAAAAACACCAATTCTCCGGGAAGAAAAACAAGTTTATATGGACTCTTCTGGATATTTGTCACTATTTATTTGAGGTAAATTTGACTTTGTTGTTCTTATCCTGTTATTAGAGGTTTGTATGTCTATATGACATTTAACAATTGTGTTTGTCAATCCATTTTCAAATGCCAATGACTCTAATTTTCACTGCTTGTTGTTACCAGAAGGGGTGTATGAATATAGCTGCTGATGTTCAGGGGAATCTGTCCACTTGTTATGTGATTTAAATCCAAATAACCAAAAGCTAATTTAGGGGCATCACCAGTTCCTCTCCACATCATGCCATGTTGCAAAAAGACCCAGAAATTTGAATTTTTAAAACTTTTATGCATGTGCTTTGAATTTGTGGCCTAGGCCCATACCGCATTGTTCCTTGTGGGTTTGTGGCGGCTTAAACAGTCTGTTACTATGAAAAGAAACATGTGTGAGAAGAAGAGGTTTAACAGATGAGGATAAACAGCCTGAGCTTGGGAAAGAGGAAACAGAGTCACGTCTTGACAGACAAACGAAACCAGATGTGCCAAGATGTTTTTTTTTACCTTGGGAAACCCTAAAAAAGAAGCGTCCTCCAGTGCAAGAGAGAGTTCCCTTCATTCAGCTTTGACACCTCTAATAGATGGCTGTTGGAGGGTTGTGTTTGATAAGTGGCGTGTAGAGTGAGAGACAGATCACATGGACAGAAGCGGGGCAGCTCAACATGCCTGCCTGAGCCAGCTCAATGGAATCCACATTTCAGTCAAACGTCTGACATTTCTATCCATATTTCCAACTGCGTCCTAGGTGGATTGATGCATTAAACATTTTACTTTGTCCACGTTATTGTTAAAATTATTCCACGGCTATTTCTAAGCATCTTTCTGCAACATTTTGCATGTCTCCTCCTCCTTTTTTCTCTTGGGGTGACGTTAGCTTTCTGGTTTTAAACCGAAACGAGATGGCCTAGCTGTGTAGTGCCGGGTTATTACAATTTCATCTGTCAACCCAGAATATTCAGTTGGAGGTTTGAGCCAAGTCTACCACCTTACAAACGTTCAGGCAGCTTTTCAGGGTGAAGCAGCTCAACTGGAAAATGAAATGCTGTTCTTTGCTTCATAAAATAATGATTTTGTGCGACGCTGTACACAAGGTTAGTAATAAAAGGTCAAATCACTCAGTCAGTGGTCTGATAATGCAAATGAGAATGGTTCTCTGTCATCCTGGTTGCTGTTTTTTCCAATATTTGTACACTGATGAGTCAGTAAAGCAGAATATCTTTTTCTAAGACAGTAAATAGGGACAGTTTTTATTTGTCACAGTCAACAGATTCAAACTTTTCTCCAAATTTGTGCTCCCTCCCTTTCTCATCCTTCCGAAGGTCACATGGAGAGTAATCATATTGTTGTCACATTATGTTAATGAGATACATCTGGACAAGAGCTGTTGCTATCATTAAATCTAACCAACAAACTCCTTTATAGAGCACTGAATGTTTATTCTGATATGTCATATATAATTGAACAAAAAACTTGAGTCACCATGCCCCTAATTTATTTTATAAGTGCCATAGACATAAAACATGTGCCACAATTTCTTGGAATAAAAATTGAGGTAAAGGCAAAAGGAGTTCTGATGAGCTTGAATGACCACCTTAACCGTCAACCCAATGCCAGCCCTCTAAGGTTTAGTGTGATTTCTTTGAGCAAGCATCAGTTATGATTCTCCAAACAACTTCAAGAAGAGTTTTCCAAGTGAAAAAAACTCTATTTTGGATGCTGGCTGCCTTTTAGTCCATTTTCTGTCAAGATTATCCCACACTGCTTCAGTAATGTGGAGACCTGCGCTCTTGGAGGGATTCATCATTCTATAAGACCTGTTGCCATTGATTTTTTTAACCCAATTCTGGTGTCTTTCAGTGTACCTGAGACTTTTTTCTCCTGACAGTCAAAATGCATCTCTCAGGTCTTTGCCTGCTTCTTTCTTTTGGACAATGTTAATCAAATCTGTTTTTTGGCATGACATTTCTTCTTTAATTTCTCTTACCTTTCCAATAAAGTAATTAAAAAAACTCACGGCACAAAGTGTTGAGGTGGTAACCAAAGTTTCAGGTGATGCTTTCAGGGGAATATAATCAATTTGCAAGTGATGGAAATACTACAGGCAATTGAGCCTGAAACAACTATTGTTATGATAAGTAATTTTGTACATGACTTGTTATAATAATGCACAATTTTAAGAATTGAAAGGTGGATCAAAACTTTTGTGCAGATCTTCAGATACACCCAAATCATTCACAGCATGAATACGGCCCCTCAAAAGCACCCAATAAGTCTTGTCCAAATATTCCACTTGTTCTTGTCAAGTAAGACTGTAAGCCTTCATTACGTGGTTACAAACAAAGTCTAATAAGCTCAAATCCCATCATATTTCCCAAAAAAAAAAAAAAAAAAATTAGCAGCCTTCCATCATCCTAAAAGAAGTATGAAGAATTAGAATTGTGAGGGAATCCTCAGTCTTTGAGCATTTAGGTTTTTTTCCCCCACTGTTTATGTAATGAGATGACATGACAGAATATCATCTCTTTGTCATTTCTGGAATCATTTTGATAGTGTCTCATATGATAGCCTGTAATTTAACAGTATTAATGAAAAACCACTGCATTATACATCGAGAGAAGGACGACTTTCAGTTTGCAGGCTTCAGCAGCTTTCCCTTCCTTTCACATTAGTGATTCCCAGATGTAAACAACTCAAGTCTCTCTGTACATGCAGCCAGATATGATAAGCAGTAAAGCATGAGCTGTGATACAAAAACCTAAAACAAAGAAACAAAGCAAAAAAAGATGCCAAATCTCCATCAGATAATCTAATTCAGTAAAAAGCATGAAGAGAAATTTTGAACTTGGTGAGTTGACCTAAAATACAGTCAGATACAGTCAGATACACACAATCCTTTACTCATACAAGTGCATAAACATACACACACGTTAACATTTAAATTTACTTTTATTTTTTATCGACCTGTACTGATTGCTTTATTCGATTACTTTCGTTTTAACTGTAAAATCTGATCTTTTCAACAATGCTGTACCTTAAATTCTGAATTTTTTTGTCTTTTCTTTAATCCTGGAAGTCTAACCAGGGACAGGGTATGGGGTTGCAAATTGACCATGGTCAGAACATAGCATATAGGGCATTTTCATTCCATTATTCTATGAAGCAAAGCATTAAGCTCCTGTCCCCATCAAAAAAACATCTAAATAAAATGGGTATTTATTCATATGGGGCATGCTTTATTCGCACCTCCACAGCTACTGAAGCTTATTAAAACAATCAAGCCCATTAGTCACCCAAAGACTTGCCGATGCCACACCAACTTTTTAAACAAAGAGGCGAGACTTCCTACACTGATTGTAACTTAAAATGCCAAAATAAATACTCCCAAGGACATATTTTTTCCCGTGTCCCCTTTAATTTTTCCATACTGATGAAATCATTTGAAGAACATATCAACTTCAAACAGTGAGAACCCGAGGATGCAAACGACTATGGTCACACCCAAAAACCTCCTTTCCATGAGAGTAGTATTTCTCGTATTAATTTTGAGTAAAATATAAAAAAAGGGCTGTTGTGAAAATCCTACTGTGCTTCTTTGGTTATTCTTATATGCAAAACAGAGGGCAATCTTTCCTGCATCAGCCTTCGCTGTTGTACAGCACGCAGCTGGTGCAATAGCCTTGTTTTTCTCTGTCACACATTTTATATTATAATATTATAATATTAACACAGATCCATATCAGTGGTAAATCAATGTACGCACCTTAAAACATCACAAAAGTGTCCACATGTGTTATGACAACAATCTTATAGAGGATGAGTTCACCTTTCAGAGAACAAAAAACTTGTGTGAAGCACCAATAGATGTCAGGATGTCTAAACAGGTAAATTACTGATGTTAAAGCACAGAGTTTTATAGAGAACTCACACATTCTTTAGACAAAAGCTTTAAATCCACAGGTCAGAACAAATTGGATAATTTAGCATTTACAAGGTTACTACCACTTATTAAACAACAGAAAAGCAAGTAAAATAGGTAGGACCATCCATTTTTACAATGAAATATCTAGCATTGTAACTTGACTTTTTTTTTTTTAAATACTGGAGTTAAGAGAAAGAAATATCTAAGATATCGGATTACAAAAATGTAATATGTCATTCAGTGCAACAGTTTTGTTAAAAAAATCTGATTATGGAGTGTAGCTATAAGGTTTCTGATTTTCATAATGCTAGAGGAAGTATTTATCCTCATGTACAGCTTGCATGATTTTGATACACTCACATATTTTTTCGGCATTTTAATCGATGACTGGCATTTAATACTGTTAGATTTAGCTTATGAGTGATATTTCAAAGCTTGTATTTTCATCCTAACCGCATTTTGCTTATTTGTGTAGTTCATTAAGATAAAAATCAACACTATGAAACAAAAAAGATCAACCTACATTCTGATGAATTCTTGTGCTATGAGTCTATTATTGAAACAATATGTATTCTTCCATGAAACAAAATAAGGTAATAAAGAGCCAGCAGCTGAAAATATAATTCCAGGCATGTTACTTCGTGAGTTACATTTAAATGTGTTTCATTTGCTTGGTTTATGACTATGTAAACAGTAATTACCTGGCTTAAAAGAAAGGATCCTGCTTTAATAAGCTGAAATACAGTAATTGAAACATAAGTTTATGGAAATCATATATAAATATTACACTGAAGTGCCCAGAATAACTGTTAGTTTTCGATGGAGCACACATCCTTACAGGAAAGTGGAATGAAAAGCAATCACATAACTTTTACAACTTTAATCATGTTTATTGAGATATAAACTCTCTCTCTGCCTGCTCCAATACATTAAATACCTGGTAATCTGCACTCTCTACTTGAGATGATGCTACATTTGCTTAATAAAAATATACATTACTATCTGATTTTGATATGTATCAAATCTAATCATCAGGTGTATATTTGGCTTAATGCTGCCAACCCCTTCATTACTATTTTTTGTCTTAGAAATACAATTAAACTTAATCCTCCAATTTTATATAATAAATATAATAAATACTGATTTTACATCAAGTACAATCAGAGAAGAAGCAGGCAACTGCAAAAGAAAAGCAAGGATTCTTCATTTTTCTGTACTATTTATCCTCAAATGGGAAATTCCAAGTATATGTTTTTTCTTAAATCCTCAATAAATAAGGATCCAAAGCTCAGTAAAAATATCTGTTCAAACACATTAAGCTTAAAATCATAAATTCTTTTTGGCATGCCATTTCATTCCATAAAGATTTTTTTTTTAAACTGGGTATAGCAGAGTCTTTTAAAGACAAGAACATGAGGATTTTATAGAAGAGAAAGTATTGTATTTTGTCCTATAGGACATACTTCATACATTTGAATGTTCTCTATATATGGATGGTTTGCAACCTCACAAGCACTTCAACATATTTTCAGTTCGGTAAACTTTAACACACCAAACCTCTGGACAAAAGAATGTCCTTTTAAGCAGTGGTTAAAGCAGTTAAAGTTTCCCTTAGAAATGTCTGATAGGAGAAGTGAATGGCTTGTTTAGATCAATTCGAGCAATGGGATACTACATGCAAATTTTACGCTGGTATACACTTGCATGGTAATTCTATGGGGTAGTGTATCGATAACAGACGGGCAAAAAACAAAACAAAACAAAAAAAAAAATCAGTGTCTCAGAACAAGAACATGTTTATTGCTGGACATAAAGTTCTAGGACATAGGAAGAAGACCTGCTATAATATGAAAATGTGCAATCCAATATGGTATTACCAATACTACTACCACTGCTACTACAAATGATAATAATGTTTATCATAATAATAATATCATGATAATTATAATGATATAATGATACTATGCAATAAATTATAATAATTATTATTATCAACCTCTTCTACTAAACCCAATATACAGTAACACCTACAAAAATAAAAAAACTACTACTAAATAAAAAAAACAAAAAGTTACACCATAGATAAATGACTGCCAAAGTTAAAATAAGAATCCAGGTTTGGCATATTAATAAGTATGAAAAACGTTAACAAGCAATCATAACATAAAACTCTTTTAAGAGCATTACTCTTGTTGTATCTGGAGCACAAAAAGAGGTAAGACAGTACAAGAGTCACAGGATTTAATATGGCCAAAAATCATGTGAAATACCAAGTAGGACAGGATTTGAATGTGTATTCTCATATTGAGATTCAGATGGGGAGTGATGATGGAACGAAGCACAGTCTTACTTACTGTCTAAACTATTAAAAGAGGTTGAGTACAAACTTTTGGAATAATCTTTATACATTTGGCTTTGAAATTCCTTCTGATTTTAAGCGGCAATATGAAATTGTCATATGAGCAGAGTCCTTTATTGCAGAGCAAGACAGCTTCCTTGAGACGCTTTCTGACAATTTGTGCAGAAATTCTAAAGCAACCCAATTGTTGCAGCAGCTGTCCAGCTGCAGTGGCTGGAGCTGAAAATGCTGGATGGTTGTGCTCATGAAGCTTAAGGAAAAAAAAGCTCACTTCAAATCCCATTTCAAGGAAAGTGCTTTGTTTGAAATTATAAATTAGCTAGATATGACTGGGGATGTGCCCCATCATAATTACTTTTGATCCTTGACCTGCTTGTTAAAACGGCTTGTTGAGTTTTCACTGGACCGCTAGCAATGCCGGGGGTCATATCCATGGTTTTGTTTTTGGTAAACAAGCACAATTAATACATTTCCATTCACTGATTGAAATTTTTAAAATGGTTCAGCTCTGTTGGACAAAAAATAAATAAATAAATAAAATTGACAACCAAACGGCAAAAAAAAAATAGTGCTGTAATGAAAAAATACCACCTTCCTTAAAACCAGCTGCACTTCTTTAATTACATTAGCTCATACTTCTGAGCACAATCATTTTAAGAGAATGGTAATAAAAACTTTAAAAACAGACTAGCTTCTTTGCCTTGATGACTTGCTGAACATAAAACAAAGACATAATCCTGCTTTCAAAGATTTAACCCTATGCTCTCATTGCCAGACTGTAATAAACAATGGTTCATCTAAACAGCTTTTTGCAGGGCCTTTAGAGGTTTTTTTTTTAGCTGCAGGGCAATAGATGTTAGCTAATTATACGTCCAGCCAGTCTTTTTCAAGATCTTTTCACGGCCAAACATGGTCATATTTTGTGTACACGTACTGTCAGATCCAGTTTTATTAGTCTTCTTTATTTTAGAGGTTGCAGTGTTGAATTGGCAATTGGAGTCAATGTTTGTGTGAATGTTTGTGTGTGAATGTTTGTTCAGGTTTGATCCTGTGATGGACTGGCATCCCATTGGGGCGTCCTTACCACCTCCCCCAAGACCAGGCTTGGAATGACCTGTGTAGCAAATGGATGGGGGAAAAAAACACATAGCTGAAATTATCCAAAAACTAAAGACAATTTTTTCTCTAAGTCTTTTTCATATAGGTTCACATTGAATTTCAAATAAAGCTTGTGAACTGCATGACAAACCCATAAACTGCAGCTTAAATCACTGGTTTGGTAGACTTTGATATTAGTTAGCTGGTTAAAAAAGAAAAAAAAGACACTTTTTTTAAAACAAAAACTACCGTACACAAACAGGAAGCTATTAAACCGTGGACAATTGTGTCACCAGAACAGCCTAGAAATATTTGGGTCCAGTTAAGTGAATCATAAAGTAGGTGTAGCGTGTGAAGGGCCAGGGCCGGTGTGAGTCCATGAGTACAGTAGCAACAATTCTGTCATGTGATTGCAGTGTGCACATTTCCCTGAAAGACAGGATCAATAAAAGAAAGGGCACTCGGGATCGTGAAATATGTATAAAGAGATGAAAAGATTAAATAAAGTTTGTTGACATCTCTACCAGAATTGTATTCCTCCTTTGAAACCTTTCTAATAGAAAATTCTGGATAAAAAATTAAGTTGTTCCGTCTTTGGAGAATTGCTGATGTAAAAAAGGTCCATTTAGCAAAGCACCTAGATGACGGATGCATTTGTGTTATCTCTAACAGGTGTTGTCATTTAAAAAAATAAATAAATAAATAAAAGTTACAGACTACCACAATGGCCCTTAAATTTCAACAGTTTATTCAATAAAGTTTTCCTGGTGGAAACGTAATAGGAACACAAGCACTTTGCATGCTGTTACACTTTATTAGGCTGTGACCATAATTATTCTTACTTCACAACCTCTTCGTTACCCAACAAAGAGTCATATTAAACCAAAATTACCCTATTAGAGCTATAAACCTAGAATGCAGTTGGGTTGTCAGACATTTAAACCCTAATATTAGAGGAGTTATCAAATTTCCCACTATCACTTTGCTGCATCAAACAAATCTTGTCACTGGTCTCTGATCATTACACAGACTAAGTATGCACGCGATCAGAATTAAGTGGGCGATTCCGGTGGCTGAGAACAGTGACAAATAGCAAAGCAAAGCAGCAGGATATCAAACTTCATAGTGAACCTTCTGCAGAACGTTCACCGAGGTCACATTTTTGTATCGCAAAACACACACAAGCTGCTCACTAGTTTAATCCTACAGCAATCTCCCCACATACATAGTACTAAAAATGCAACCCCCCCCCACCTTCCACCTCCAAGCTGGTGATTACATTTTACAAGATAATTAAAAAGATTGAAAAACACCATTAAATCAAACTGCTGTATGTGTAAGGGCCTGTTACTGAGGCCAGCGGGGTACGTGCAGATCTTTCAGAAACACAGCATCTTCATCTGGGTTTACAGGAGGGAAACAGTGGATGAGGATAGTTAATGTGTTGTGTGACTCACTAGCCTTTAATTTTTAGGCAATAACAAGCTTGTCTCTGCTGATATACCACTGGATTCTACCATTTTCTCTTCTATCATCGCCCATGTTCTTCCCTTGGTCCTCCACATTAAACCCAGTCTATTATCTGCTCTCCCCGTTAGCTTTCTCAATACACTGGTTAATAACTAACACTTCTCCTGAGGGGATGGACAAAAACAGAGTGCTGCGTGCCAACTAAACTGTGAGCTGCAGAGATGTGCTGAACCGTTTTCTGTAGTTTAAATTTTGGTACTACACGCAGTCGCATTGAAATAAGGCGTGCCCAGTTACAGTCTGTTCTGAGTTACATGATGATTTATGTTTTCAAGAGAGAAAATATTCCATTTCGGAAAGTTTGTTCAAATTATATCACACTGCGCTCCACCTTACACACTTTGTCGATGCGGTTTTCTCGTTCCACCAGAGAGTAATGAAAGCAGGGACTTCTGGAGAAATGAGATAAACAAGATCAAAAATCACCTATGAGAGTTGTCTCTTAACTGAGAGAAAATGAAAAATAAGACAGCAGGGCAAAGGCCAAACGATGAATGTCAACGGCATTCATGACTTCACGTGGAGGAAGAGTCACTCTTATTTTTAATAAGGCAAGAACTGCTTCCATTAACTTTATTCAGCCTTGTGTGTATTTTCTTTTCAGATTCGATTCAATAAGCAAAGAAAATTAGAGAGATGTTTTTTATTTTTTTTATCATGAGGGTATTGCCAGCTTTATTCAAAATGTGTAGATTGTTTAGAATTTTCTGACAATTTTTTTATTCTTTATTTGCTCTCCACTCATCATAAATCTGGAAAAAGATCCTTTCAACTCAGCACGTGTGCATGAGAAAAAGTGTTGTAAAATTGACATGATAATATCCTTTTAAATCTTATTATATTTGTGGCACTCTGTCAATGATATGATCATTTAAAAAATTCCATTAATTTAGTTAAACAAAGGGGAAAACATGCTATCAGAGAAGTTATGATTTCCTAATCCTTAAGGATTCCTGTAGACTCCCTAATAATAGTCTTGGTGATAATACCGTAATGATGTAATGATAATCAGCAAATATCAATATGTTGCAGTCAGAGGCTTACAGTTAACACATATATTGATGACATAATAAAGGGTTCCAATCACGTCCTTGATGCATCAACGTCACCAAAATGCCGCATCAATGGCTACTTTCCTCCACTAATTTCTTAAAGCTCATCTAATCAGTCAAAGAAAGTAAGGATATAATGTCTGTTTTGTTTTCCTCCAACTGCCCATTAGCTGCAGTCTTAGACTAAAGATCACAGTTCATGGCTGTAGTTTCAAGTGCTTTTTTTTCAATGGCCACGTCAGGGCATTTCACAATAAAAAAAAACGTAAGTATAGATTGATTCCCAGAAAACTGATGGATAATCTATCTGTGAAGTTTATCAATCATCCAAGTCATGGTCAAGCTTCAGTTCAGTAAGGCAACTGGACGTGCAACTGGACTCCATGTCCAGTTGCCTAACTGAACTTTCCAAACTTGATGGCTAATCAGTTTATTTTCGACTGACATCTTTTTACATTAAGTGAGGCCTTGAAAATATTTTTGCCGACGTATAGGTGGTCAGTAACTGTTAAAAGTGTGAGTGGACAGTCAACACCTCTGCCCATTAACCTCTAAGATTTAGTGCCACATGGCAGGAGCTTCCCCAAACTGGTTTTGTAGTCTTTGGTTTGGAAAAGGTTATCGGTGGCTCCTTTTGGCTGACTCCGCGCTAAGCACCAGACCCTTTATCAATCTAATTGGTCTATTTGCCTATTGACCAATTAGATAGTAAAGTGCTTAATCCACTAACCTCCTGAGTGATGGTTCCGAAGTGCGTGCTCTTTTTCAAAGTTGCCAGATGTAGCAAACTATCTGCTGCATCAGTTTGTTAAATAAACAAAATATTCACTTCAAAATTGCACCAATTGTACAGTATCTCTGCTGTTTTATATCAGAGTTGATTTTCAGCAAACAAGGAGCATCCATGTGCTGAGCATAGAGAAAATGTTAGGAAGAATCAGTTTTATTTTGACAGAAAATGCAGAAAAGGACAGAACGGCAGCATGTAGTACAGAGTGGTCAGGGTGACAAGATGGAAAGAAGTTTCCTTTATCATAGAAACTAACCCATTCGTATAGCACAAATCGTTAGGGTTCAGGTTTACAGGCTAATTACTTATTCATTCAGTCTTTGTCTCTCTGTCTCCCCCTAAATTTGAAGGAAAAACACCACTGCTGTTAAACCTAACCTCTGGGAGAGCACATTTACTGCTGTGCACTTGAATTTTATGACGTGCCACAAAGGTGCTATTAAAAGCCCCTGAAGTGTCAGGCAACGGTGAAGCAAACTGGTAAACAAAAGTGGGAACTATGATGTCTTTGCTCCCTGGTACTCTGAAATGTTTATGTGCGACGATCCCATAGATTTCTGGTTCACAAATGCCTCGGGTGTTC
This sequence comes from Menidia beryllina, assembly GCA_013363375.1. NCBI lineage: Eukaryota > Metazoa > Chordata > Actinopteri > Atheriniformes > Atherinopsidae > Menidia > Menidia beryllina. The sequence continues at coordinate 1,704,800 of JABUIW010000037.1, forward strand.
TTTCAGGAAGGAACTTGAGAAATCTAATGGCAAACAAAAGAAATAATTTCGGTTTAAGACGCTTCATCGTTTTCTTGTGTTTTGCACATTCATTCCTCTAACAGTGAAACACTTAAATGGAATCTCGTGGTAAACTTGCAGGGAAAAAAGGCAGTCTGTTGCGATGATGAATCTCACCCGGAGGATCTGATGCAGACTAACAATCGTTGGAAGCTGCCTGAAACTAAAAATGAGATTTACTCTTCTGATCACTGATCTACATCCACTGGGCTTTGACAAAGAGAGTGGATGAAGTATACATTTAAAACCCACAACAGGCTTTTAGTTTTATGCTTAATCTACCCTTATTATGCGAATCCCAGCTAAGAGAGTACGGCTTACTTGCACCTTTTTTCATTTACATTGTACCATGGCTCTCTTCCTCTCTTTTAAATAAAACTAAACCCTCACCATTGCGTCCACATGATACGTATATTTAAGCTCAAAATAGAAATATTGTAGAAAGCTACAAATTCTGCAAAAAAGCAATGATTCTCTACCCCAGAGAAACAATAATTTTGTTGTGATTCTTTTAGAATTTCGCTGCACTTAATGGGCGACTGCATCCGACAATTATCCTCAAGCTTCAATAATTGAAATTATTTAAATCACTGAAATTACTGTCAGTATCACTTCTCCCTGGATAAGACTTTCATCCAAAGTGTTTCTTTTAATGCATAAATTATGCATATTTGTCAACAAGATGCGCAAAGCTTGCACAACAGCCTATAATTGACTGTGAGTGTGAAACCTCAGATGGATATAAATTAAGTAAAGACAGAGAATCTATAGGAATGACATTTACCTTAATATACAGTGGATTTTAAATTAACTTGAAGACATTTTATTGAGCGTTATTGTATTTAGTAACTTAATTCTACAAATGTCAGAATGGTTGTGCTCAAATGTTTAATTCGCTATTCTCTGTCTCCTGAGTTGGAATACTCACATAACATTATACTTCATACAACTTTATTATTTTCCTTTTTAAGGTTTATTTATTTTTATTTGTTTTGTCTTTGCAGCTGTGCTTAGAGTCATTGTTCTGTGGCATGACCCAATTTGGACCAAGCGCAACATTTTCCTTCTTTGACCACATTTAAGTTTAATTTGCTGTTGTCTGTGTTGATGAACAACAGTTTGCCTTCACTGGAAAAAACAAAATTACTGCAGCACCCGCCTGAGTTCCAGTGTCACTGAAGATTCTATAGTTTCTTTAGTCATATTTCAAGTGCAGTAACTCAGTTTAATTGGTTTACCACAGCAAGTGCTTTTTGCCACTGGGGAGAAAAAGTCGCAAGCTTTCGTGGATTCTCTATTCATCCTGTTCAAACTGATTGTTAATTGAAGTGAAATGTTACTGAAAGTGGCATTATCATTATAAAACTAAAGTGACGTGTAGAAGATAGAGTTATGACCCTGTCTGTCAAAAAGTAATTGGAATAGTGAAAACCTTGGTACACATGGGTGTTTCCTGTCAACTTATTAAGCATGTTTAACAGACATTTAAACAATTATATTAAACTCTTTAATTACTATAATTGGTCTAGAATTATCTCACTGCAGGTAGTGAAAGAAACATGCTTTGTCCACTAACCATCTGAGTACCAGGAGGTTTTATGTAACAAACCGTCTGGTTATCACCCGTATTCATGAGGCTGAATGGGACTTTTAAAGTGCAAATAAAAAGGGTTAGACCATCCTAATTAGCCCTATAAAATATGCAGCCAAGATTTTTTTCTTTGTGACGGCCTTCCCAAAAACGAATACCTTTTCATACTATTGCGTTGTCAAAAACATTTTAACATTTAACATGCTAAATAGGCACATAGAATGTATTTTTTAGAGGGATTTAGCTATTTTCTTTTTCCCACAGTTTTTCTGTTGCTTCACTCTTTGACCTTGCTGTGAACTTGATGGGATATTCAATCCAGAAAAGTGTCTTACGTGTTTTCCAATTGTAAGAAATCTCTCTCAGTGTAGGATGATGGAGTCCAAACGGTTTCAATATGACCTGAGAACCCTTTCCAGGTGTGGTGCTGCTGCACCACCGTGCAGCCCTCCACAGTACTGTGAAAACAACCTGAACAATCATTAGCTTCTGTCACTAACACAGCAGTGCACTGACTCAGTTCCACTGGTTCTCTTCACTCTACAAATTAATTTCTCTCTGATGGGCCATGTTCCTTCTAGCTCTCGTTCTCTTTATTGCCTATCAAGTTCATAACTACAGGCTCGTTTATCTGACATGTGCCTGAGCACCAGCACCATCAATCTTCTCACCAGTTAACCTTATCTTTGGATCTATTTGTTGATATTATTATTACTAACAATAATAACAACAACAACAATACGATTATTATTACTACTACTACTACTGATAATAATGATAATAATAATAAAAAATAAGTTATTTTATTTTTCATAATACGCTATATGTCAACAGGACACCAACTTATCAATAAATGCTATGTAGGGGGATATGAATAGCATGTAATTTCCCCATAATTTTCAAGGTAAAAAATTGTTTCTAAATGTTAATGTACTTTGTTGGAAAGTCATCGAAGACAGGGGAATGACTAATGTTCAAGAATTTTAGAAGAAGTGAAAAAAGCTGTTTTTATCCTCTTAATGTGACTACTTGTTATTTTTGCAAAGGAAAACTTTTTTTTACTTGTTTTTAAAAGGAAAAGTTATTCTAGTCATCATAAAGCAAAACATATTCTTTCCAGTAGAATGTTAACTTTCCCCTGTAATGAGGAGTACACAAAGAGCTGTAGTTAGACACATATGAGGCTGTCAGGGTTTATCAGATGAGCATTTTCTAACCGTGTCACCATGGAAACTAAAATAATCACTGAATAAATTTGCAATTTCATATAATTCTCTCTTTCCCATCACCCCCCCCCTCCCCCCAAACCCCAACAATGTCCATCCACAACAGGAAGCTCCTTCCTCTGTCACTTGTTGACATTCTTCACCTCCCTGACTCCCCTGTTTCCTCCTCCAAATGATATTTTGTTGTTACAAAATCACATTATTTAAATGCCTTCATAAATATTTATGGTGAGGTACGACGGGGGCCGGCCTGCATTTTTTTTTCCTTCACCTCTGTGCTTGTTGTAATTATGCATCTGAATGACAGCTGAATGTGAGAGATGCCCAAAGAGAGAAGGCATGATGGTGATTTGTTGAATGACTGGCACAAACCCAGTTTCATCTGCTGAGCATTTTGACAAAAATCTTCCTTATATTCAAACACCACAAACAGTGCACAAATCACCAGTCAGTCCGCATTATTCAGAGTTTCCTTTTATTCATTACCAATAACAATTCTGGCTTGGATACAGGCTTGGGGACCTTTAATTAGGAAAATACCTCACTGTGCTATACTGTATTATATCAAGTAGGTGCCCTGCTGATATGCACACCTGGGAGATGTTCTACAAACCTAATTCAGGAAAGTGCTTTTTTTGAGCTTCACTAAATCAATTATATTCTTAAGATTAAGCAGTGTTGCCAAGCATTTATTGTATCGGCTACCATTGGCTAAAGCAGCTCAAACCATGTGGAGAGATGGAGAACCTTTTTCCATGTCGTGTTTTACCTGTTTTGTCCACCCCATCGTGACACTATGGGATGACAAATTATTTCCAGTTATCTGATTATGCATGTGGACACCAAACGCACGGTTCAATTAATCCTGCACTTTGGGTATTGGCCGTTCCTCGACCTCTAAACATTACATGCATGCACATTAGAAGAGGCAATTTAATCCCTGCAGGGAGAATAGAAGGCTGTGTGCTTGTTTGTTTACAGCATAGGAGACAGAGGACATAATGACAAATACTAGTCGACAATAAAGAAAAATAAAGATGTGAATAATGGCTTATCTTTTCACACGGCGTCTTTTTTAAACATGCTGCTTGAGTCACATCTAAACTGAGGTGTGTGCTTTTCTGGCTGGGATGCTTCTACTCAGAGTTTTTTTTTTACACAGATCCACATGGATCCTGGGTGTAAGAGTGTAAACTTAAAGCTATAACACCTTTGGGAGGGCAAAGACGAGAATGATGAATTAGAACCTCAATGAAACTCAAATTTAGCAAACATGTGCAGGTCAAAGACATACCCCCCAAAAAGGAAGGTTCTTATGTCAATTACTTAGCTCTGTTCTATTTTCAGTCATTAATGTCACAATTTCTGTGTCCAATATTTCCCATCACAGGGTAGAGTGTAAAAGAAATGACTGTAATTATGTTTGGATAGTAAAATAAAGAGATCTTACGATATAACTGTTCAGTAGTCTAAGAAAGAAATATACACGGTTAGTGATTGACTGACTCATGTGATCATAGTATGATTTAATACAATTGACCCAACATGTTGTCCAATAAAAGGATTTAAAAATGTCAATGTCATCCATTTTAATAGAATGAAAGAGCTGTTGTAGCATTCAGGCCGTTATCGAGGTGGACTTGACTTGTTTAGCATGTAAACCTTTTGTCATGGCATTCATGTTCGAGCTTCTTTACCACTTGCCTTTAAGCTAAAAACACATTTACTCACAAACTACCCCCCTAAATGTAGCTGGTATCCGTATTGGCTGAGGGCTCTTTTTTGCAGGAAAGTGCACCCTGTCACTTTCTAAAAATAGTAAGGGTTAGGGTTAGATCGATTTCAGGAGCCCTAGAAAGAGTCCAAGGGGCTGATTTGCCTTTAATTTCCCCAAATGTCAATCCAATTGAGCATCCACTGGAGGTGATGGGCGAACAATGTTGGCCCATTCATGCAATTAGCTATGCAGGACCTTAAAAAGAGTTTATTCTGACTGCTTGATACCACTGCACTTTAGGGATCTCAACAAGTTCATATGGGGTTGGGTCAGATTTTCTTGTTGGCAGTGGGATCCACTGAGTAATGTTATCACTTCTCAAAATATTCATGTTCGGGTCTTACATAATAACATTGGTATATTATACTTAACACTTGGAAGGGAACATAAAGGCAAACATTGACTTTAATGCAATTTCGAAGATAAAAAAACTTGTTAGGATGTATTTTGTTTTAGAACAACTTTGCGCCAAATGTAGATTATTCAGTAAACACCGTTGAATTTACCTGAATGGCTTGTCTCTATGAGGAAAGTTCAGAATGATTACTTTTTTGGAATGAACGACTTATTTAGAGTGGAATTAAAACAAATAAATAGGCTAGCATGCCTCTCATCATCAATGTGAGAAGAGTGTACAACTGGGATTTTACAATCACTGCTGATTTTATACTCACAGTTTTTTAGGGCATACCCACTCGGTGGGATTGCTTTTAGTCTCTCATAGGTAAAAAGAAATGTAACAGACAGGGACAGTGAAAATGGAGCCACAAAAATACCTCAAAAAGTGGTGTCCTGAAAAGCATGGCTGTGGAGATTCTGCACTCTCTGAGAGGCCCATAATATCGTCATATATTGCAATGCTGCTTTTACCAGCCCGATATCTTCTGTGCATCAGCAGAAATGAAGCAATCAGAGGCAAAAGCACACTGGTTCTCTGGTTGAAGTAGTCCAGCTGAAGTAGATATTGAGTCTGTGAGGATGTGTGACTACTGCATTAGGACATCAATCTAGGATAGTTAAAGTTTGTGAGTTAGACAAGCGTTGTCTTAAAGGCTAATGGTAATCAGTCAGACATTGGTTGTTGTTTTTTTCCAGAGAAGACTTCATAAACCAAATGAATCTGTCTGCATTTCAACCTCATAGTGTTCATTTTGTCATCATTTAGAATGTTCGATCTTCCTCTTTCACTCAATGTACTGGAACACAAACCAAGGCAGTCTCAACCCTGTAGCACTGAGTCAGAGCCAAAACTCCAGGCTGTTATCTCAAGCATTATCCCTGAGCCCTGGCCAGTCTTATATTGTACCTTTGGGACAGATTATTGCTCCTGACTACCTAAATGTCCCCAGTTTGGCCTTTACTGAGGAAGACACCATTCATTTCACCTCTGATCATGTGCAGCCTTTAGCATCCAGGGAAAACGGCTCTTGCGTAATCACATATAGTTGGCTGCAGAATTTCCTTTAAAAACAATCTCTTCAACGGGCTGATTCAGTAATATTGTCCATAATTGATTTAATTCTTCAGTGATTATTTGCTGCAATAGGTTCAGCTTTGGTTCACTAGCATGTGTTCGTAATGTGGGTTAAACTTGATGTAATCAATCTGGTCGGGGAAGACATGGGCCCAGATGTAGAAAAAACGTGTGTGAATTTCTTCTCGTTCCCTTATTTGAATCTTAATCACAGAGATACCATTCCACGAATCCATGCACAGACTCCTAGATTTTGTCATTTGATTATCAAAACAGCGTGTGCACGACAAATAAATAGGCATGATGACTGAAGCAACAGTAAAAATTAAACACAATTCTACCAAATACAAACCTCATATTATCATTGTTGAAGTGAAGAAAGTGAAATTAGTTTTCATGTTATCAGGAAGAGGACATCCCACCCCCCCCCCCGTAGATGATAAGGTGTACAAAACACACATTGTGTTAGAGCTACTACGATCACCAACAATTCTTGCTTTTTTGGAATTAGACGAAAACATAGCCTGTACAGATGAGTCAGTTGGGAGGTGCAGATGGATCATGGTCCGTTTGCTGTCTTCTTTAGCAACCCTGTGGATGCCTATGAGACAAAGCAGTTGTAAAAAAACAGAACACTCTCCTTTTGATATCGTTTTCACATGACACACAATTGCGGTTATTTATGGCCTCCACAATCTCACTGAATCAGGATATATTTTGAAATCTGACAATATGCAACTAAGTGAGAAAAATAAAACTCCATATACAACTGAATTTGGTGGATTTGTGTTTCAATGTGTCTTTCCTAATAAATAATGACTTGTGTGGGAAAAAAAAAACATTCTTTATATATCAGCCTTGTAGCGGGTGAATATCCTCTACCGTGCATTTGCTTTCCTTCTGTATCATTATTCATCTTTTTTTTGGTTCTGAAAATAAATTGGAAATAATAAGCTTCCATAGAAAAAGTTGAAGAAGCTTATTAACCTCCCTTAGCAGTGTCCAACACATTTTATGCTGAGCTAAAAAAATCTTGAAACTGTTAATTCCAGTGTCTTTTAATTAAACAGAACAACACTTACAGAGGTTGTTATTTATATTTTAGAATGTCCAATAGAACTCGAATGATGTGACCTGTATGGTCCATCAGAAGAACACTGGGTTTGGTGACATTTGTCCTTGTTTGTAGTGTAATAAAAATCTCACATGTAGTCTATCATTGTTGTTTATGTCACCTTGTTGTTTTTGCATCATGGACAGCAGTGACACAAGATAAATCCTGACCCACATGACATCACTCTCTTTACCGTCTATGGGATAAATCTGAACTTTAGTCATCCACTTCAGTTTGAACCCCAGTGAAGTAAAAGAGCTACAGCAAGATGAAAGACCTTCCAGAAGTGTTCACAAAGATGAAGGAAAAGAGTGGAGCAAAGGCTGTGGTCTAATAGAAAAGTGGAACTAGAAAGAAGGGGCAATTTTATTTATCAGAATTTCTTTTAATTCAGGCTGAAATTGTTTGGCATTTCTTAACAATAAATTCATATTTCAACTAAGCCTAATTGTCCTGGAAGTCCAAACTGAGTGTGTAAGTGTGTAATATACAATTATTTTACAATTATTTCACATAGGAGCCTGGACAGAGTTTTCTATGATGGAGTGGACATTAGAAGTTCAAAATTGATGGGCTTAATTTTCAGAGTAGAAATGTTGGTAATGCTAATTGGTAGCCATGACGTTTGCCCCAACAACAACAAAACAGCCAAAAGAAAGTTTTTTCTTCTTTTCAATGTTCCAATTTGCATCAAACAAAGCCAGCTTTGAAAAATGATCAAGAGAATGTGAGGGTTTGTCAAACAAGCATGTTCTTTTATGGACCATTTTAAACAAGAAGGTTACAAAATGCTGATGTTATATTTACTTGATGAAGTGAAAATTGAAAATTCAATTGAAAGTGCCTTTGCTAGTGTGCCATAAACTGACGGCAGCACCTGTTTAGTTTGTATTATGTGATGAAGCTGGTTTGTTAAAAAGATAATAAATAGGAGAAAAAATGAGTGTTTGGGGATTGGGTAATTAGATGTGAGTGTTACCTTTAAGCACAGCAGGTCTCAATATTTTGCTGAGAGTAATATATTCATCAGCCTAAAGGTTAATTATAAAAAAGTTTGAGTCATCTTCTCTACGTGCTGACATGTGGATTAAAATATGGACAAAAAGGAGCAGTCTGCATTGTGACATCTTGCTGTGGGAGGCAAAAAGCAGCAGAATCTGGTGGATCAATTAAACCTGTCAGAGTGGGCGCCCAGGTTTTAGTGATGAGATTTGGTTTCTGAACAAACAACCTGGGCCGTTAAATGGTGTGTGCCGTAAACCAAGATGTCACTCTTTACTTTGGGTGTCAATGGGCATTTATGGGGCCTGTTTTCATTTGGACCATCCTGTCTTGGGTGTTTTTAATCCAATAATCATGTTTTTGTCATGAAAGTATTGTTTCAGGTATTTAACTATAATTTAAGCTGGGAAATTTGAATTTAAAATAGGGCTTGATAGTGTTTAAACAATTCAAGGCAAGCTATACAAGAATGGTCATGTGACGGAATATATTATTCTACCTTTAGCAAAAAGCACCACTCATATCTATACCTATTTGACCTTTGTATCTGTTTGCCATGTTAGATGTAAGATTCACATCAGAGAAAGTCTGAGTATTGTACTGCGAGACAGGTCAAACACCAGTGCCATATTTTTCCAACTTACTGTCTGCTACCTTGGTCTATTGGTGGATATTGAGCTTTACTTGCCTAGATTTTTAATGGCGATGGAAAGGGAAGAAAGAAAGACAACAACACTGGCCTTGAATGTGTTATCTGCCAAAGCCACCATGCAGTTTAAGCTTTCCGCCTAATCATTTGCAAATTATATAAGAAAATCAGCCTAACTGCTTCCAGTATTTGATGAGCGTCCATGCTGTGTCGCCCCGCTGCAAGATCACATTCTTACTCACACATAATATGAAAACTATGGGCATGTCAGTGTGAGTGCGAGCTTTCGGCTTTCCATCACACGTCATTGCTGCTAACCTGCCACCACTTAGTATTACATATCAAAAGAGTGTGGGCATCTGAGTGTGTTGTGGGGGATTTGTGATGCTCTCCATTGCCTGCGAGCATTGTTGACACGGAAACCTTTGGACTAAGTGGCTGTCTGTTTGCGGCCTCATCATTATGAATGCTGTCAATCATAAATAAGTTCACTGCTTGTGGGCACATGCATGTGTGCTTTTGCATCAGGCGAATATTGTTGCAGTTTTAAAAAAATACTGCGATTGTCCATCGTTTTAGTACAGTTTGTTACCTTGTAGACTAGTTGATATTCTAACAATGTAACAAAGAGCCAAATCAATTCTGCATAGTTTACTCTGTGCTGTGCTGAATTTGCCCAGCACTGATAACAATTACAGTTTTTACACCTCATCTCCATGTGTGTCCATAACTGAGTTAACAGGTTCTTCTTATTCTCATCTTTAGAATTAAGATTTTGTCAATCAAGATGAGGTATTTCTTAATCAATGGCCTTCCATCTATCACGAGGCATGTTTGCCTAACGATCGAACGTCAGAGAACAATGTGAATCATTGTCGCAAAGGAAGTTGGAATAGGCTGCTTTTCCAGATAAGTTTAATTTCTATATGAGAAAAAATTTTAAAAAATCTGTGGAGGACAGCAGCTCTATGGGAAATTAAGTTACAGTATAGCCAAAGATAGATTAGCCAGCAGCAGATGTAGAGCTGGCGCATAGTAGAATGTACATGAAATTACATTCTAACATAATATGTTAATTAACAGAGCAGACATGTAGCACAGTCTTTTAGATTAGATCTCCAATCCATTGGAATCGCTGCATCACTGTTCTGCTGTTGTCTTCTGCTACATCCAGATTATTTCAGATGGTAAAAGCCCCTGTCCTGAACTGAAAACCTATATTTGCTGCAAAAACTTTGATCCATGTCTGCTACTGTGTACATTTAAGACAGGACAGCTGTCCACAATGTGCCCCAGAAAAAGAATCTGGAATTTACAAGCAACATGTTAAAAAATGTGTCACTATTGTAAAGGATGAAATGAATGGATCTGCAGTGACTCAGGAAGTCGGGTGAGAACTATTTAATCAATAGTTGTAGCAGCTCTCTTAAAACAAAATGATCTGTTGTGGGGCAGAGAGCCAGGAGGCCTACCTCAGGGACACAGTCGCAGGTGTGTCCAGCTAACGACTCTTCAATTCAGCCAACCTGTGGCCAGTTACCTGGGGAGCCTGCTTAAGGACGCTGGGATGTTCAGTCAGTGCTCTGATGTACAACCTGTATGGGAACCGTGAGCCAAGTTCCTACGACTGCTGTATTTGCATAACACATCTTTTTTCCCCCTGCAGTGTTAAGCTATTTTTTGCTTTATCCCTTTTTTCCTCCAAGGAAAGACCCCAGCGTGCCCTCCACGCTTCCCTGCCCCCACGCTCTCTGCGTCCTGCCGTCCCTGCTCTGCAGGTCTCCTGTGTTTTGTTTGGTTTGGTTTTTGTCCCTACATCTTGGAGAATAAACGGAGGCACAATAACACACTGCCAGAGGTTCCCTCCTTTTTTCGCTACAGGGGTTCGGTTCTTGTCGAGCCTTAACATTATCAGCGATACGTTCAAAGCTATTCCAACACCTTTCGCTCATTGTATCCTTTTGCTTACTCTGTGCAATCCGTAACTGATGAAAGCAGCTTTTCCTGCAGCGCCAGACATTTTCATCTATCAAAAAAGAAATGTTTCCCTTATTATGAGCACTACACAACCTAATTCCATTTAGAGACATGAATATGAACGGGAGGCATTTGTCCTTAGAGCTCTGAAGAGTAGAGGTTGAAAAGAAAAATCAAGCTCTGCTGATTGCCTCATCTCCACAGACATTCTATGATCAAATCAGCGTGAGGTTTCAAGGATTTCATCCTGATGCTAACGCATGTTTAAGAGTGACAGAACTCTGACTACACAGCAAAGGAGCTGAGAGGCTTCACTTATTTCAGGCTAACCAGTCCTGCAGAGTTCGTAAGTCGGAAAAGAATGGAAGCTGAACAATCATGCTTTGTAACAATGGGGCGTCTGTAATGATTCACAGAATAAAATCATTACCACCTCTAAAACTGATGAGGCAGTGTAGCAAAAAAGCGTGCAGATTAATGTTCAGGGCACAATGGAGAGACAGATGGATTGGCCGGCGATGGATTAGGGCATTTCCTGCCCTATCTTTCTCGACAGCACTTCTATGATTTTCAGATGGAGCTGTGCGGATTTAGATTTTATTTGGCTGTCACAGGAATAGACAGCTGGAAGTGGTGAGGAATCAGTCAATTTACCACCAGATGAAAAAGCTGACATCTACAGAATGGGACTACAGGTGGGCTTTAAAAATCCAAAGAGTCCAAGTTTAGCTGTGGAAATAGACCAGACTTTCAGAAAGTGGTGACTTCAATTTAAGAAGATTTCTTCGCTGTGATTCGAATTTCCATGAATAAAATGTAATCAATGAATTTCAAGCCAAGAGGGAGCTAACAAAACCTCCAAATGCATTAGTCATCTTTAACCTTGGGTTGGCCAGACAGGGCGAACAAATTTCAATAAGTAGTGCATATTTTCATTTAATTTTTCATATAAAAATGGTTAAAGAAGTAATTTCTCCCCATGATTTGATTAATCTTATCCTCAACGTTTAAAATTAATCTTGGACCCACAAGATATAATTAGGAAGAATCCTCAGCACAAATGAGCAGCTTTTCGCACAGGAGGGCAAAGTGCTGCTGTGGCGGGGAACTATGCACAAGCTCAGACTAAAAAAGTTATCATTTAAACTCTGTCTAACAGAATAATGGTAGACAATGAGTTACTGGACGACTTTCTTCGAGAGAAGCAGTCCTCCGAGGTCTGCACATATCAGCGGTGTTTGGGAAGCCGGCTAAGACATGCTCACAGGGACTATGTTGGCAAGGGGCAACACAGAAAAGAGAAAGCTTTTCTGTTTCCCTCTAGAACAGCACAGTTTCCCCTCTGCTCCTTGATTGAATTGTCTGCTGTCTACTTTCCTTCAGTTTAAGAAAAGGATTCAAGGAGATTTATTATCATTCCAAAACCTGTTAACACAAAAAGTGGAACGAAATTAGCAGGGGCTGCAAAGAGTCCTCCAGAGTTCAATAGTCTCACAGCATCTGGGCAGACGCTGTTCCTTGGCTCCTGCCTTTGGGGAGGGGGGACCAACACCGCGTAAGCGTGGTGAGTGGGGTCCATCGTGACGCAGGAGGCCCCTTTTTTTCTTGATCTGGAGATGTAAAGTCCTCTGTGCAGCCGTCACCACCCACTCCTGCCATGCTGCCATGCAGGAGCAGAGGGCGCTTTCTACCACGCATCTGCAAAACGATGCCAGGACAAAGCCCCCTAGTCTGTCACACCTCAACCTCATAATTACTAAAGATTAGATAGTGATAAATTCACAACAACACTTACATCATGACGAAAAGACCGCTGCGGTTGAGAATCCATCATTTTTAACATGCAGCATAACTATGAGGATATTTTGTACATGTTATTTGCATAAATGGACCTTGAATGTGCATTTCAAATTCCTGCATGTGAGTAATAAGTTAAGCATGAAAAACCTCTGTATTTGTGCATTTGGGTAAGTATCTTTTCTTTTTTCTCTGGCTTTTAGAGTGTTTTCAAGAATTGACAACAATATGACTGACTTGTCAATTTGGAACACCCCTTTACAAATACAATTCAGGTCTTGAGAGTGTACGACCCCAGGAAAATCTAATTAGCTCATTAGAGAAAAAGAAAACCTTAACCCTATTTTAGGTTAATGATAAGGCTGCGTCCAAAAAGATAAAGGCACAATAAATCTTCCTTAAGTTTTTCTTCCTGAGGGCTTCACAGGCTTTGCACTGTCTAGCGGTATTATTGTGTTTGAAGTTACTTGTGGAAGTAAGAGTGGGGTAAGTACCAATGGAACAAGAGCATTCTCAGTTCACTTCCACAGATTAGATGATCAAAGCCTCTTCTTGGTGGGGTTTGTCATAGAGGATTCCAACGGGAGCAAATGATAGCCTATTTTAAAGATTACTGTTCATTCATTTATCTTTTTCAGCATAAATAAGATAAAAAAGAAATTATTCAATGACACTTTTTTTCCTCCCCAAAAAGGAAACTGACTGTGCAGTGAGATTTAAATCAGTTCGCTCTTTAGTCTTATAATTAGTTTTCATCTGAGAAACATCAACTAACTCTTTCACATGGCAGTTGAGTTCAAACCAGCATGTGACAGATGATTAAAAACAGCCTCTTTTTACTGTCACAAGTGCATGATACATACAATAAAAAGTTTTAGCTTCCCTCTGCAATAATGTCACTTTACCAAAGCTTGGAATTTAACTTAAGTTATCTCATCTCGCTTTGTTATAATCACTTGACAAAACAAGTATAAAAAAAATTATTTTTACTGCCTTTTCTGTCTAATTTTATTGGATTTACATGAACAAATGTAGAAATCAATTAATGGAATTTATGGACCTTTTGCTAATAACAACATATAATCTTAACAAAGATGGACCTTTCTCAATTTGTGACAGATTGTTCGTAATGAATATTTGGATGCTGGCTACATGGAGTGATGGTTATTTTCCCTCAAACAGTATTGTCTCAAACTAAATTGGTGATTTACGGTCCTCCCTAATGTACTTAAGCCGTTGGTCGTCACTCTTTTAAACCTAACGTTGTGAATCTTTCTAATTGTATTTGTCCATATGGTGCTTTTCGTTGCTAAATAGAATTTCAGCTTACATTTCACTGGAATAAGATAAAGTTGGCTGCAATATTCAGTATTTAGCGATATATTCTCAATGGACTTGTGAAAAATTGCTAAACAGAAACTTAAACCTGTAAAACTTCTGCAGCCATAAGAAAACACAGATAAACCCTTGACTGTGTATGGGCTGACTTTTCCAGCACCAAAATGTACCCTGTGCCTCAGGAAATACCTTTAAGGCTGCACATGCTGCAAAACACTGTCTTCAGTATCTCACCAATTTCTTTTTTGCTCTTAGCAGTCAGCCTACAGTGCAATGGGAGTCCTCCCGGAAACACATGTTCTACAAACAGCCCACAAAACATGGGCTTTGTGTTTCTGTCTTTCTGTTAGGGCAAAAAATGGAAAATTTGACAGTGATGAATAGTACAAACATTGCTGTGACTGAGTTTGCTCAGAGCTCGAGGCCTGGTGGTGAGTATCGTTTGGCAAAAGCACATAAGAGTGGCAAAGCTGGTGTAGTAAAATGGGCCATGAGTGTATTTTTTGTTTATCTGGTGTTGGAAAAAGATGGCCAATGCTTCGCTGGATCCGGTGTGTCTCTATTTTTGATTCTTAATTAATATACAATCTGATACCAGCAGAGCTTACAGAAGATAATAGCTGGAACTGAAGGGAATCTGCTTGATTTCAACTAGTGATTTACAGCTGAGACTCCTGCTGTTGTACCCTGAAGCAAAGTAGCAAACCAAACAGTTTGTGTAAACATCAGAATAAGGGGATTGATGATTATTTAAATTCAGACTGTGGCAGGCCAGCCTCGGGAAAGGGCATCTGTGGGGGAAAACTTTTGTCACAAGTGGAAGGCTGACAACAAAACAGCACCTTCAATAACTATTCTTGGGAATTCTCAGACTCCGGCACAAATGTAACACGTGGTTAGACCTGTTCATAATATCTTGGTAACAGAATGAAGCCTGAAAAATCAAAGGAACATGTATTTGGAAGTATTTTTCTTCTGTTTAATACATGTGAGATGGCTGGCATGTTATAAATAATACAGTTTTTGGAAGTAAAAATTGCCTTAAGAGGTGTTTTAACTTTCTGTGATGTTTCATTGTGTTAGAGACTAACACACTGACAGCAAAATGTTTGAGATCCGGAAAGTTAAAGTAATCATTCATGTTTTGCCGCTGTGGCTTCAAACTAATATTTAGGATGTTTGAGAAAATGTTTAGCAGCCCTTCTGGGTCTTGGCTTGTATTTATGATGTCTTCACTTTAAAAAAGCTTTGTGTGGACCGACCAACATGCAAATGGTGTTACAACTGATTTTTCATAATATTTCCTTAAACAAGGCCTTCTCTGAAAGGCATATCATGTGGATGGAGGCATATATTGCTTTGATACCTTTGCATGCATTCCAGCCGGGAGTTAGTTTCATAGACACTAGCACAGCCCCATACAATGAGAGGTATAGGCTTTTAAAACTGAGCTGATAACAAGATTCTCCTCTTTAGTATTCTTAGCAACAGAGCCATTTATCACTTTTCTTCAAACAATGTTGTGTCACCTTAAGCCTGGAAAAGACCTGTCTTTGGCAATTGTGCTCATATGTCCATATGGTTTGAACAATAGAGATTAACACTGTATTTGTGGATTTTACTGCAAACTGTGTAAACAAATTTCTGTTCCTGAGTCAATGCTGGGATTTCCAAGGCAAAATTATGCCTGTTTTTATGCAGTGGCACATGGGAGGCTGACAACTGTTGTCTGAAATTGACATTCAGCTTGTGAATAAATAGTTCACCAAAATCTTGGAATCATTTCATGATATGTCCTTTAGCCAATGGACTATTCACTGAATCATCTAACGATGAGGAATATCATTTTGAAAAGGCTATGGACCTTTGATAGAATGTTAAACCTCTGCCAACCTCTTTATATTGACTCACTAAAAGTAGATGCATTTGGAAAATAGAGAGAGACAATCATGAGATACAGTTTGTACTTTTACAGTTTTCTCTGCTTATTATAACTAAACAAATGTCATCAAGCTGTTGACAGTTGATATTTATGCATTTCACTGTAGGTGGTTATCGCTCTTGTGGACATTTTCGAATGTGCACAAACACAAAATTAAAGCGGAAAAAATTGACTTTATGAATCAATATAGTAAATGAAGTCCATCATTTTACAAACACTTCAGTTTGTGTTGCTAATCTAATCATTATTGTTTCATACACTATGTGGACAAAGGTATTCACTCACCTGCCTTGACTTATTAATGTACTTCTTTTGGCAATCATTCAGCCATGAAACCCTGACCTGTGGCTAGCGCTCTTTCAATATTCAGAGTTTTGGCAAAAATGGCAGGGCAGGCATACAGCCCCTTCTTTCTGCCTTAAATGTCAACTGATAAAACATCATTCCCCTAACTTAAATAAAACCTGTGTCAATTACATTCCGTTGGAATCAAGAGGTATAGACAATGGATGGAATTCAATATACAGTAGGTACCTATTAGTGGAAATCATATTTACTGTTGAGCTTCAGCCTCTATCAGATGCTCTATCAGATGCTCTTTTTATGTTCATGTCACTGACCTGTGGCCAATTAACCTCACTCACTGCAAGACATTCCCCTTTCAGAGGCTGAAAATAGTAGAATTACCACACTTTCTATATTTTGGGATACATTTGGTTACACTTTCACACACTCTGACAAACTACTAGATTACAACAGGTTGAATGCTCTGGCCATGTGGTTGTATTTACTCATGTAGTTCAAAGGCATTTCCAAACTTAACCAAACCAGTCACAACCAAATAATACAAGGGTGACCTTTAATCACGACATACTTTGTAACAAGTGAGGAGTTAGCCTATCTGGCTTCATAGTCACTCCAAGAGTAAACCTTACCCAATTATGGGATGGGATATATACAAGTGCTGTTTTAAACCAGAGTGAACAAAGGTGTCATGATCCTGTCTGGCTGGATGTGGTGCTGTTTTTTAAACTCAATCTCCCAATATCAGCTGTCACCATAAGACGGTACAGACGGTGATAGAAGTAAACCGTTGAAATATGTGATGTGCAATTTCACTGAAAATGATGTGATTGGTAATACAAAAAACCTAAAGCCCTTCCAGCGTTAGGTGTTCTGTGTGCTTGGAGTCCCTTTGTGAAATTGGTAAGTCTAGTTTTGACACAATGATCCATCGTATTTTGTTTCACAGTAGATGATCACAATGTGGATCTATTTTTTTAGTTGCTTTAGTATGCAAATTCCATTGATATAGATAACTCAAATCTGACGATGATTAATTCATCAAAAGAATTAGGTATTCTCATTGCAGATAACAAAATTACGCAGCAATTCTCAAATCTATTTCTGTGAATAACAAAAAGCACTGTGCATATTTTCATCTTCCCACTCCACTCCCAACGTTTCCATCTATCTTGAAAATTGAAAATAAATAAATAAACTTACTAAGATTCACTCCTGTGCCTATCTTTCTCCATTAAGCTAAAGGATTTTAATTTCAGTTTTTATTTTGAGTCTGTGAGAATTCATGTCTCTTCTCAATTTCCTGAGTTGAGCTCTCGTTAAGTTCAAAGGTTTGGTTCGACTGCAAAGAAGAACAAGGGTTTTCTCTTGTTCGAATCAACTTCACATTCAGACAGTGTCACAGCTCACATCAGTACAAGATCAAGGATGGGTGCACATTTCATCCTTCTTCTCTTAGCCACGTCTCCCCACCTTCCATGGTGCTTTCTCTGCTTCTTTGTTGCATCAGTCAAATTCTCATATTTTTAGAAAATAATAAAGCTACATTTTAACCATGAGGATAAATCACTTGCTCTTGCTTTTTTATTGTACATACATTACTGTTGGATGAATCAGTTTGGATTTGTCAACTCTCATTAACCTTTTTCTTTCAATTTCCTCTAACAAAACTGAAATATCAGTAACAAAGACAAAATAAGTCATTCATCCAACCTGATTGAATGTGGCTTCACTCAAGATTTTATTGACCCCAACTTACTCTGATGTTGAAAGGAAATTAATTTCATGCTTTTTCATGTTCATTCACGTAGCTGTTTAGTGTTGTTTTTATATCTACATGAATTACAACGCAATTTAAATTAAACTGTTTGTAGCACTTTGGTTTCATTGCTAAGCTAAGGAAATGTTAACTGATGCATCTTCTTGATCAGTTAAACAACGTTCTGTTTCTATATCTTTTTTTTAAAACTTTCTGCCATATTAGTCTATTTTACAGTGGCCCAGAAGATTAAATGCATACGAAAGCAGAAAAACAATTAAACAAGCTGGAACACAACAAAATAAACTGCAATGACACAAAATGAGCCAGAGGTTATTTAAAAAAAATCAGTAACATGACAAAAAAAAGGTAGTATGATTATTAATCTTGGATAAGGTAGTTTGTGCAGGCATCTGTTTTTTTTCCGTTTATGTCTACTGTACTCTGTCCAATGGGTAGCTCTTTACATGTATATGTGAAGAGACACAGATCACATATTGTTTATTTTATATTTTGGATTTCAATTAAAAAAATTCTACCAACAAAAATAAATAGCTAGAGCACTAAAGGAACAGTTTTTTTTTGTAAGAACCATATACAAACAAATAAAGGCACACATTTAAAATACAGATTGAAAGCTATTATTAACAGCATACGCAATCACAAATACAAAAGCAAATACAGCAGGAGTTTAAGGAACAATTATTTATACTCAACATTATCAAACAATGACAACAATTGTTGGGCTCTTAAGAAATGGCAAACACTGTAATCCCGGTTTTGAAATGTGTAAAATTCTGATGTGTTTAATTTTTGCATAAAAACAATTAGCTTTTTTAAATGAAATGCTTTTTTACTTTGTTTTGTTTTTTTGCCACAAATAAACCAAAATTGATGTCACCGAATCTTTTACAGAAATGCAATTTTGGACCAAATTACAATAAAAAGAAAAACAAAACAAAATCTTCCAAATCACTTATTAAAATCCATAAACAGTAAACATTTAACTTCCCTTGTGGTTTAACATCCATTGCGGGTTACTCTGCCATGTTGCAGCTTATTTTCTTGTGTTGCAGCTTTTGTATTCATTGACACTCCTGAGCCACCACCTTACTCTATCTAAACTTCATTTTTTCCTTCTATGATACATGCATACAAATCCTGCGTACACGTAGTCATATTCCTGTTGATGTTTTTGATCGCCCTTGAAGTGGAGCTGAGAGGCTGTTCGGGCATTTCATTTGTGTGGGTCGCTTTGCCTTTGCACAGTCACACTTTTATTTCCCCTAAGGCCACTTTAAATACCTCTCACAAGTAGGAAAGGATCCAGTGACCAATACATGCAGCCCAGCCTAGCGTAACTGTAATCCTATCTGCTCTGTGTTTTTGGCCTCGATGTGACATTGACAGGACCTGCTGCAGAAATTGCTGTTGGATAAGGTCTGAACCTTCCCTCTGCTTTCCTTTAATGTTTCTACAACACTAAGTTGCATAAAGCTTTGTGGGAATCAATGAAATAGACATACATTTATTTCATACTTATTTTACAAGATAAAGAAGTTTTTTTTTAAAAAAAGCTTAACATTTTTTACTTTATCACCCAAGTTTGCTTGAATTTTAAACAATCATTTTTCCACACTAGTGTGGATCTGAGTTCTGAAAACACTGATGTGTGCTGCCCTGCATGAGAGCCAGAGAAGTAAAAACAGCCATCATTAAGCTGCTTGAGAGCATCTATCTGGGTAGATGGGACACTGATATTGAATCTAGATGGGATGAAACAGATCTATTTTCACTCTCCGTGACACACACACACACCTCCATTCCTCTTCTAAATAAATGCTCTCCAGCTCCCTCGGTCGGCTTTTTCTCTCCTTCCGATATCAGCTTTCTCTGATGGCCCCCATGATCCGTTGCTCAATCAGATGAGGGACTGCGGTTCATCTGCATTCACGGCCAGCAGAGAAACAGAATCACAAATGGAACCTGTAGTATTATTTGAAGCCTGTGCTGTACAGGAAACCTAACCAGCTCCATTCAGACAAGGACACACACTCCATCAGTCCTTTACTTTGCTCACATGTCGTTACCGGAGTCTGTGAGGCAGCACAAATCACCCCTGATCCTCACTCCACAGCTATCTTGCAGGATGTTAGACTCGGCTGACAGATGATACAATTCAAATCAAAACGTGACCTCTGGCAGTTTGTACTCTGTGCATTCTTTAAACTGTAACAAGACGTTTAGTGACTGTAGAAAAACGTCCTACAATCTGTGACTATTTTGTTGAAAAGACTGGCAGATATGTAGTAATGACAGATTTAAATTGATATTACTGATCTCAGCTTAAATCTTTAATTGTTTATATTCATATATGTACTCCTATGGCTTGGTTGTTTGAAGAGGCACCTGTTTAGTAGCCAGGAGATCCTGGGTTGAAGTTCCAACAGTTCCTTTTTCATTCTACAAATTCCTTTGGGATCAGTAATGTATCTGTCTATCTATTATCATTTAAATATCACTGTGTATAAGCAGCACAAAGCACCAAGCAATCTTTTGGCTGATAAGAGTTTTACTAACTGCTAGTGAACAGGAGGATTTACTTCAATACATATTTACCTGACGCTTAAAGAGGATTTTCTCAATAGCAACTTGAATTACTGATTCAAGTCATGATTGGACAAGAGCTCAATTATATATAGATTAATTAATCAAGCTATGGTCACCACAACAAATTTGAATAATTAAACCAAACATTCACAACTAACTGGAAGTATATCCTGCCTCTCCAGATATATAAGTGGGGGTCATTATACAGTAAATGCATCTAACGTTACATGTTTTCAGTTCTTTTTCTATCTTTCATTATGAAATGTCATTTGGAGAAAATTCATGCAGAGCTGAGGAGAGTGAGACTCTCCAAGGTGGACTAATTACTAGACTCACCATGCAGTCGTTGCATGCTGACAGTTCGGCGATTTGTTGTCTGCTTTGAAAGCTGTGATTTTCATTTTTTTTTACCTGAGCTTTAAAGCATATCCTTGGATCTTCCTACAGTCCATTTTTCCACTTTCTGAATAACTTGAAACATCTCTTGAAGCCGTTATGAAGCTATCGTTATCCGCCATCTTTTGGCAATTTCAATGCGATGGGTCCTCAGTGTGGTAAAGGCATTCACATGATGAGCAGTTAGCTCGATAGCTAGCTAGCCAACCTGTGCCACGAAAAAAAGTGGTATCAATGAACACTTATACCGTTTGCATATTTTCCTACAAAAAGACTTCTGTATGCTTGGTGTGATTTTTTGACAAATCATTTGGATTTCTTTTAAAGTAATAATAGTGATCAACATTTTACAAAAAAAGTGCAGTTGAATGAGCTGAAAGTTTATGAATCACGCATATCATGACTTTATTTATAAGCTAATACAATATGAGTCTAACTGAAAACTATCTGAGTTACTTTCATGATACTGATTGCTGTTGTGACTCTCGCTTCTTACACACTTCATCATGACCCCATACCTGACCCTTTTGTTGTCATGGCAAAAGGACATCTTTGTCTAGTTTTTGTCATGTAGTATAGTGCTGTACAGAAAAACAGGGCAGAAAAGTTAGAAACCTCAGTGTCCAAGCAAACTGGGTGCTCCAGGGCAGTTTCAGGGCCAGGAATAAGAAAAGGATAACATGACATACATAATGAAAACCAGATTTTTTCATAGTTTACTCACTTCTCCAGTTTTTCTTAAATGTGTTACCAGCATGAAAAGCACAAGGCTGAATGTAAACGTTAATTATAAACAATTCATCTTCTACAGTCCAGAATATCAGTGTGGGGAAAACAAACCCACCTCCATACACACCCTCATTAAAGTAAAAGGTCACTTTAATTTAACAGAGTTCACTCCACTCATGTGTTATCGTGAAACACAAAGTTGCAAGCCCCTGACCTCCAGGTGTCTGGATTCATAATTAACGTCCATCTCCGAGTGTTTCTCCACTGGCAAAACGTTGGAGAAGTTTAACTTTTGATTAACTGTAAGGCTTTAATTCTAGTGGAGGTCGGTCGCCAAGTGTGAAAAGTAAAAAGTTTAGAAGTAAACTTCAGGAGTTGAGCAATATCTTCCAAATTAACCAGATCTTTCCCCACTGTAATCTTGATAGGATTTAATGACAAAACCTGTACAGTATATTTAAGTTGTGTTTCATCTGCCATCATTCTGAGAAAAACAAACATACTGCAGTCCTAAGTGATCCTATATGCAGTCAATTAACGCTCGGTTGTTCAAACGATTTTCATATGGGACCATTTTTTTCTCACCTGAATTGCACCAACCTATGAAAGTGTGCACAGACTGGGATCTCTTTCACATCGCTCCAACAGAAATTCATAAAGGAAGCCCCGGCAATAAAACCAGCAAAGCCAATGATTGTTAGAGAATCACACGCCTGCAGTAAGAAAATAACCAAAGAGAACCTGTTATTTATATTTAGGGGGTAAGAACATAATTAATCCTGCTGCTCTTCATGGATCAAAGCACACATTACAAAAGGTAAGTAGGTGTATTCATACAACATATGAAAATTAGAGGTCAGATCTATTGTGTGTTTGCATGCAACCAAACACAAGCGGTCTCCGGCTGCTTTTTTTAGTTTAGTTTTTTCAGGCAGAAAGCACAATAGATTTGGAGTCAATACGGGAACATAAGGAGACTGTAATGATTTTTTTCCCATCGTGATTTTAATAAGACAAGAATGAATAACATGAATAATTCAAGAGGTCTATTTTTGGGAGTTTTTTAAAAGCAGGTTTAAAACTTGAATGAAAATACACAGTTGATGTTTCGGAACTGCTGGACTGTCCAGGCGGAAAAACAATTGTCCTTATTGAGCTAAAGCAATGACTGCTGTTTTACAGAAGGCTAGGGGCCCGACAACTCTGGTTAACGTTCCATTGATGGTTCTTCAGTTTAGCTCTGTTGTGGAAAAGAAGGTCACTGTGGACAAAGCATTGTTTAACTGCTTTGTATTGTAGAGGCTTCCCCACCATTTTGCTGGGGCAATCAGCCCCCTTCTCTAATGGCAAAGCCAGGGCTTTGGAGGCCATTTGGTTGGCCACTACTCGCTGATCCCTAAAAGGGGAGGAATAAAAGCCAATTTGTCAGGGCCACCTGGTGGCGCCAGAGGGGGACGAACTGGGTTTAGGCATAATTATATAGATGGTGAACATTATCCATTGCTATTGTGTGTTCATTAAATTTTTCTGCCTTGTCTGCTTTCGGAACTTCATGTGAAGAAATCAATTAAAGTCAGTTCTGTCCCGGATCAAGCTGAAGCTACATGGTTGAAGTCTGATGTCTTCCCAGTAAAAATAACAATATTAAATGAGTGAGGGAACTATTTGTGCGCCTGGTCTGTCAACTGTGGCTCCCCGTTTCTGAAATGTTGTGTGAAGTCAGAAAAAAAAAAAAAGAAATCAAGGAATTATGTCCAAGATAAAGTACACCAGTTGTTCACAGCAAGTTGACATGGTGACAAAGGCGACAACGGTAATTCTGGGATCAAGGTATCAACCGGAAATCAGTGCTATTGGTGTTGTCACCTGCCTTGGTGACATTTGGAATACGACATTATATTTGATCCACAAATTCCTTCTTCATGGCATTCTGTATGTCACAAGAGTAAGACATTTGCTGCGAATGCACACACAGCCCATCACACACACTCCTCGATTTAGAAGAGAAACATGAAAAAATAAATCCATCTATCCATAAATGGATAGAAGTCATACAGAGTTCTCAATCCGTCACCAAACTAGAAATAGCCAGCAGAATTCAGCAACATGGTCCCTCAGTTCCTCTGGAGAAGATCTATACAAAAATGTCAATGAAATACCAAACTTTGAAAACATGGCTTGTTCAATCACAGTAATTGGGCATAATCACTCTTTTAGAATGATTCTTGTGAGCCTGTGTATAAACTGAAAGTAGTCCGGAATAAATCCCACCTTAAGGGAAACAACAGGTTTAAGAACCCATCTAAAAAAAAGTTTCTGTTTGTATCTATAGTCAGATTTTGAAAAGCATTCCAAGCACAGCAACCTCATGTTTGTGACAAACAACCGTTGTATGCTTAGGAGAATGAATGATTTCTTACCTTTATTTCAGGATCCAGCCAAGAAGATCCAGAGAAAAAAGGGGTCATGAAAGGTAGGGAGAAAAAAACAGAAGCAAGAGGGAAGAAGCAAAGTGTCATTAAAAGACAAACTAATACACAGACAAGCAAACAGGTTCAAAAGGGGAAAAAAATCTGTTTTTGGTAATAATGGAGAACATAATGTGTTTCTTCCTGGCTGTGTGATTGACTGTGAACATAAAGACGTATTAATGTTGTTTACGCAGCGAAGTTGAGGGCAAAACATGAAAAAGCCTCACATAAAAGCTACGATGCATCATTTTCTGAATGGGTTCCCTGCCTTTCCAGGGTCATCTTTTAACTCAAGTTACACGCACCACTGTAAGTCTGTTTTGATAGCTCATATTTTAACTTTAAGAAGCGCAGCGCTTTAAAATTGTTTTCTGATCTTATCCTCGAAATTACGTGAGCCAAGCGAGAGACGGGAGGCGATAGCGCTCATCACAGCTGAAGATTGAATAGCAGCACCTTTTTACAAAGAACTGCGCCAGAGGATGAGCTGATGATATGGGTATTAGCCTGAAAAAAAACAACAAAAAATAAAAACATAGGGATACCAAAGTGATCCCAGGTATGAGCTTATAAGGAAGTACATTTTGAAGATACAACCTTTCACATGGAAGAGCTTTTTAATATCTGCATCCTGCAGACACAAATTAGGTGCATGCCAATTTTATTGTAGTTATTTTTTTCATTCTGCTAAGCTGGTCTACCCACTCAAAAAACTCTTTCTTTTATCTGTCCATCCTTTGTTAAAGTATTCATAATTAGCTCCCTAGTAGGAACAAAGGCTGCCAGGCAGTCTGTGCTACGTCTGCCCGGGATGGCAACCTGATAAAGTCTGGCCCGAGGTCAGGTTTGAGATGAGATGAGGAAGTCAAAGCCATATGAGCAGATGGAGTCTGAACAGATCAATGTTTGGAGGTCTATGGATTTCAGAGAGAGGCGAGGAAGTGTGGGCAGTGTGGAATGGATTCGGCGTTCAACCTGCTGAGTATAAAAGATCTGTGGGACCGGAGAAGAGACACAGTAATAGCATTTCATCAAAACAAAGAAAAACTCTGTACTCGGTGTAACACCTCAGTTAGTTTCATTAAGGATTTCGACACAGATGAACGACCCGATTGCTTTGACCTTTCAGGGAAGAAAGGAACACTACATACGGTGTGATGAGAGATCACATTAAGACACAAGGACAAAGAGTAAGCTCTGATAACAGGACAGCGTCCAGAAAACACTTGGAATATTCCAAAGTTAATAGACAAAAAAAAAGACTGCTTCTGCTGCTCGAAAAAAGGAATTTAACACCTTGGTAGATTGTGAGGCTTTGTCTTTCTACAGATGCAGATGGATTTTTTTCCTCTCATCCTCTTCTCTAGTCATTCGAGTGAACAGGAATACAAAAGTTACAGCACATGGGATGAGATATGAAACTTGTCAAGAGCATATTACATTTGGAAAACGAGAATAGGAGAGAACGAAGATAAAAGTATAGCTCTGGAAACTTGACGTTGGCTTTGCACAGATAAGAAATTCTTTGACTCCTTCAGAGTTAAAAGTTCTCACATTTGCTGAACTGTGTCTTATATTTATCTTTTTACCCTAAATTTTTACCTTATTTTAGGATTGATGGCGATATGCCTCAGTGCACCAGCCAGTCGTGACATGACTGATCACTGACAGATTACATTACATAGGAAGTTACACATTGATACGTTTTGTTGGAAAATCATGCGTTCTTGTATTTGTAGTTATTTCACACCTGTGGGGGAAGTTTCAATATATGATGAGGTTAACTGAAGTCTGGCTCAGACATTAGGGATTTAGAGAGGTAATAACCACAAAGGGCATCTTTGGGAAAAAGTACCTCGGAGGGGCAATTTGAAATGGAAGGAATGTTTCCCTTTTCCTGAGACAGAAAGTCTCCTGACAGAGAGATAATAAGATGGTGAGGGCAGAGGAGGTATATATACATATATACCACGGTATAAATGTGAGGCAAAAAACCTGTTTGTTATTCTGTGATGGGTTATTGGTTTTAGCTTGACTTCAACTTGAAAATGTTTCTTGGGACACCGGTCACATCAATGCATTAATAATATTCACGACTTAAAAATGTTGGCAAACCAAGCACGGTCTCAATGAGAACTACAATAAAGCATTGTGCTTTGTGGTGAATCTGTGGATTAAAAGTACTCTGAGTGGCCAGGCTGGACTGGAAAAGTCTTATGTAAGCACAGTCCATTTAACAGTTGGCTGCTGCTTTCCATCTCAATTCTGATTGAAAAAGGTCAGAATTCAGTGACATTATATCTTCTAGCTGTGACAGTCCTGAAAGCGAAAGCTAGAACTCTCTGAAGGATGTAACTTTATATTCTGCAATGCAGATGAGGGGTATGGTGGAGATGACAAACTTGAATTTAGGTCTTTAGGTGAGCAATTTAGTGGTACAGACAGCAACACAGAGGAGACGCATTAGCTGACATCTGTGGTGACGAGACGTCGTGGCCTCTGTTTTACCATCCAGTGCACTCCAGGTAATTATGCACCAGCAGGCGCACAAAGACATGTCAGAATAAATTCTAGCAGCAGCAACCAGAAGGAAAATACTCATTTAAAATGATCTTCCATCTCATAAAGAATCGCATCCAATTTCAGTACAGTGTACACTGTACAGTGTGAAGCCATTTATCATGAGCTGCAGGCTGTTAACATCATAAATAAATTGATCATCATCAAACATGCCTGCAATTTCTTATAATTGATGTTTGAGGGAAAATATTAAATCAGCAGATATATTTCATTACGATGAATTAATGTGGAATCCAGTGAAAAGGCAATGGGGATTTTTACTATTTTTAACCACAAGAAAACACATAGAAAAAAATAGATATTTCTTATTTGGCTCCTCCAGAAAACAAGTCTATTAGGTTTAGTTTCACAAGGATTTATAGTATTCCACCATGAGAAGCTACATATAATAAACCTAATAATTCTAGTTTTGAATGTTGTTGAGGATCTGCGGCGTTGTGGTCCTTTGGGTTTTTCTTATGCTAATTCTTTCTGTGGTTTTGATTTTGACCTTGTCTTGTGTTTTTCAGTTTACATCCAGCCTTATTCAGAAGTAATTCATCCTCTTGCATTCTATTGAATGCCGTTATTTCGCTGAATCCACTCACTGCACTGTGTTTGGTGTTCACATTGGGACTTGTGGACTTCCAGCCACTGCAGGAAATTTAGTTCTTAATTTAACTATCTGTCCTTCTTATGCTGTTTGTCTGAAAATTTATTTCAGGACTAAACAAAGGATCCCGCCTTATACAACGCACCCCTGAAAATCAAGGATCAGACAGGAGTTAAACATTTGTGACCTCTGAAGCCTCATCTTCTGAATGAAAGAGTCTGACCAAGGCGTTCTTCGATCTGTGAAATGCTGATGATTTTGACCTGTGGCCTACTAACGCTGCTATATTTGCTGGCTCAACAGCTAGAACAAAAAATAATCAGGAAAACACAGTGAAAAGCATGAAATAATTTGTACATGTTTTGAGCCAGGATTGAATACTGAATGTCTTATATTAAATTCATAAATACGATCAGAACCTGCAAAGGAGCAATCGAACAGAGTTAAGAGTTAACAAACAGATATCACCATTTGTCTTTTATCAAAAAAATTTTATTTACGATAGCTGCCTTTTCAGTCAGTTTTCACTCATTTTAACTATGTTTGTTCTAATATGTGCTCATGTGTTCAATACTGATAAAACACACACTTAATTTTCAGTTTCTTTTTAGTGTAAGAAATTCTCCCCTTTTAGCTCCCTGCAAAGACAGTGTCTTTGTGTCTGGTCATGAAAAATATCTGGTCCTCTTAAGATCCACATTAACAGCCAAATCCGTGAAAGGTGTAAACTTGCCTTCCCATCCCAAAGCACATTTTCTTGCGAACATATCCAAAGCAAAACCAGTTTGGTGTGCACTGAAAAGTACTTCAGGATTGCCCGACCCTGAAACTGAAACCATAAACATGAAGCCATAAAAGAAGATCTTCCACCCATTCTCTGAGCTCCTTTTGCATGAAAAACAGTACAAAAAAGGAGTGTTAAGCTCATTTTTCAATTTGGGTTTTGTCTGGCATTTTAAGCGACAATAAATTGTTTTAACATTGTAGATTTCCCACAATACATGGAAAAGCAAGCCTTGGGACTTTTAAGGAATATAATGAATTGTTTGGTAGAATTATTTGTATTATCTTTTATTCCTGTGTGTCTCTAGTCTATTCTCTTTTGCCCTTTTTTTCTGCTTAACTACATCAGTGGGGCAGTTAAACAATATTAGTGTTCACATAGCACAAAAAATGTCTTTAAAATTCCTGAACCGTGAGTCCCAGGTTAAATTCCCTGCTGTCCAGACCATTACCAGCCCTCTGGTCTGCCTCTATGAAAAGTCTGCCGCAACAGCCCCTAACCCCCATTATTATTATTATGCACACCGCATCCTCTTCATTCTCAGTCCTACAGATTTGTCCCGCTGGCAACAAACAGAGGTGGGAGATAGAAATGATTACTACTTCCAGCAGGAGGGACTCCTGACAGCAAGAGAAGCCTGACGGTAATTGGAGCTGAGATACTACTGATACTCACTGGCACGGTATGACCAGTAGAGAAGAACAACACATGGCACTGAGATCTCCCTGCCCCTCTTCAAAGTCACTCGCTTCAACAAGCAGAGCTGGGACACAAAAGTAATGTATCTCCTAATTAGCTGAAAGAAAGAGCCGAAACATCTCACAAGTGACCCTAGCCGCTGCGCCGAACAACCGCCGAACGGGGTTTGAGCAGATCTGGGATCTCGTGGCTTTGTTTGACTAATAGAAAAACTCGGGTTAAAGTCATCTGAAGTCATTGCTTTGTCAATGTCCTGCAGAGACAGGCTACCTTTGGAGGCCTTTTACTCTCCATTCAGGCCAGTATAGCCAAATTAGGTCATTCAGAGATGAGATTTGCATTTGTCTTTTTATTTAAATGCACCCCACACAATTCTTATAGGAACTATTCTCAGTTAGATTTGACTTTTGTCACCAGGGTGGAACATTTGATCTGTTTTTCTATTTATAGAGCAAGAAAAGGAGGTCTGTATGCACCAATGCATGATGTCAAAGGTCCTAACCAAGTAGTAGAACAAAACCAAGCTTTTTTTGTTCACTAAAATCCTTCAACCGTCCGTGGAGTGTAAGTGACCGAACATGCAGAGAAATTTGAAGCAAAAAGGAAAGATACAGTTTTTGAACAAGTGTGGTGAGTGTGTGAGTAATGGGACAAACAGACAAATGTTTATCCCCACATTATAAAACTGTCTTAATCCAATACATGAAAGGTATATGAAATGTTTGAGATTGTATTCCAGCGTGTGATGATTCTTCTACAAACACACACAAACATTTTTTTTCTTTCAGGCAGGAATAATGACAAAATTGTCAGATGAAGCATACTAAACACTAGTTTCTAATGGAAATTTGGAACTTTTACGAACAAAGCAAAGTGAAAAAGGGGTTGCTCATTTAAAGTCAGCATATATTTAAGCTTGATGGTGATGAGATTTGGATTAAAAGCACTTTGGAATTATTGTTTTTAATCTATGGGCTCACCACCCATAGGAGGGGTCAAAGGGGTAAGGTGCAGTGTGGTATGGGTGGCAGCTGGAGACGGGGACCTTGGCGAACAGACCCCCGGCTGCAGGAGCTGACTCTTGGGACATAGAATGTCTCCTCTCGTGGGGAAGAAGCCTGAGTTGGTGTGCGAGGCGGAGAGATTCCGGCTAGACATAGTCGGTATCGCCTCTACACACAGCTCTGGCTCTGGAACCAGCCTTCTTGAAAGGGGTTGCACGCCATCTTGGTGCCTGGGTGGTGGGGTTCACTTCGGTGAACAAAACGGTAGCCTCCTTTCGCCTTCGTGTGGAGGGACGAATGCTGACTGTTGTTGGTGCTTATGCACCTAACAGCAGTGCAGAGTACACACCCTTTTTGGAGTCCTTAGAGGGGCTGCTGCAGGGTGTAGAACTACGAGCTCCTCCATTTTGGAAGGAGCCAGTTGAGATGGCTTGGGCATCTGATTAGGATGCCTCCTGGTCGCCTCCTTGGTGAGGTGAGGTGTTCCGTGTTCCACTGGGAGGAAGCCTAGAGGAAGACCCAGGACACGCTGGAGGGACTATGTGTCTCGGCTGGCCTGGGAACTTATTGGGATCCCCCCAGAGGAGCTGGCAGAAGTGACAGGGGAAAGGGAAGTCTGGGTTTCCCTGCTTCGGCTGCTGCCCACGCGACCTGACCCCGGATATGCTGTGGAAAATGGATTGATGGGTGGATGGAAAAAAAAACTCAGATAACTCACATCTAAGATAAAAGGAAGCAGTTATACCAGTGTAATTACAATGTGCTTCCAATAATAATTACATTGTGATAACAATAATGGGATAATAAACTTTTATTCCACAGGAAAGCTGTGTCCAAGAATAGGATATTTCTACTATACCCCAAGGCTTTTAAGACTGAAGTTAAATCAATCCAATTAACTTTATGACACGATGATTCTCCTATCATATACATCCTATAGGTAACATAACACTGACCTTAATGTTTTTTTTTCATAAATTCATATCAGCACAATCTCTTCTAATTCAAAGATGTGTTACAGATTAGAAGCTCTGACAGGGGAAACAGGGAGGCCTCTAGCTGGGAGCTTTGATATGTAGACAATCCAGGAGGATGGAGATGAGAAACCAAGATCAAACCTCAAGCAGTGGAGCTCTTTTCAGACTAACTGATAGTAAAACCGCCGCAGGCATTATTGGAGATATCATCATCACATCATACGTTTCCATCTGTCTTTGTATCTCTTTATCGCTGCATTTAGAAAAATACCAAGTGAGCTGGGGATCAAACCCATAGATGCACCTAAAATGATAAAAGCATTGAAAATTTAGGAAATATGCCTACTTATTCAGTTGCAGGGCAGTTGATGTGCTTTTGTCTGATACCTCTATATCATTTTATTTCCGATTTTAGAATGTTACACCACGCTTTTTGGTTTGACCCTAAAAATCTGTTTGAAAATAAATAATGCTGGAAACTAACACGGGGACATAATAGTTTCTTGAATGTTTGCCCGCACCTGCTTTTGCTGTAATTGCAATCACATTTGCACTGGCTTTTAGTCAATCTCATTCACCTACAGCATGAGAAATACTCCTATTGATTCCAACCAGGGTTTTGTGGTTCTCCTGGGTGCTGTCGACTGTTACAGCAGCAAAATCCTTCAATATGTGATGACCCTGGATTGTTCCTGTTCCATTTTTAAAATGTTTAACCAGGTATCTCCACATGTGCTACCTCTACATTTACAATAAAAAAGAGAAAACACCACAGTCACTACATCAAGTGTGGTTAGAATGGATTACCCAAAATAAATAGATCACATATCAAAAGTACTATGGCATTGAATGCTACTAAAATATTTCAATCTAATGTAAGGAAATTCATCTTTAGTTTCCATCTAATTTTCAGTTTCATGTAAAAACTTATTTATAATAATTATATGTTAAAACCCCACTCTGATATGGTGGGCTCAAACTATCCCTACATGACCCTGACTTTGGACAGACTTTTCTGCCCACCCACAGCACACATACAACTTTCCTCAGCAGGAGCTTTTTACAGCAAAGTCTCATGTAATAAACCTTGCATAGTTACACAGCAGTAAGAAAAAAAAATACAAAATCTATACAGCGTGATTTTCAAAGTGATGTGTGGGGCGTGTGCCCAGCATGTTTTTCGTCTTATGTTGAGTGGGTGGGACTCTTGCAGCTTGTTATAAAAGAGAGGGATAGTTTGATGCAATAACTTACTGCAAAAAAGTTCAGTTATCTTACATTTTATACTATAATACATGATACTGTTTACTAGCCATTTGCTACTTTATTTTAGCATGAAAGGGAGAGAAGAATTTCAAAAGAACAAAGAAATGTGTATGAAACCCATTGATCTTTAGCTGTAGTTTAAACAGTGAACAGTTTTAAACACCTTAATCTCAAAATAACCGGTTGCCTCGTTCATATCCTGGCAAGGGCGCCTTTTGGCATGGAGTTTGCATGTTCCTCCTGTGTATGCATGATTTTCTTTTGATATAACAAGTTCCTCCGACTGTCCTTAAAGAGGGAATGGCAGTGATTAGGAAACATCTGATCTTCTCACTGTTCACTGCTTTGGGATTCCTGCTGCTACCTTCAGCCTAAGCCTTCAGGGACCACATCCCTGGAAATGTAAGATGTTTCCCTGCTGCAGAATGGATCTCTCAACAGCATCTGCAGGTTCTAGAAAAGCCTGTTAAGGACCCATTAATCTGAGACAGGCCTCCTAAAGCATGGAGACATCTAAAACATGCCGGACAGTGGCCACTACCCTAGGACTTGCCGCCTGAAGCAAGCACTTCTCTCATCTGTTGCTTTCCCACTGAATTGCTAGAAGGGTGCCGAGATTAATATTTCTCTGAAGTTTGACAGATTTGACATTTAGCAGGAGCTTTTTTTTTCCCAAAAGAATTTATATCCTAGAGTCTCAGCATGCAGTCCTGTGATCCTTTAAATCACACCAGCGTGTGCTCATCCTGGCATGGATGAGATATCATCACACCTTGTGGGGAATCCAGAAATAGTGGCATTATTAACAGAGCTTTTTGAGGCATAAAACAGGCTTTGAATGATTTACACAAGAGCAATCCACACACAAATATTAACAGTGAGGTTGAAAAAATTCTAAAATACACCATTTGTATTGAGTTGATCGAGTAATTTCATACCCCAAAGAAAGGTAAGCGTAAAAAAGAAACACCTTTATGTATGTCACTCAAGTGGAAAGATGATATATTCCTGAGGTTTGAATAACTTAAAAGGATTTCAAATACAATGAATTTCTCATTTCAGAGGTCAATATAAAGTCAAGAGCCACACAGATGGAGCTCAGCAGTCGTCTTCTGAGACTGAGATGACCCTGCAGTGAGCCGGGATGATGCCCCACTTCCCTCCTACAGTCCAAGGGGATTATTACCTCCACTGCTTCGAATTGTAATCACATCGTCTAAATTTAGTGAGGATCCTCCACAGCTACTGTTTCTATTTACCAGAAGACGATTTCAGCAGATTATTTACAACATCATGGTTGGGAAAAAGACTGATGGGTGAACTGACAACAGTGAATAAATGTGCTAGAGAGAAAATATTATTATAATAGCAGTCACACCTAATACTGCTCTAATATTACATTCACATCATACTGAAAATCAACCAAAATACACAAACTTAAGAAGAAGATTCTTCTTCTAAGATTCTATGTGATTTGGATGCAGATGATTCAGTGTTCAAACAATAAAACACAATCAAACAAAATAATGAGCAAATTTTGAAAATGACAGAACATAGTAATAAAGTAGTAATTCTTGCTGTAGTGCAATAATAAAACATGCTTGTCTTTAATATCTTTAATATCCTCAACATCTATAGATGTTGAGGATATTAAAGATAGAAAAAAGGGATACACCTACACCTTGCAAGCAAACTGAAGCCTGGGTGGAGGACACTGTTTGTTGACTGAATTTTTAACAGCTTTACACCACTGGGGCCGATTTCACCGGCATCGGTGATACAGAAGGGGGGCTTGTTACATAAAAGACAGCTGCGTAAATTTCAAACCTGATAATGGACGTTTTCTGATCTGACTGATTATGGACTGATGTCATGTACATTTCACTGTGTCTGTGGTTGGGAATACGTAAAATGATTCCAGACTGGCTTTGGTTTAACACATGCATTAACTGGCAGAACAGTAAGCAGGGTTTTTCTTCGATCAGAGCGTCATTGTGTTTTCTGGGATCAAATGAGTGGGTGAAAAACATGACTGGAAAGGTCCATATAGGCAGCGGAAGAGGCTTTCGGGATGAGAAGTGCGGCTGAATGATTTTGCAGGTCAGCTGGTCTCTGTGACACTTATCGGGGTAGTTTTTTGGCCGCAACTGATCACCGTGACTCCACAAAAAAACTTGAAATGAATACGAATGCTGTAGATCACGGAGTTTGGGGTTGGAGGTACTTATCTATGCCAACAGGCCAACAATAGGTTGCATCACCTTGTAATTATTTAATGTGGCGTGCTAAGTGTATAGTAAGTGTGGGGAAAATCTGTGTGGAAGGATCTGCAGTGCGCAGAATATGCCAATTGCTGAATTGCTCAAATCTGCACTTATTTACACTCTAAGTCACCAAAACAAGACAGCAGATGGATGGTTTATCTGAAGGGTTGAGTACCTCTCAGAACATCTCTTAAAAAGTAATTCCACACGCATTTGATTTGCATCTGCTAATAGAAAAAAAATTAACTGTGATGGTGCTTAGTCACACAACTCTTTCTAGAGCTTCTTAAAGACTAATAACCTCAAGACATGAGGGTTTTTCATCTAATCCAATCAAACATAAAGAGCTGGGGGTGAGAGCGAACAACTGGGAACACCATTGTGAAAAAATCCCATACACAAGTAAGTCCCGTAGTGACTTGTTGAAAATAGTGAGGAGTAAAATATGATTCCTATGGTGGCTACTACATCAGAGCGCACTTTATTCTCAAGTTAGTCCCATGAGAGGCCACAGCCTCAAAGCAAGAGGGTTCCTTATTTAAATCTTCGGCCATTCTTCGTGGGTTTTGGTTTCATCTAACGGTTCAAAAATCATGGCTTGGTAATTTGAGACTCTAAATTTCCTCCTGACAGTCAGCATGACCCTGGCTGTTTGTATGTGGGTGACGGGCTGGTGACCAATGCACAGAGTACCTGGGTGTACCCTGCCTTTCAGCTGAGTTAGTGTGGACTTATTTATTAGAGTTTTATGATGTAACTGCTTTGAAGTACAAGTAAGCTATTGTAAATGATTTATGCCTTTCTTCTTTGACTAACATCAGTGCCTTCTTGAAATATTGCCATAAATAATAGGATGAGGAGGAAACCAGTAAAAAAAAAACAACACAAATGTATATATATATATATATATACTGTATACAATAGAAACAATGAAAAGCATGACAATCTTGTGATATAGCCTGCACAGTGATGTTGTAGTTAGCACTATTACGTGTTAAGTTAACTGATCATTCTAAATTGTCCGCAGGACATGAATGTGAGCGTGTGTTTTTTCGTATACGATACTTTAACTCACATCAACATGGCACAGTCTTGAACATAGGAGGAAGACTTTGTTCAAACGCAACTGTTTCATTATTTTTTTAATGTCTATTGCTAACTTTCTCACAAGTCTCATTTCCATATTTTTTCCAAACTCTTACGAAGCGTAGGAGTAAAATATTAAAGCTAAGGCAATAACCCATTGTTGCATTTCTCAGCCCATTCTTCCATGCCAAAGAGCCTTAACTCTTCAAAACATTTCTCCTATTCTTGAACTCAGGACACCGACTGGACCAAATTCCAAAACATTGACGTTAGTTTTATTTCACACTTAGTTTCACACTTTTCACAGTTGACAGAAAGACTTATGTGCTAAGGGTCTGTTTTGCTGTGTGCCACTTTCTCTTGACATTTGATTTATGGACAGAAACGACTGACTCTAATTTTTCCTCCAAAGTGAGAGGGTCACGTAGTCTTGCCAATTATAGATTGGTGGAAGGTTTTTCCTCCGTGAATATATTATTGTGCTGAAGGCTTGAGCCATGCCTCATTTTTTCTTTACATATTGCCATAAAAATGGTAAACAGATGCAGGCTTTGTTTTTTTAAATATGTGCAAAGACAATACTGTGTGTAAGATATAAACATATTTTACTGTTCAGATGGTCTTCTAAGTCAGTATTTGGTATGTAAATTGTTTCTTATCAGGCTTTTGTACCTAGTCCTTTTAAGTAGGAACAGTTATTTGGGTTTCTTTGAGGAAATTCTAAAGCTCTTTTCTGTATGTTGGTCTATTTGTGTTCCATTCTTTATCAAGCTTATCCCACCATGCTACGGTAATATTGAGGTCCAGGCTCTGTGGAGGCTCTGTCACACTTTTAGCCACTGATTTTCAGTCAGTTCTTTTCTCATTTGATATACCTCAGCCTTGTCTTTCCAGTTCCTGCCTTTAATAAAGCCTCATTGACTGTCATCTTTCTTTGGAGACCATGTGTGTTTGTCCAATTAAACAAGCTACCTTCTCAACTGATCGTCTGCTGCGTATACAATTTTTTCATCTGTTTCTTTTTTTGTCTTTCACTTGTCTGGTTTCTCATGCCTCGATGGGATATACCAATTTCAGAATCACCTTATTGGTGCGAACAGAGAAACAAAAAAAACAATTTCAAGTGTGTCAGAATGTGTTAACTTTGGCATTATTCATAAATGAAACCAAAGAAATAGGAGCAAATTATATATCTGTTTTGGAACAGGCGGTGAAAAGATCTCTATTTTAAACTGGTTCATTCAAAGTTTTATCTGTGGTGTGCAAATCTAGCAGCTCATCCCTAGAGTTTGCCACCTTCGCTACACTTAAGTGTTAAAAATAAAAACACATATTACTGATGTTAACGGTCATGTACAATACCTTGCATAAAGTGGGTAAAAGAAAGAAAACTATGTTAGTCCATAAAAAAAGAGAAATACTCCTCACACTGTCGAGTTCACAAACTCACACATCAAACTTTAAATAACCACCATTCGTTTTCGATTTCAATCAACTTTCAATGAGCAGGGACAGAACCCTCTGATAAAACAAGACATATATTTAAGGAATAAAATAACTTAATGTGTTCTAGGTGGCAGGACAGACGACAAGAAAAGAGATGAGAAAAGACATTCTCATTATTCTAGGTTATAACACAAGATGTATAAATCAAAACAGTGGGCTGTGGAGTGGTTGAATGTATATACATCAGATGACGCACATGTCTTTTCATTCATACATGGTCTCGAGCTTATCTGTAATATAGGCCTTCAAATGTGTAAAAAGACTTTGAAACCTTAAAGCAACGATTGTTATGGCTGCTACGGTTTCCGTGTATGTCTGATTTGCAACTGCTCCTGGTATGATTATGATTATAAGCTTATTGACGTACACTATATTGCCAAAAGTATTTGCTCACCCATCCAAATTATCGGAATCAGGTGTTCCAATCACTTCCATGGCCACAGGTGTATAAATTCAAGCACCTAGGCATGCAGACTGTTTTTACAAACATTTGTGAAAGAATGGGTCGCTCTCAGGAGCTCAGTGAATTCCAGCGTGGAACTGTGATAGGATGCCACCTGTGCAACAAATCCAGTCGTGAAATTTCCTCGCTCCTAAATATTCCACAGTCAACTGTCAGCTGTATTATAAGAAAATGGAAGTGTTTGGGAACGACAGCAACTCAGCCACGAAGTGGTAGGCCACGTAAACTGACGGAGCGGGGTCAGCGGATGCTGACGCGCATAGTGCGAAGAGGTCGCCAACTTTCTGCAGAGTCAATCACTACAGACCTCCAAACTTCATGTGGCCTTCAGATTAGCTCAAGAACAGTGCGCAGAGAGCTTCATGGAATGGGTTTCCATGGTCGAGCAGCTGCATCCAAGCCATACATCACCAAGTGCAATGCAAAGCGTCGGATGCGGTGGTGTAAAGCACGCCGCCACTGGACTCTAGAGCAGTGGAGACGCGTTCTCTGGAGTGACGAATCGCGCTTCTCCATCTGGCAATCTGATGGACGGGTCTGGGTTTGGCGGTTGCCAGGAGAACGGTACTTGTCTGACTGCATTGTGCCAAGTGTAAAGTTTGGTGGAGGGGGGATTATGGTGTGGGGTTGTTTTTCAGGAGCTGGGCTTGGCCCCTTAGTTCCAGTGAAAGGAACTCTGAATGCTTCAGCATACCAAGACATTTTGGACAGTTCCATGCTCCCAACTTTGTGGGAACAGTTTGGAGCTGGCCCCTTCCTCTTCCAACATGACTGTGCACCAGTGCACAAAGCAAGGTCCATAAAGACATGGATGACAGAGTCTGGTGTGGATGAACTTGACTGGCCTGCACAGAGTCCTGACCTCAACCCGATAGAACACCTTTGGGATGAATTAGAGCGGAGACTGAGAGCCAGGCCTTCTCGTCCAACATCAGTGTGCGACCTCACAAATGCGCTTCTGGAAGAATGGTCAAAAATTCCCATAAACACACTCCTAAACCTTGTGGACAGCCTTCCCAGAAGAGTTGAAGCTGTTCTAGCTGCAAAGGGTGGACCGACGTCATATTGAACCCTATGGATTAGGAACGGGATGTCACTTAAGCTCATATGTGAGTCAAGGCAGGTGAGCAAATACTTTTGGCAATATAGTGTATTTGTTTCCCCACATGAAGCCTTATTAACTCTCCAGCACTGGTGCCATCCAAAAAAAGGTCTGTCAGACATCAGTCATGCTGTGGAGATTCAGTTATTTTGGCTAATCATAGCTAATTCTAAAAGGAAAAAGTTTCCAATGCAGCGGTTCATGATGATATCAAGTATTCTTTAAGACTAACTGAAGATCTGAAGATCTTTGAAACCAAAGCCAATGTCAGGTTGCTCTGAAATTATGTCAACTGTCAAATCTATGGCTGACTAATGGCTGAGTAATTGTTAGCGAGGACAGAGAAGCTGCTTGGAGCTGTTTCATCCCATCTTGGAACTTTAGAGCCATTAATGAAATTACATGTTAATGCCGAGCCCTGCTGACCTATAAAGAAAGAAGAGCTGCAGCGGTACAAGTTTTACCTTCAGGTAATTTGAAAACTATGTCAAGATGATCTTCTGTATCTCAGCCTACTGTGGATTAAAATGCAGTTGTGTGTGAAAGCAGGTTATTATCAAACATCTTGGACCTGGTATGGATACTGTAGGGTTAAAATAATCTGTGTAGATGAGATGGAGGGAAAAAAGGATGGAGAATGAAACATTTGACGGACGGGGCTCAGAGGTCCGTGGACAGACAGCTTACCTTAAGACTTACATTGAGAATGCATTGTGTTCGCCCTCAGTCAGAACCTGATAAACTTGCTCAGTTCATTATGCGACGATCCATTACTTTGCAGCGTTGCCACAATTAGCTGTGGTACTTGATTAGAGCAAATGTTGCTTTGACCACTGCTGACATTGCAACCGTGTAACAATGAAGAATTACCTCCGCAGTCAGATCAACAGTCACCACCGACAACACAATCAGCTTCAAGCTTCAACACTGGAAGAGTCGCCATTATATTTATTTAAAAAATCCTTCCAAAAGTCTAATCATTGCCATTAACCAATAACAACTCAGCTATTTAACCTGCATAATGACCATGAAGAAGATGCAGGGAATCCTCACAAAGACGTTCATAGTTCCAAAACAAACTCACTGCATGCATGTGTCAACTGATTTATTTTCTATTTAATACTGGTTCATTTGATTGCATCTGCCCTCTAGGGACAGGTCCT
This sequence comes from Menidia beryllina, assembly GCA_013363375.1. Taxonomy (NCBI): domain Eukaryota; kingdom Metazoa; phylum Chordata; class Actinopteri; order Atheriniformes; family Atherinopsidae; genus Menidia; species Menidia beryllina. Next base: position 1,744,501 of record JABUIW010000037.1, read on the forward strand.
GTGTAGTTGCTTAATACATCACATGTATTATTTTTAGCACATGCGTGTTTTTTTTTTTCCTTGTTCCTAATCACTATCTCTCTGAGGGAAGGGGGCATTGTCATGGAGGCTGCCCATTAGAACAGTGGTAAGGGCCTGGTGTGCTCGATCAGTTCCTGTGGCACATACCAAGTGTCCTTGGACAAGGGGAAGATCAGGAAAGAAAAACATTTTTTTCCCTATTAGCATAACTTGAATTTGATGTTTTACATGGATGTTTTATTGACAATATTTTGTTACAATGTGCTAAAAAAACAGAATTGTGTCAATTTGTAAGAATCATCAGAATAGTAAAAACACCTCGCTGTTGAGTGGTTATTTTACAACTGTCAGAATGTTTATTTGGTGATTCTTGTCTTGGGAAATTAAGTTGCGGGCTGAACTTCAATTGCCGTAAAATGTAAAGTTTACCGTTATATGCTAATAAAAAGGATGCCATTTAATAATGATTGTGAGCCATTCTGTAGTTTCCACAGTTCTGCAGGTGACATCCTCTGATAGTGCGTGTGCATGACCTCGCAGATATTCAACTATTTTTCTTCCCAAACTTTTTTCACATTTTTTCAAAAGAGCTTTACTCAGCTGACCAATTATAAAAGTGCTGCCCAGTGCTGCAAAGAATTGTTGCCTCCCAGCAGAAGGGCTAATCGTTAAAGACTCCACGATTTTATTTCTGTTTGGAGATTACAAGTTCTCTAAATGAACTCTGGCTTCCCCCAACAGAACAAAGACATGAGCATCGTTTGGTGATTCTAAATTCTCAAACCCTAACCCAGAATTGAATCCCCCTCTCACATACACATTGACTGTCATTCAGCTTGTCTCTGAATAGTCCGTTCCCAAGCAGTTCATATTTGCCTTGTCGGATTAGGAATTTGGAAATCTTAAAAGGGTGAGTTTTATTATAGTATGGTAAACAGATTATTAGGCACCAATAATAATAATAATAATAAGCCCCTAAATGTTCTTGAAGTTGGGGGAGACAGGGAGCAACAGTCTTGCACTGAAAACCATGAGTGTTTCATAAAAAAGCTTACAGTTTAAAAAGTCTACAAATCTTATTATGATTATCTCTTGTCATTCAACATGTGAACCAAGAACCCTTTTTGACTGATGCTGTATGGAGGTCTGCAGAAGATTGCTTTTTTATTTTGTTTGGATTTTCCCATTTTGAGTCAAATAAGGTCTACCTCATCTAATCAAAGCTTATCAAACCAGACATCTCAGCCGTGTTTTGTCATTGTACATCAAACCCTGTCCCCATTCTCCCACACTGGGCTCTGAGCTCACGTAGATTGTAGCGGACAGCTCCAACCACTTCACAGGAGATCTTAAGTTCATCCATCGTATATCCAGAGTGTCCTGCAACACAGACAGCTGGAAGGCTTCCTCTGGGTGCACGGGACATAACTGTCACGCTCCCATGAGTCCGAAAGGCAATGAGCCGAGACAGCACACGTCCATCTGTCTGTTCCTATCCTAACGTATTACCACAGTGTTTTCCCATGTGGTGTCTTACAGCTGTACTGTTCGTAATGAGATTGTAGTGCAACTTGAAATCTAATATTTGAGCTCAACTTCTGTCATATGTTCATGAAACAACTCTTTAAAATCAAGAGAAACAGCCAGCATTCACACTCACTTGCTTGTGTTAATTCATGCCTTCGCTGCCTGATTTTGATTGGATGATTGCAACAAGTACACACACTTGTCTTTGTCTTCACTTGTCAGAGGAATTTAACACAAAATTCAACCACAAAACATGCAGATCTGTCACATAATCAAACTATTTTCATTATACGATAATTTCTTTTTCAACCTAATCGACATTTTATACTTGATGACGGAAATGAATAACAGTATTTGAGTTTGGATTTAATTACACAGTCATGGGTTGTTTTGCTCCAGTTATTTCCTCATTTCAGTTATTAATTTTCACTTATATTTTTCAAACAGATGCTTTTAGTAGATTTAAAATGTTTCAATAGACAGAAATGTCAACTGTATTTGAATATCAAAGCAAGAAAAAAAATTTGTCTGGGCAGCTCTGCTATGGAGAATGAACCACAAATGAAAATATGTTAACCTTTGGATTTGAGTCTGCACTAATGATCAGTTTTAGTTGTTCTGCTGTAGTTACTGTACATTTGTTTCCAATCCCTTTACACTCCCTCAGCTCCTATATTTCCATATATCTATATATCTTTCTGTAATTTCTTGGCCATATGTTGAACATCTTATATTTTCCAGTTTCATGTATTTTTGGACTGATCAAAACCCATGAATGTCATCTGCCAGCTGCACTCGTGTCAGTTTTGGTTTTGCATGTAGGCCCATTCGTCTGACAAACTGTCAAATCGTGTCCTTAAATCTTTGAAAAAAAAATCTCAAACCTGACACTAACAGGAATTTCTTCCCAGTCAACATTTAAGCAGCTGTATTCTCACTGAGCTGAAGGTTATAAGGGGACAGCCAGTCTTGGCAAAGAGGATTTCAGTAGCCTAACCAGGACATAATGAACAAATGGATGGCTGTCTAAAAAAATTAAAAAGCATCACCTTTTCGAGAGGCCAAAAATAAAATAAGACCATCTTTGACCACTGAACTGACCTGCAGTTCTAGGTTGAACGACTAGTCAAGGGTTACTCTGAGAGTTTCTTTTTTTTAAAACAAGGTCCACGATGAGAGATTAGCAGACCAAGCACGCTATCAGCACCAGTCAGTTGGCCAGGTTTGCAGGATATTTCTAGTTTTCTTTTAATCAGATAACAGATTAATGGTCACTGTTTGAGAGAGCATTAAAATAATAAAGCACCATGGAAGAGAAGCGGTATAAGATGGGACCTAAGATGTACCCGGGGCTCCAGTCCCCCCAATTATTCCCCATTAGGGAATAAGCTGTTACAAAAATGGATGGATGGATTGATGGATGAATGATTGCTCTCTTAGGCTGTTTTCCTCAATTTCTTTGTACTATATATTTTTTTAGCAACTTAACAATGATTGTAAGACATAAATAGGCAAGTTGACTCAAGCTTTCCACTTCTGGATCACAAGGTTACTTCAATTAGTCTAATGAGTCCATCTAAACAGCACATGATTTTAAATTCTTACAGATTGCAATCTTTGATTTGGAATTTTACAGATCTTCAAATCTAATCATTACTTTTACGTCACAATATACTCTTAGCTGTGACTTGATTGTTTAAAACTTTGCCTAATTTTAGTGTCGAAAGGATGACAGGAGACAGCGCAAAGCCAGGTCTGACTACACTCACCGTCCTTACTGGAAAAATGTGGTCCCCTCCATTGACAACCTCCTCTGGACTAATTCAAATTCAAAAATATGAACAGACATGAAGCGGAGGTCGAGACTGCGATGCGTCTTGACAGAAAAACATCCTCTGACAGGTGAGAAGGTCAGGCAAGCAGAAGAGTCTTGAGTCATGTTGGTGTCACCGAATGCTTTTGTGTTAGCTGTAAACACAGGCACTCACACAGACTCGCTTTTCCATCACTGTAGAGATTTACCATTGATATAACCCAGTCCCCTACCCCCCGTCAAGCAAAATAACAAACATGCAAACAAAAAACTAACTAACTAACTAACTAACTAACTAACTAACTAACTAACTAACTAACTAACTAACTAACTAACTAACTAACTAACTAACTAACTAA